>NDFG01000026.1:415430-514864 GCA_002167245.1 Sporophila hypoxantha
GGGAGAGCTCCTGGAATCCTCTCTCCCGGTGGGGATTCCTCTGGCTCCCGATGAGCACCCAGCGTGCTCTGGCTCCAGGGGATGTGCAGAAGAACCTGACCCGGGGCTGGCCAAAAGGAGCTGGAAATTCATGGAGGGAACGCTGCAAAAATGCGCAGATTGACGCGGTTTCCACCTGGAGTTCAAATTAAAGGAATTTGGGACCATCACCATCAGGCCAGACCTGTGCCCTTGCAGTTTTGGGGTGGGAAGAGCAGTTCAGGTGGAGCCAGGGCTGGTTCTGGATCTCTGCACAGCCCATGAATGTGGAAATGGTGATGGGAGAGCAGCAGGTTTGTTCCTCAGCTCTGGGTGGGTCGGGAGCAGGCACTGCCAGCCCTCTGCAGAGCCAGTTCCTTCCTGGGAGATTTCTGGGGCCGAGATTTTCTGGAAAACTCCAGAGGTTCGCGTCAGTCTCCATGCTCCTTCCTTCTGGAGAGCTTCCCACCCCTTGTGAGCTGCACACGCCGTTTTTCCATTGCTCTGGAAGTGACCAAAACCCCAAAACAAGCCCGGGGCCTGGATGATGCTGGATTTTCCTCTGAGCTCATCGAGGATGTCCAAAGCAGCACCAGCTGCAGATGGGGCCAAGAACCTGTAATGTCTCAAAGCTGAGCAAAATAAAAYGTGTGGGAGAGGAGAGATGGGTGACCTGGGGAGCTGAGGGGGTGGCAGCCAGGACAAAAATGGATTTGGGAGCCAGGGCTYRTCCCAAAAGCCATGAGGGGGTGAAATGAGCATTTCCACSAGTGCAGCCGTTGGTTTGAACCTCTTTAATGAACGATTTTGATTTGCATTTGTTAATTACCTTCAGGAAGGAGCTGCAGCTCCAGACTGAGAGGATTCTCCTGCATGGAAGCGTTTCCCACTGCTCCCCAGCTGCTGCAGGTTTGTGTTGCTGGAATTTCCTCTCTTTCCYGTTTGGAAATTCATCTTTTCATTGGAGGAAATCTTTCTTTGTCCCTCTCTGCTCTGGAACCCTCCCATGCTCAGGAGGATTTTGGGAGCAGCTCCCAAAGGAACTCAGAGCAGATTTTGGGGAAGAAAACTTCCTCCAGGTGTGCTGGGGGTGAAAKATCAGCTGAAAGGGGCACAGGCAGAAAGGATCGAGACAAAGCTCTGCTCCAGCACCCCTAGAAGAGGAAGAATTTGATAATAAATCCATTTTCTTATTCAGGATTCTCATTTTGCRAGTCCACTTCAAAGAGCAGCATGGGGAATTTGCTGTTTTCTTTGTGTTCTTCCCAAATCTCCCCATCCCACAGCAAAAACCCCAGCTCTCCTGCAGAGTGCTCATTGTAATTCAGAAAGGTTTTCTCCCCCATTTTCCTAGATAGGAAAAAGCCCTTTTTCCTCACACAAGTGTTAAATGACTCCTATTAAAACCGAATTTAAGTGAATTTAGGTTAATTTAATCTCTTCCTGAGACGAGACAGAGAATATTACATTCAATAATCAATTTATTTCCCCCCTTTTCTCTGTCCCACTCASTCTTTCCAGCTGGGAGAAAGGGAATTAACACACAGTGATCGATCCTTTCTTCCTCTCCTTACACCTTAAATCTCATTTCCAGCAGGGAAAAGGTTTCTGTCTCCTGCCAAGAGCTGGCTGCAAAATCGTTTGTACAGAGCCCCTCTTTGATCACTGGTGTCCTGAAAAGACCTGAGTGCTGGCTTTGCCTTTTTCCAGCTGTTGAATTATCCCAGATATCTTCCTGCTGGATTTGCTGAGGGGTTTTTTAATGGAAAAAGGGAAAATTGGGAGGGGAAACGCAGCCCCTGTTGCAGTCAGTGAGAGGAAGAGGCAGGAGAAGTGGCATTAATTTTGAATTAATGAATCAAGAGCTGGGTTTTGCTGTGTGTTCAGGAGATCTGGGCAGGTTTCCTTAAGCAAAGCCCTGGCATGGAAAATCTCAGGAGTTCCCTTGGGATGCCCATGGCAAGGGCAGCTCTGGGGGCAGCGTGGCCACAATTCCTGGGAAATTCCCAATTCCCATCTTCCATCCCCCTGGGGCAGGACAGGCTGAGAAATCCCTTTTTCCCTGGGGGATGTGCCCAGCTCCATCTCCAGGGGATCCATCCCTCAGCTCCTGGGAAAAACAAGATTTTCTCTGCAGTTCCACCCCAAACATTCCCCTTTTCCCCTGGATTTGGCTGTGCTCCYTGTCCCTGTTTTTGGGGTGAATATTGTCAGGATCCTTGGGATCCTCCCTGTGGGAAGGAGTGATGGAAGCTCTGTCCTGGATGTGCCCAGCTGTGCCAGGAGGCAGCAACAACCTGAGGCCACCAACTCCTCATCTGGGCCATGCTCAGTGTCACAAAAATGCCATTTTTCCTCCCCATAATGTGAATTTCCRTGCAGCTCCAGAGCCCACCATGCAGAGCAGATCCCCAAGCTCCAGGGCTCTGCCTGTGCAGGGCTCAGTGCCAGATGTTCCTTTGGAGCTCATCAGCCTTGGGATGTGCTCAGRGGCAGCTCGGGGCTCCTGAGGGAGCTCCCTGAGCCTGGGCGTGCTGCTGTGKGCCCAGATCCTGAGCACTTCCAGTCCTGCCTGCGGGAGCCAAAACTCCTGCTTTGCTCTGCTGGAGAGACCCCTGGCTCCCAAAACCCAGAGCTTTCACCACAGACAGCACTGGGATGCATCACTTGGGACCCCTGGCTCCCAAAATCCCAGAGCTTTCACCACAGAAATCAGTGGGATGCATCATTTGGGACCCCTGGCTCCCAAATCCCTGGAGCTTTCACCACAGACAGCACTGGGATGCATCAGTTGGGACCCCTGGCTCCCAAAATCCGGAGCTTTCACCACAGAAATCAGTGGGATGCATCAGTTGGGACCCCTGGCTCCCAAAACCCAGAGCTTTCACCACAGACAGCACTGGGATGCATCAGTTGGGACCCCTGGCTCCCAAAATCTGGAGCTTTCACCACAGAAATCAGTGGGATGCATCAGTTGGGACCCCTGGCTCCCAAGGCCCAGAGCTTTCACCACAGACAGCACTGGGATGCATCATTTGGGACCCCTGGCTCCCAAAATCCAGAGCTTTCACCACAGAAATCAGTGGGATGCATCATTTGGGACCCCTGGCTCCCAAAATCCCAGAGCTTTCACCACAGAAATCAGTGGGATGCATCACTTGGGACCCCTGGCTCCCAAAGCCCAGAGCTTTCACCACAGACAGCAGTGGGATGCATCAGTTGGGACCCCTGGCTCCCAAATTCCAGAGCTTCCACCACAGAAATCAGTGGGATGCATCATTTGGGACCCCTGGCTCCCAAAATCCGGAGCTTTCACCACAGACAGCACTGGGATGCATCATTTAGGGGAAAAGGAACAGCCAGGCTGCTTCAAACAGCTTTTGGTTTCAAGCTCTGCCATGCCAGAGGGTTTTGGGAACACGGAGCAGTAAATGTGTGTTATTGTCATTATGGCTCTGGGAAGTGTTTTGCAGGAGAAAATCCCAAAAAGAAAAAGAAAAAAGGGGAGMTCAGAGCCAAAGGACTTTTAGTGGGAAAAGCTGAAGACTCTGAGCATGAGTGTCCCAACAATTCCCAGCAAGCAGCGATGGCTTCGCTCTCTCATCGCTTTGCACTTCTCTCAGACAAAACATCCCCCAGCCTCCCCCGCTTCTCCAGTGCAATTCCCGGGAATTATTCCCGGATTCCTCGGCGTGTCTGGGCTCCCGCTGGCTGCTGGAGGAAGAGCAGCTCATTGTTACAAACGATCTTAATCCGGAGCTCCAAACCTTTTACTGTCCCCGCTAGAGAAGGCCGTGAGTAGTGCAGGAAAAAATGCGAGCGGTTTCCTGCGGGGTTCGGAGCCCTGCTGGGGCTGGGACTGTGCCAGGGATGGGCCAGGAATCCCAGGAGGCTCCCAAGGGTGGCCCCGGCACAATTCCCACATTGCCAGCCCCCTCTGCAGGCTCCTTGCTGGGGAGACTGGGAAGGATGGGACAGATCCCCACCTGCCCCGGGSTCTGTCCCCTCTGTCCCTGCCGGGGCTGCCCGGGGAGTCTGGGGGCCCTGCCCTGGCCCAGCCCAGGTGAACTCCAGGTGTTCTGGGACAGGATCCCACTGATACAGGGCTCTGCTTGGTCAATCCCAGGTGAACTCCAGGTGTTCTCAGGATCCTGCTGGCACAGGGCTCAGCTTGGTCCAGCCCAGGTGAATTCCAGGTGTTCTGGGACAGGATCCTGCTGGCACCACGTTGAGTTGGGTTGAGTCAATCCCAGGTGAATTCCAGGTGTTCTCAGGATCCTGCTGACACAGGGCTCAGCTTGGTCAATCCCAGGTGAATTCCAGGTGTTCCGGGACAGGATCCCACTGATACAGGGCTCAGCTTGGTCCAGCCCAGGTGAACTCCAGGTGTTCTGGGACAGGATCCTGCTGGCACCACGTTGAGTTGGGTTGAGTCAATCCCAGGTGAATTCCAGGTGTTCTCCTGGAACAGGATCCTGCTGACACCACGTTGAGTCGGGTTGGGTTGGGTTGAGTTGGGTTGGTCAGGCCCAGATGAACTCCAGGTGTTCTGGGACAGGATCCTGCTGACACCAGGTTGGGTTGAGTTGGGTTGAGTCAATCCCAGGTGAATTCCAGGTGTTCTCAGGATCCTGCTGGCACCAGGGCTCAGCTGGGTCCAGCCAGGTGAATTCCAAGTGTTCTCAGGATCTGCTGTGCACAGGGCTGGGTATTTGGGAAGGGTTGGGATCACCAGTGTGGGAGCAGGATGTCTGGCAGGGCTGGGAGCACAGAGCAGAATTTGGGATCCAGCAGAGCTCCTGGATCTGTTTTAGTGCAGGATCACCCAGGATCCCTGGTTCTGGAGCAGACCTTGGGGCGGGACGTGTTCTCTGGTGTCACCTTCCTGTTCTGAGCGAGATTTGGGATCCAGCAGAGCTCCTGGATCTTTTTCATGCAGGATCATTCCAAGGTGATTGCCAGGATCCCTGGTTCTGGACAGACCTTGGGGCTGGACGTGTTCTCTGGTGTCACCTTCCTGTTCTGAGCAGACCCCTGGGCTGTGCTTGGCAGGTGACCCCACACCCCAGACCCCACCTCGAGGGTCTCCATGAGATTTAAGCCCTTCCAACCCAAAACCATTCCTGGAGTTCTGTGGAGTGGAACCAGCCTGAGCCATTTCACCAGGATCCATCAGAAACCCGCAAAGAAATCAGAATTCCACACTTTGGATGCTCCATTGTGCAAATTCCCAAATCCCCCATGGAACAGCTGGGCACTGCAGCTGGAGGCAGGAGCCTCCTTCCTGCCCACCTTCCTGCTCCAGACCTGACCAAATCCTGCTGCTCAAAGCCTGCACAAACAGGATTTTATAAAAATCAGGATCCAGGTTTCAAAAAGATCAAGATTCAGAATTTAAAAAGATCAGGATCCAGAATTAAAAAGATCAGGATCCAGAATTTAAAAAGATCAGGATCTAGAATTAAAAAGAATCAGGATCCAGATTTTAAAAGATCAAGATCCAGATTTTAAAAAGATCAGGATCCAGATTTTGAAAAGATCAGGATCCAGAATTAAAAAGATCAGGATTCCTAGAATTTTAAAAGATCAGGATGCAAGTTTGAAAAAGATTCAGGATCCAGATTTTCCAGCTTGATCCTGTTCAAACCCCAATCTCATCCGTTGCTAAAACAATCCCAGCAAACAGATCCCCAGAGGATCCCCTCAGAGCTGAGCTAAGGACCTGGAGACGTTCATTAATTAATGATGGGCAGCAGCAGCAGCAGTGATGATGTGAAATGAGAAATAACCCCATGAATCCCTGGGAACAGCTCTGACAATCCATCCAGGCTGGGCTTGGCCCAGCTCTGAGCAGCCCCAGCCTGCTGCACTCTGCTTTGTGTCCCACTCKGAATTCCTCAGCAAATCAAGGCATTAAAGACCTTTGTTAAATCACTTTAATGGTTTTTTTTTCCATTTAATCAGTGACAAAGTGAATCAAACCTGGAGACAGCTCCATTGTGCAATTTAGCCTCGTTTTTTTTTAACTTTAGCCTTAAATTTTTCACTTTATCCTAAAGTTTTTTTCACTTTATCCTAAAGTTTTTTTCACTTTATCCTTAATTTTTTCACTTTATCCTTAATGTTTTTAACCTCACCCCTCATTTTTTAACTTCACTCCTCATTGTTTCACTCTGTCCTTTATTTCTCCAGCTGTTTCCTTCCCCATTTATGGAATTTGAGCCGTGGCAAGGCTGGGTCACCAGCAGGGACTGGCACCTTGGGACCAGGWTGGTTCTTTCAAGTAAGGTCGAGCTTCCAAGCATCATTTTATTGGGGTTTATTGGGATTTTGTTGGGATTTATTGGGGTTTATTTGGTTTATCTGGATTTATTGGGGTTTATTGGGGTTTCTTGGGATTTATTGGGGTTTATTGGGATTTATTGGGATTTATTGGGATTACAGGATCCTAGGAAAGCATGGAATTGCACTGCAAGTTTTCCAAACCATGATGAAGGGATGAATTTTCTCCTGGAGTCCCTGGGGAATGAAAAAAGGAGGAATGGGCTTAAAATTCCCTTAAAACTGGGAATCTCACTGCCTGCATCCCCCTGGCTGGAAGCATTTCAAAACAGGGAACAGAAACCTCTGGGAGCCCAGACTGTGATGAAAATGAGAAGTTTTTTGAAGCTTTCCTTGTGTCTCCTGTGTAATTTGGTTTTTCAGCCCAGAAATGCACCAGAGCCCCTCTGAACCCTCCTCAGCCCAGCTCCAGGCCGGAGATGTTTTCCACTTATTTTTAGACCCTGACCTTCCAAGGCTGAAAAATAACATTTTCCTCCTTCTGACTTTTGTCCTTCTCTTGGCAGAGGCCTGCTCAAAACAGAGAGATGGAAAATATTTCAACTTGYAGGCAGCAGGAGCTTCACTTTTTGGTGTTTGTTTGCGAGCTCCTCTCGTTTGTGATGTCAACTCCAGGCAGGAAAAAAAGGTGTAACGAACCTGGCAGGGCCCAGACTCCCAAAAACCCCCAAAAAACATTTTCTGGTGTGTATTTTGATTTTTATTCAATCAGTAAAGCTTCAGTAATAATCCTGCTCCAGGCTGGGAGATGTTTCCCCATCAGCTCCTCCTGAATTTGGGTTTTTTCAACAGGAACAAGCAAAGTTTTCTGCYCTGTTCTTGTCCTGGTTTACAGGGAATTCAGGGCTGGATTTAGGAAGGAATCAGGAGAATCCAAGGAAAATAAAGGTGGGAATGAGCTCAGCCCAACCAGCTCTGCTGGACTTTGCTGCTCTCAGTGGCCACAGCTGATCCCAAAATTCTGCTGCAGCCTAAAGGGAAATCCCTTTGGGTTTCTAAAAGGATAAAAATGAAAAAAAAAATTAAAATTAAAAAAAATTGCCTTGATATGCAGGAGCCTTAATTCCTTTWAATGTCAATTATTGGGGTTTCTTGCAGCCTGGAGCAAAAAGCCCAAAGGAMATGACCTGACTTGTCAATAGTGTGGTTTTGGTGAGTTGATTTGGCTGTTAAATAATAGAAATAATAGAAAATGGGATTCTTTTTATATATCATGTGACCACTATCATATATAATAATAGATTTATTATTATTATTATCAGTTTATAGGGTTGTAAATGGGATTTTGGAAGTGCTGAGCTCTGTCCAGAGGCAGCAGATGACWCCTGATGGGATTTAAATTTAAAAATAAAATCCCTTCCTGGCTGGCTGGGTGTCACAGAGGAGTCCCAAAGTGCTTTTTCCTCTCTAAAACTGATGAGGAAAATTTAAAAACCCATAATTCACTGGAAATTGAAAATTTAGGAACCCAGAACTCGCTGGAGACTGAACTGTCGAGCCTTTGCTTTGGGTGTTCATTTATAATGTGGATTTATCTGGTCAATAAAAAACATAAAAATAAATTTTAAATCGATTAAAATACAGAACTCAAATCTGGTATCCATGGATGGCAATCTGAAGCCCTTCCAGCCCAAACCATTCCAGGATCAGAGGTTGTTTTTCCTGCAAAATGAGGATTTGAGCTCTCTTGTCCCACAAAAGCAGATTTTGGGCTCTCTTTGCCCCCCGAGCAGAATATTGAGCTCTCTTTGCCCCACAAAAAAGCAGATTTTGGGCTCTCTTTGCCCACAAAAAAGCAGATTTTTTGCTCGTTGTGTCTCTCCCCAGTGACCTGTTCACTCTTCATTCCATGGCAGTTACATCTCTTTCTGCTGCACTTTTATGAACTTTCACAGTTATAAAACCTCATTTTTCACGAATTGCTTGGCAAAACCCCTTTTGTGTTGCTGTGCTGTCAGGCCTGTGATAAGAAATGTTGCTTTCCCTTCCCTTGCTGCGTTTCCTGGGCTGGGAATGTGAATTCCATTTTTTCTGGCTGCTCCTGCCCCCAGCTGGAGGAACCCCAAATTTCACAGCTCTGGTGAAAGATTTGATCCTCAGGGATGTGGGACAGGGAGTTTTCTCATCTCACTCCTCATTTGGCACTGGAAATTCTGATGTCAAGCAGATCTTCCCCCAGGATATCAGTGGGAAAAAATCCTCTCTCTTCTATAATAATAACAATCCAAATCATCATCTTTAGAACAAAAATTAAATTATTATAATAATAATATAGTGATAATAATAGTTGATATAACAAACATTGAAATAATAATATAATAATAATAAATAATAATAATAATAATTAATAATATCATAATAATCATATTGTTTGATTACAGAAATTCTAAAACCAGAGAAATTCCAAAACTGTCACTGAGTCCAAATTCCTTTATTTCCAGTGAGAATTTGCTGCACAAAAAGGGTAAAAATCCATAMATTCCAACATTCCTGGCACAACAAACTGGGATTTTGTATTATTTATTTTTAAATTTATATTGTTTATTATTTATTCATTATTAGGTATTTATTTCTATTTTTATATTTTTATTTTTTATCAGTTATTAGGTTTTTATTTATTTTTATAGTTTTTAGGTGTTATTAGGTATTTTAGTTTTTATTTTAATTTATGAGTTATTAGGTATTTTAGTTTTTATTTTAATTTATTTTTTATTTCTTTTGTGGCCTGGGTGGGCCCAGCAGCGCCCTCAGGGACCTGGAGCCTGGGAGGTCTGAGGTCAAAGCAGGGAAAAAATCCCATTTTCTGTAAATATCCCARATTCCTGCTGCTCCCACTTTTCCAGACCGAGCTTCTGCTCCCTGGGCTTTCCCTGGGCCTCTCTGGGGCTTTTGCTGCATTTCTGGAATGTTCCAGCCCTTCCCAGCTCCCACCTGGAATTTTCTTGGGAAATCCTTGGAAGTTTTTCCAGCTTTTCCCAGGGTGGATTTCTCACTCTGGTCTGTGCTTCCGATGGACAGAAAAATCTGTAAAATTGGCTTTTTCCCCCCTCATTTTTGCACTTCCTGCAGGAACAAAACTCCCCCTCAGTCCCTCTGCGAAAGGGTTTGGGAATAAAAACCCTGGAAATGGAAATGGATCCRATTTCATGCGGGGGAAATTTGCCCTTGGGGAGTTTCAGGAGCATTTTCTGCAGGTCTGGGGCACTCTCAGAAGGGAAATCCACCCCTGAATCATCGTCTGCCCTGCGTCTGTGAGGGAGAAATAAACCGCCATCGAAAAAAATAATCATGATTTTAAAAAATCTGGAATTTTCTTCCCTATTTTAGCACCAAAAGAAAAAAAAATCTGGAATTTTCTTCCCTATTTTAGCAGAAAAAGAAAAGATAAGGAATTTTATTCCCTACTTTAGCACAAAAAAAAAAAAAAAATTAAAAAATCTGGACTTTTCTTCCATATTTTAGCACAAAAAACCAACACCCCCCCCCCAAAAAAAAAACCCCAAAAAACCCTGGAATTTTCTTCCATATTTTAGCACCAAAAAAAAAAAAAGAAAAAAAAAAGAAAACACAAAAAAAAAAACCCAAAAAGCCACTGGAATTTTCTTCCAGTTTTCTCTTCCAGGTTTGTTTTGTTTTTTTTTTTTCCCTGCCTATTTTAACACCAAAAAAAAAAAAAAAAGAAAGTAAAAAAAACCCGGGAATTTTCTTCCAGTTTTTCCTTCCATTTTTTTTTTTCCTGCCTATTTTAACACCAAAAAAAAGCCAAAAAGCAGCGCTGTTGTGCGCTCCGAGCGCTGTGTGTGTTTGCTCTGCAGCTGGCGCGGCAGCGGCGGTGACGCGCGGCGGGGCCGGGGGCAGGACGGACGGACGCACGGACGGACGGACGGACGGACGCACGCGGATAAATCGCAGCCCCGCGCGCGGAGCGCGGCACAGGCGCCGCCGCCGCCGAGCCCCGCGATGGTCCCGGCGCTGCTGGCGCTGCTGGCGCTGCTCGCCTGCCCCCCGGGCCGGGCCCAGCAGAGGAGCATCGGTGAGCGCCGAATGCTGGGTTAGCCAGGGGTTAACCGTGGGTTAGCGATGGGTTAGTGATGGGTTAGTGATGGGTTAGTGATGGGTTAGTGATGGGTTAACCATGGTTTAGTGATGGGTTAACCATGGTTCAGTGATGGGTTAACTCTGATTTAACTCTGCTTTAGCTCTGATTTAGCTCTGATTTAACTCTGCTTTAACTTGGACTTAACTCTGCTTTAAATTGGATTTAACTCTTCTTTAGCTCTGATTGCATTCTGATTTAACTCGGATTGAATCCTGCTTTAACTCTGCTTTAACTCTGCTTTAAAGCTGATTTCATTCTGATTTAACTCTGATTTAGTCCAAATTTAACTCTTTTTTAACTCTGATTTCATTCTGACTTCATTCTGATTTAACTCTGCTTTAGCTCTGATTTTATTCTGGTTTAACCCTGCTTTAACTCGGATTTAACTCCACTTTAACTCTGATTTCATTCTGCTTTAACTCTGACTTAATCCCAATTTAACTCCACTTTAACTCTGATTTCACTCTGCTTTAACTCTGATTTAAGTCTGCTTTAACTCAGATTTAATCCCAATTTAACTCTTTTTTAACTCTGATTTCATTCTGACTTCATTCTGACTTAACTCTGCTTTAACTCTTCTTTAACTCTTCTTTAATTCTTCTTTAATTCTTCTTTAACTCTTCTTTAACTCTTCTTTAACTCTAACTCTGTTTTCATTCTGCTTTAACTCTGCTTTAACTCCACTTTAGCTCTCATTTAACTCTGATTTCATTCAAGTCTGACTTCATTCTGAATGCATTCTGATTTAACTCTTCTTTAACTCTTCTTTAATACTGATTTAAGCCTGATTTAACCTTGACTTCATTCTGATTTAAATCTGCTTTAACTCTGATTTCATTCTGCTTTAACTCTGCTTTAACTCCACTTTAACCCTGATTTAACTCTGCTTTAACTTTGCTTTAATTCCACTTTAACTCTGCTTTAACTCCACTGTAATCCTGACCCAATTCTGATTTTTTGAGGGTTTTTGAGGCTGCTCTGAAAATGCTGAGGGGTGGAAGGGCTGGAGCCAGAMAATGTTGAGGGGGATTTTGTAGGAAAACTGTAAATGCTCCATGGGATTTTTTACCCAATTTTCCTCCTGAGAGGTGAAACTTTATTTAAGGAAAATAAAGGAAATCAATAGTTTAAGGAAAGCTTTATTTAAGGAAAAGAAAGGAAATTAATAATCCCCATCCCACAGCACATCCTCGAATTTCCCGCCCTCCAGGAATGTTCCAATTCCACTTCTCCAAATCTGCTTTTGGGGAATTCTCAGCTCCGGGAGGGTTTCTGGCATTCCAAATTATTCCCAATCCAAAATTTACTGGAGAGCTCACAAATATTCACCAATTTTTTTTTTTTTTTTTGGGGGGGGGAAGATCCACGAGGTTTTGGGTTTGTTTGTCTTGTGGAAATGAGGAATTTTTATGAAGTCAGTGCTGGGAAATTCTCCCTGCTCAGGGATGCAGAGCCCAAATTCCAGCTGATTTTTCCCCTGGACACACAGAGGGTTTTGTGGGATTTATTCCTGGYTTTCTCTTTGCTGTAGGTATGGGGTGGTTTCTGTTAGGGGATTGGCAAATCTGGGTACAAAGAGAGAAATTATAGGGAAAAATGAGAAATTACAGGAAATATGGAGAAATAATAGGGGGAAAATAGAGAAATTTTTAAAAATTGAGAAATTATGTGAGGAAAATAAGAAATTTTTAAAAATTGAGAAATTATGGGGGGAAAATAAGAAATTATAGGAAAAACTAAGACATTATGGGAAAAAAATGAGAAATTATAAGGGAAATGGAGAAATAGGGGAAAAATAGAGAAATTACAGAAAAAAATGAGACGTTATGGGGGAAAAATGATAAATTACAGGAAAAATGAGAAATTAGAGAGAAAAAGAGAGAAATTATAGGAATAAAATGAGAAATTATAGAAAAAAAATTGAGAAATCCTAGAAAAACCCCAGAGAAATGAGGTTGTGCATCTTTATGGCCAATGAGAAATTTGACACTGGGATTTTGGGAGAATCCCTGAGTTAAACTCTGTGTCCAGCTACCTTTTCACTCCCAAATTACCCCTAAAAATCCCTGATCCCAGCAGCACCAGCTCCATCCTTCCCTCCCTCCCTTGGGCACATCCCAGATTTTTCCCCATCCCAAAGGGATCCTGCAGCCCCCAAATCCCAACGGGAGGGAACAGCGGGGATCCCTTCCCTGGCTGGGCTCGGGAGCTGCTCCTGATCCTGCAGAATTCCTGATTTCCCCTGGAGAGGATCCTGATCTGCAGAATTCCTGATTTCCCCTGGAGAGGATCCTGATCCTGCAGAATTCCTGATTTTCCCTGGGGCTCATAGTGACCCTCCAGAATTCCTGATTTCCCCTGGAGAGGATCCTGGTCCTCCAGAATTCCTGATTTCCCCTGGAGAGGATCCTGATCCTGCAGAATTCCCAGTTTTCCCCGGAGCTCATCCTGACCTCCAGCATTCCCGGTTTCCTCTGGAGCTGCTCCTGACCCCCAGCATTCCCGATTTTCCCCGGAGCTCCCCCTGCCCTGCAGCATTCCCGWTTTTCCCTGGCTGAGCCCCCCTGTCCTTTGTGTCCCCCAAGATCCCAGCCGGCCCTTCCCGAGTGCCGCCGCCCGCAGGGAGCCCGCCTTGAGCCGCGGCATTCCCGGGAATGCCCTGGGAGCAGGTGAGAGGGGCAGCATTCCCAGGAATTCCATGGGAGCAGGTGAGAGGGAAAGGAGCTCCGGGAATTCCATGGGAGCAGCAGGGGAGAGGGAAAGGAGCTCTGGGAATTCCGTGGGAGCAGGGAAGAGGGAAAGGAGCTCCGGGAATTCCATGGGAGCAGGTGAGAGGGAAAGGAGCTCTGGGAATTCCATGGGAGCAGGGGAGAGAGAGGCAGCATTCCCGGGAATGCCCTGGGAGCAGGTGAGAGGGAAAGGAGCTCCAGGAATGCCCTGGGAGCAGGTGAGAGGGGCAGCATTCCCAGGAATTCCATGGGAGCAGGGGAGAGGGAAAGGAGCTCCGGGAATGCCCTGGGAGCAGGTGAGAGGGGCAGCATTCCCGATTTTCCACCCCCGGGACAGCCTCGGGTTTGCTGCTTTTGGCACCAAATCCCTGCCCAGGTGTGAGGTTCAGGTGCCAGAGCAGATCCTGCTGTGCCAGCCCRGAGCTGCTCCCAGATTCCAGCCAGGAACTCCTCAGGGCGGAGGCTGAATGTTAAATTATTCATATAATAATATATGAATGTTATCCATATAGTTATTATATAGTTATCCATATAGTTATTATAGTTATCCATATAGTTATTATRTTCTACAATATATACAGAATATAATATAGTAATTATATCGTTTTTATATATTATATATAATATATATAATATATTTTATATATAATTATTGTTCATGTAAYAGAAAATATTATAGGAATAATAATCAAAATATTATTCCTATAATTATTATTCACGTTATTATAATTAATACTATATAAAATATTATGTGAGTAATAATTAAATATTATTCATATCATTATCATTCACACCATAATATATGAATGTATACTATATTTTCATATAGATTAAATATACCTTCATATAGATATATTCATATAAATATATGAATATATAAATATACTCTAATATATGCATATTTTCATATATATTAATATATTTCATAGAAATATATTCAATAAATATATATGTATTCATATAATATATATGAATATAAACCTTCCCAGGTTTATAATCAGCTGGATTATAAACCTGGGATATTCTGGGATTTTCCCAACAATTYTGGTGTTTCTTTAGGAGGAGGAGAAGTCGGGCCAGAAATGCTGCAAGAAATGAGGGAAACCAACCGGGTGCTGCTGGAAGTTCGGGATTTGTTGAAGCAGCAGGTGGGTGAAAAATTCCTGATTCCTGATTTCCTGAGGTCTGGGAATTCTCTGCTTCCTGTGTGGAGTGAGCAGATTATTGCTGCAGAGCAGAATCCAGAGGTGGTTTGTAATTGGGAGATAATTGGGAAAAACTCTCAAGTTGGGAGAAACTTCAAGGTGGGAAAAAAACCCTTTAAGTTGGGAAAGAATTCCAGTTGAAAAACCCTTCAAGCTGGGGAAATCTTCAAGGTGAGAAAAACCTTWAAGTTGGGGAAAACTTCAAGGTGAGAAAAACCTTCAAAAAAGGTTTTATTTATTCATTCATTACTATTGTTATTATTATTTATTATTTATCGATGTCACTGGCCGGGGGTGCCGGGCTCCCGGCTCAGCCCTGCCGCCGTTCCCCTGCAGATCAAGGAGATCACGTTCCTGAAGAACACGGTCATGGAGTGCGACGCCTGCGGTGAGTGCCCTGTGCCCTGTGCTCCTCTGACCCCTCTGCTGCCTGCCAGGGGCAAATCCCAGCCTGGAGCACAGTTAGGCCTGGTTATCACCCTTAGTCCTGGTGATCCCAGTCAGTCCTGGTCACTTCAGAGAGTTATTCCTGGTGATCCCAGTCAGTCCTGGTTATCACAGTCAGTCCTGGTTATCACAGTCAGTCCTGGTGATCCCAGTCAGTCCTGGTTATCACAGCTGGCCCTAGTGATCACACCCTTCACCCCCAACCTTTGCTTCTGCCCTTCTGCCTCTGAGCTGGGCTGGTGGCTCTGGGACAACCCAGGTTGTTGTGATGGCTCTGGGACACCCCATGGTGGCTTTGGGACACCCCAGAACTGTACTGGTGGCTTTGGGACACCTTAGAACTATACTGGTGGCTTTGGGACACCCCATGGTGGCTTTGGGACACCCCGAGCTGTACTGGTGGCTTTGGGACACCCTGTGGTGGCTGTGGCTCACCCCATAGTGACTTTGGGACACCCCGAGCTGAACTGGTGCCTCTGGGACACCCCAGAACTGTACTGGTGGCTTTGGGACACCTTAGAACTATACTGGTGGCTTTGGGACACCCCGTGGTGGCTCTAGGACACACCTGATCTGAGCTTGTGGCTCTGGGACACCCCGTGGTGGCTTTGGGACACCCCATGGTGGCTTTGGGACACCCCGAGCTGTACTGGTGGCTCTGGGACACCCCAGAACTATACTGGTGGCTTTGGGACACCCCATGGTGGCTGTGGGACACCCCGAGCTGTACTGGTGGCTCTGGGCCACCCCGGGTGGTTCCGGCGGCTCCGGGGCGCTGTCCTCACGCCCGCGCTGTCCCCAGGCATGCGGCCGGAGGTGACGGGCCCCCTGGTCACCGTGACCCAGTTCAGCCGCTGCGTGCCCAGCCCCTGCTTCCCGGGCGTGCCCTGCACCGAGAGCGGCGGCRGCTTCCGCTGCGGGCCCTGCCCCGCGGGCTACACCGGCAACGGCACCCACTGCTCCGACATCAACGAGGTAACCCGGCCCGGGAGCGGGCAGCGCGGCCCCGGGGCTGCCTCGGGGCACCGAGAGACCTGCGGGGGCTGCGGGGCTGCACTTCTGTGCCTGGCGCACGCTGGGATCCCTGCAGGAGCTGCAATTCCTGCAGGAGCTGCACTTCTGTGCATGGCACAGCTGGAGTTCCTGCAGGAGCTGCAATTCCTGCAGGAGCTGCACTTTTCTGTGCCTGGCAACGCTGGATTCCTGCAGGAGCTGCAATTCCTGCAGGAGCTGCACTTCTGTGCCTGGCACGCACTGGAATTCCTAGACGACTGGACTTCTGTGACCTGGGCACATGCTGGGATCCTTGCAAGAGCTGCAATTCAGCAGGAGCTGCACTGCTGTGCCTGGCACACGCTGGAGTTCTGCAGGAGCTGCACATTCCAGCAGGGCTGCACTTCTGTGCCTGGCAACATGGATTTCTCAAGATGCTGGAATTCTGTGCCTGGCACACCTGGATTGCCTGCAGTTCCTGCAGGAGCTGCACTTCTGTGCCTGGCACACGACTGGTGTTCCTGCAGGAGCTGCAGTTCTGTGCCTGGCACATGCTGGGATCCCTAGCAGCGAGCTGCAAATTCCTGCAAGGCTGCAAATTCCTGCAGGAGCTACAGTTCTGTGCCTGGCACACGCTGGATTCCTACAGACGCTGGATTCTGTACCTGGCAACACTGGAATTCCTGCAGACTCTGGAATTCTGTGCCTAGCCGCTCCCCAGGAGGGATTTAAGCGGGCCAGCCCAGTCCCAACAAAGTAAATCCTGAGGTTTGTGCCACACAGGGAGGGGAGTTTGGAACACCAGAGCCGCCTCCTTTGCTGAGGAGTTGTTAGAGATAAGATTTATTAGGTGTGGAATGGGATCAAACASTTCCCAGATAATCCTTGAAACAGCAAAKCCCAACCACAGGGCTTTGCTTCTGCCCTTAAATCAAACCTTGCTGGGCAGATACTGTGTATTGTTTTTAGGAAATTTTTCTCTTTTTTTAGGAAATGTGGCATGCCACCAATTTTAAGCTCGGTGTGTGTGCAAAGCTCTGCTCATCCATGGATGTTTTTGTAGGGCTCCTGAGCTCTGTGCTTCCCAAACCATGAACTTGATTATCCCACTCTTGCACAGCCTCAATTGCATTTCAATTTAAAAACCTGCTGAAGGCTCCATGGGAGATTTTGGGATCCACTGTATTCCTGTGATGCATCTGCCAGCACAGAGCATAAAAATCCAGGGAAAATAATGAAGTGGTGGAGGAAGCAAAGCATTCGGAGCAATTTTGGAAAGAGTGATGAACAAACAACTCGAGTTGTGTTTCAAGGCCGGGGTGGGGAATTGTTCAGTCCCCTGGAGTCTGAGGATTCCAGGAAGGAAAAGGTGAAGCCAGAGCAGCTCCGTGCCYGGGCTCTGGTGTCACCTGAGGAGAGTCACAGCTCCGGGTGGCTTTGGCTTTGTTCCATTGCAGCCCAGGGGACACCCGGCCTGGGGGAGCCCTCTGAGCAACCTCTGTGCCCTTTGATCTTCCTTCAAACTGAAACCCCGAGAGCCGGAGGTGCCCCAGGGCTGGAGCTGCCCCTGGCACAGCCCTGGGCACCGTGTGTGTTGTTTCAGTGCAATGCCAACCCCTGCTTCCCGAAAGTCCAGTGCATTAACACCAGCCCCGGCTTCCGCTGCGACCCCTGCCCGCCCGGCTTCACGGGGCAGCTGCTGGAAGGGGTGGGCCTGGCCTTTGCCAGGGCCAACAGACAGGTGAGGGCCTGCAGGGAGCTCTGTCCCTCAGGAGCCGGCAGTTCCCTCCCCTCTGCCGCTGGGAAGGYGAAGGAACGGGAGGGGAACTCGAGGTGATGGTTCCCGAGGATGGAAGGGATTCCTGGCTGGTGGAAGGGAGGCTGGAGAGGGGCTGGGAGGGAATTCCCATCCCTGCAAGGGTCCCAGGCCAGCCTGGAGCAGCCTGGGATAGTGGAAGGTGTCCCTGGGGGTGGGSATGGGGCGATTAAAGGTCCCTCCCAACCCGAACAGTTTTGGGATTCCACAATTCCGTGTATTGGTGGGAATGCAGGGAGAGGGGAGTGCCCAGGATGTGCTGGCACCCGGGCCCCAGAGCCACCTCCCCTGGGCCAGACTGGGGCTGGGCAGGGCATCCCAGCACCTCTGGGGCTGTGGGGCCATCCTGGGGATGGGAACGGGGTTGGGAATGGGAGTGGGARTGGGAATGGGAATGGGAATGGGAGTGGGAATCATTCCTGCTGGGACACAGAAAAGTTCCTGCAGCTGCTGCCACCCCCTCCTGGCTTCTCTGACAGCTCCAGGCAGATTAAAAATCCCAACAGCCTGGGCTGATTGGGGTTTTTAGGGGTAATTATCCCACATCTGGCTCTGGGAATTTGGGGCTGGTCAYGGGATGCAGCCATTGAGCTTCCAAATCCATGCAGCCCCTTCCCCAGTGAGGGTATTCCAGCAGCTCAGCTCAGAGCCCAGCCCTGTTCCCAGGCTGGAGCTTCTGCTGAGTCTGGAGAGGGGTCTGGAGCCTGCTGGGATCTGCCTCAAGCTTGTCAGCAGGAACACTTGCTAGTCCTGGGCTAGTGAGGGGTGCCAGGGCTCTGCTTCTGCTCCTGGCCCTGCCCCAGTGCTGGGATTTGGGGTGGGGGGAGCTGAAGGTGGGTCCTGTTCTTCCTGGGATGGAGCTGCAGGTGGGTCCTGTTCCCCTTGGGATGGAGCTGAAGGTGGGTCCTGTTCCCCCTGGCGATTGGAGGTGCAGGTGAAGTGGGTCCTGTTCCCCCTGGATGGAGGTGCAAGGTGAAGGTGGCGTCTGTTCCCCCTGGGATGGAGGTGCAGTGCAGGTGGGTCCTGTTCCCCTGGGATGGAGGTGAAGGTGAAGGTGCGGTCCTGTTCTTCCCTCGCGGCAGGTGGGTGCCACCGACATCAACGAGTGTGAGACTGGAGCTGCCAGGAATTGTGTCCCAAACTCCATCTGCATCAACACTCGGGTAAATCCTCAGGGCAATGGGGATCCCAGGGAGAGCTCAGAGCCCTGGCAGGGCCTGAAGGGGCTCCAGGAGACCTGGAGAGGGACTGGGGACAAGGGATGGAGGGACAGGACACTGGGAATGGATTTAAACTGGGAAAAGGGAGATGTGGGTGGGATATTGGGCAGGGATTCCCGGCTGGGAGGGTGGAGAGGGAATGGGATGGAATTCCCTGTGGCCATCCCTGGATCCCTGGGAGTGCCCCAGGCCAGACCCCGGGGCAGGGGAGGTGTCCCGGGGCAGGGCTTTGCCGGGAGGGTAAAAGCGCATCCCGAGCAGGGATTTGCGGGATTCCCGTTCGAGTTCCTGCCCCCGTTCCCCCCGCAGGGATCCTACAAATGCGGGGCCTGCAAGCCGGGCTTTGTGGGGGATCAGATCAGCGGCTGCCGGAGCSCGACGGCCACCGGGGCACGGCGCTGCCCCAACGGCGAGATCAGCCCGTGCCACGAGAAGGCCGAGTGCATCGTGGAGAGGGACGGCTCGCTGTCCTGCCAGGTGCGGGCACGGCCGCCAGCCTGGCCCCGGGATGGGCACCCCAGAGACACTGGGGTCGGGTCCTACCCTGCCGACACTGGGGTGTGGTACCTCCCTATAGAGACTGGGGTCGGGTCTGATCCCGTGAGATGGAGGGGTCTCGTCTGACCCTCCTGAGTTTGGGGTCTGGTCTCACCCTCCTGCGATCTGGGTTTAATCCCAATTTCCCTGCAGATGGGGTCTGGTCCCGCCCTCCCGACGCTGGGGTTGGGTCCCACACTCCTGTGGGGTCTGGTCCGACCCCCGCCCGGGATTTGGGTCTGGTCCAACCCCCCAGCAATTGGGGTCTGCCCTGATTCCTGCACGATTGGGGTCGGGTGTGATCCCAGACTCCCGGGGCTGGGGTCGGTCTGCTCGCTCCTCGTTCCCGCGTCCCGCGCTCCTCTCCCGGGTCTGCCACTGCCCTCTCCTGGAGATCGCCCTTMCCGAGCCATCCCCGCTCGTCCCTGTCCCCCGAGCTCCCCCCTGGGCCGCTCCCTTCCGCTTTTGGGGTTTTGGTTTTGCCTCAAACGCTGCGAACCTGTCGGGCACGGAATTCCCTGGGGCTGAGCAGGGAGGATGCAGGGAACCGGGACCCAGGATCAGCAGCCTCAGAGCCGAGTTCTGCTCCTCCTCAGAGCCAGCTTGTGCTGCTCCTCCTCAGAGCCAGCTTGTGCTGCTGCTCCTCAGGTCCCAGCAGCGCAGAGAGCCCAATCCGAGCTGGTGAAATCCCAGAAATGTTTCTCCCGGGCGCTGTTTCCCTGTAGGGTTTCACATCCCGGTTCTGCAGCGTTCCGTGCCGTGTCTCCGGTAAATCCCGGGGTTTTGGGGGTGACTCTGTGTGTGCCCTTGCAGTGCCTCGTGGGCTGGGCAGGGAACGGCTACGTGTGCGGCAAGGACACGGACATCGACGGCGTCCCCGACGAGAAGCAGCGCTGCTCCGACAAGAAATGCCGCAAGGTGAGGGGGGAAATCCGGGAATTTCATCCCAATTTCCCTGCAGGCCAATTTCCCTGGGCGCTGCCGAGACCGGCGGAGCTCGGGCTGGGTGCAGTCCCCCATCCCTGTCCTGCCCTGCAGGATAACTGCGTGACCGTGCCCAACTCGGGCCAGGAGGACGCGGACAGGGACGGCATCGGCGACGCCTGCGACGACGACGCCGACGGGGACGGGATCCCGAACGCCGAGGTCCGGGCTCGGCTGCCCCCGGCGGCTCCTGCGGGGGGAATCCAGGGGTCCCAGTAGGAACTCAGGGGTCCCAGTGGGAATTCAGGGGTCCCAGTGGGAGTTCAGAGATCCCAGTAGGAATTTAGGGGTCCCAGTGTGAATTTAGGGGTCCCAGTGGCAGTTCAGGGGTCCCAGTGTGAATTTAGGGGTCCCAGTGGAGTTCAGGGATCCCAGTGTGGCATCACTGGGGGCTCTGAGTATCTCAAACCAGGCTGAGACCCCCCCAAGGGGGTCTGGGGAGCCTGTGCTCAGTGAGCCCTGCTGGGGACAGCCCRGGAGGCGCCGGTGTCCCCAGCCCGTGTCCCCTGTCCCTGCAGGACAACTGTGTGTACACCAGGAACACGGACCAGCGCAACGCCGACAAGGACAACTTCGGGGACGCGTGTGACAACTGCCGGCAGGTGAAGAACAACGACCAGAGGGACATCGATGGCGACGGCAAGGGCGACGAGTGCGACGAGGACATGGACGGGGACGGTGAGAGGCAGCTCCCCCAGGCGGGGCCTGTTTGTGTCACCCCAGCTCAGCCTCTGGGGACGGACAGGGTGGCCCCGTGTCCCCGAGCTCGGCCCCTCGCAGCTGCTGCTCTCCACCTTGGGTTTATTCTCATTTTTATTGGCCACAGTTGGGGCTTTTTCAGGGTCCCCCGTGGAAGGGAGGAATGAAGGAATCTGAGTCCATGTTCTTAGAAAGCTAATTTATTATTTTATGATATGATATGATATTATATATTATATTATATTATGCTATACTGAACTATACTAAAGAATAGAGAAAGGATACAGACAGAAGGCTACAAAGAATGAGAATGAAAACTGGTGACTCCTTCCAGAGTCCAACACAGCCTGACCCTGATTGGTCATAAAGTCARAACAATTCACATTAAACCAATCAAACAATCTCCAACCACATTCCAAAGCAGCAAAACACAAGAAAGGCAAATGAGATAATTATTGTTTTCATTTTTCTCTGAGGCTTCTCAGCTTCCCAGGAGAAGAAATCCTGGCAAAGGGATTTTTCAGAAAATGTGACAGTGACACRSAGTCACAGCCAGCCTYGTCCTGGCTGCCTTGTGCTGCATTTTAAGGGAGAAATTTGGGAATATCCGAGCTGCCTCRAGGCAGGGGGAGTCAGGGCTGTCCCCTGGGGTGGACACAAACGTGGCTGGCTTTGGAAACTGAGCTGATCACAGTGGGCACAAAAGCTGCTCCCAGCAGCCAGGAATGCCAGCAAGCACCAGCCCCAAATCCTGAAATCCTTGCTTTAGCCTGGATTTTTGTGGATCCACTCTCCCCTGTTTTGCAGGGATCAAGAACACCGTGGACAACTGCAGGAGAGTGCCCAACCCTGACCAGAGGGACGGGGACGGGGACGGCGTGGGGGACGCCTGTGACAGCTGCCCCACCCTCAGCAACCCTGACCAGGTACAGAGCCCAGGCTGAGCCCCTCCTGTCACCCAGCCATGCCAGGGGACASTTCCAGCTGCCACCCTCCTGTGCCACAAACGGAAATTCCCTCTGGAGCAAATATTAGGAAATTTGGCACTCTGGGCTCTCCCTTCCTGCCCTGCCCCACTGCTGGAATTCCTCAGAATCCCCCCAAAAAATCCCCCAGAGTCTCCTGCTGTTGGCAGCTCTCTGTTCTCTTCCTTGCCTTTTCCTCTGGAAAATTTAAATTATTCTTCCTTTATTTTTCTAGAAAGACACTGACCACGATCTGGTGGGAGATGTCTGTGACACCAACCAGGACAGGTGAGCTGCAGAAATTAAAAATTCTACTTATTTGCACGAAATCCTGGGAATGAAGGGACCAAAAGGCTGTGAAAACCTGGCTTAGCCTTATTCTATTAAAAAATGGAAGTTTAGAGGTGGAATTTTCTTCCGACCTCACAGAAAGTGACCACTGGAAGGAAGGATTATATATATTACATATGATATATATGTATTATATAAAAATACAATACAATACAATACAATACAATACAATACAATAATATAATATAATATAATATAATATAATATAATATAATATAATATAATATAATATAATAATCAGCCTTCTGAAACATGGAGCCAATTCTCATCTCTTCCCTCATCCTGRGGACCCTCAAACGTTCCTGACCCATTCCTGGGGTGCCCTTCAAGGCTGAAGTCCCGGATGCAGCTGCAGCCCCCAGCCCTGGGGGAGCTCCCCGTGCTGGTGGCCGTGGGTGACGTGTCCCTGTCCCTGTCCCTTCTCCCCCAGCGACGGGGACGGGCACCAGGACTCGCGGGACAACTGCCCCACRGTGCCCAACAGCTCCCAGGTGGACACGGACGGCGACGGGCTGGGGGACGAGTGTGACGAGGATGATGATGATGATGGCATCCCCGACTTCAGACCCCCCGGCCCCGACAACTGCAGGCTGGTGCCCAACCCCGGCCAGGAGGACTCGGATGGTGAGGGAGGGAGGGAGGGAGGGATGGGTCCTCTGGGGGCTCCCTGGGGTCGCTCCAGGCTCTGGAAGCTGCAGGAGTTTGGGTTTTGTTGGCACTGACTCGTGCCAGGCCTGGGACACTGCAGGTGTCCACAGTGCCAGCACTGGGGTCGGGTTTGGGGCCAGGTTTGGTGTCAGGTTTGTGATCATGTTTGGGGTCAGGTTTGGGATCAGGTTTGTGATCATGTTTGGGGTCAGGTTTGTGATCATGTTTGGGGTCAGGTTTGTGATCATGTTTGGGATCAGGTTTGGGGTCATGTCTGGGGTCAGGTTCTCTCTCCCAGAAGTGTCTGGGGTTTGAGGGGTTTCTCTGCCAGCAGGAGAAGCCTCCAGGTTTCTCTGCAGCTCCTTGGGGTGCCCCAGTCCCTCGGTGCCCTCAGCTGCCCCTGGTGCTGCCCGAGGCTGAGCAAACCCAGGGCAGGAGCTGCTGCTCCAGGCTCCTTCCTCCTCCTCCTCCTCGTGCCCAGGGGACGGCGTGGGGAACCTGTGTGAGGATGACTTCGACAGGGACATGGTGATCGACAGGATCGACGTCTGCCCCGAGAACGCCGAGGTGACGCTCACAGACTTCAGGGCCTTCCAGACCGTGGTGCTGGACCCCGAGGGGGACGCTCAGATTGACCCCAACTGGATYGTCCTCAACCAGGTAGGGAGAGCCCCAGCTGGGAACAGTCCTGGGGGGCTTTCCCTCAAAGGCTCCGTGGTTCTGCAGTGCCCAAATCCCTGAGTCACAGCCCCGGAGCAGCACAAGAGGGAGTTTGGTGTGTCTGGAATTGCACTAAAGAGTCACAATTCGTCTTTCCCCAGGGGATGGAGATTGTCCAGACCATGAACAGTGACCCTGGCCTGGCTGTAGGTGAGGAATTTCCCTTCTCCCTTTGGGAAATCATCACTCGGTGCAGCTTTGATCAGCCACTGCTCCATGACTCCATCCCCTGTTTCCTGTAGTGCACAGAGTCCAGACTCCCCCTGGCAAAATCCAGCTCCCCAGCTGAATCCTGGCTCTGTTCTGCTGCCCCTGACAGGGTACACAGCCTTTAACGGGGTGGACTTTGAGGGCACCTTCCACGTCAACACGGCCACGGATGACGACTACGCCGGGTTCATCTTTGGCTACCAGGACAGCTCCAGCTTCTACGTGGTGATGTGGAAGCAGATGGAACARACCTACTGGCAGGCCAACCCCTTCCGGGCAGTGGCAGAGCCTGGCATTCAGCTGAAGGTACAGGAACCCTGCAGGAGGAATTCCCTGCTGGAATTTTGCCTCGGGATGAGCAGCTGTGTGGAATCCTCTGTGCACACGTTGAGCAGGCTCTCCTCTGTCCCAGGCAGTGAAATCCAAAACGGGCCCTGGGGAGTACCTGCGGAATTCCCTGTGGCACACGGGAGACACCACGGACCAGGTGAAGCTGCTCTGGAAGGACCCCAGGAACTCGGGCTGGAAGGACAAGACCTCGTACCGCTGGTTCCTGCAGCACCGGCCCCAGGTCGGCTACATCAGGTGAGGCTCAGGGCAGGACCGTCCCCACCAGGGAAATCAGCCCCAGGGAGCCCCAGAACGTTCTGGAAGGGAGCTCAGCCATGGGCAGGGAGCCCTCCCGCTGCCCCTCGGGCATCCCAGGGATGGAGCAGCCCTGAGGCCGGGGCAGCTCCTGCCATTCCCTGCCTTGCTCCCCTCCAGGGCTCGGTTCTACGAGGGCCCCGAGGTCGTGGCAGACACTGGAGTTGTCCTGGACACCACCATGAGAGGGGGACGCCTCGGGGTCTTCTGCTTCTCCCAGGAGAACATCATCTGGTCCAACCTCCGCTACCGCTGCAACGGTGAGTTGGGAAAGGCAAACTGGGAATTCTCCTCCCTTTTCCAGTCATGGACACCTGCACAGCCGCGGGAACGGGGCAGCAAACAGGACCCGAGGCTGTTTTCCCTGCTGTTCCTGCCCCTGATCTCTCTTTGCTTTAACGCTCAGACACCATCCCAGAGGACTACGAGACGTTCCGGTTCCAGCAGGATTAATCCCCGCAGCGCCTCCTGCCCCCAGCCCGCGCTCGCCGCCCGCTCCCGCTCTGGAATCCCGCCCCAAGAGCTGTCAGCAGCTCCCACCCCGCCCTCACCGCCTCCAGCTCCCCTGCCCCACCAGCRAACCCCTGAAAACGTTCCCCGAATCCTCTGGGAAGGGCAGAGGTGGAGACAGGGAGTGTGACCAGAAGCCCGAGCTGCTGCAAGCCCCGGCCCGGGGCCGTGCTGGGAGCTCCCTGCAGCAGCTGCGATGGTTGGAGCTCCTTTGGCGTGGGTGATTCCCAGGAATCTTCTCCCTGCTCCGAGGCTCCTGAGTGTTAATGTTGGTTTCCTTTTCAAGACCTGCTGCAAAGCAAACTCAGCACGAGTCTGAGAGGGACGTGTGGAGCAGCCTCGGGACAAGTCGCTCATTTTAATAAATGAAAAAGCACTTTAAGGAGAGTATCTTTGTTCTGGAATGTTGGAAAATAAACACTTGGAATGCTGGATAATAAATTCTAGATTTCTCCTTGGTCATGTCTGTGTTCTCTCCACTCTTCTGAAGCTTTTCCCTTGCAGATGTGGAMGGGAGGAACCCTCCAGGGCTGAGCTCAGTGGGGCTGAGAGAGCCTGGGCTGGATTGGGAATTTTCTTGGAAATGCCAACGCATGGAGGCACCTTTTCCTCACGAACCTCCCTCTCCTCAGCCCTGCCCTGCCAGGTTCTTGCTGGAACAACAATTAAAGCTTCTCCCTTTTTTCCACAGGATTCTCTCCCTTTTCCCCATAGGATTCTCTCCATTTTCTCCACGCTTTCCCCAYCCCACCCCTCCACCCCCTGAAGACAAGAGCCAGCGGATTTTACCCCTTCAGGCCTTTATTTTGATAAAATTGGTCAAGCCCACATAAGGCAACGCACACACGGCTCCGCCCGCCCCCCGCCCGCCCCAACCGCCTCGGAAAATAAATAACACAAACCAAGAGAGGACTCCATGTAGTGTTTGGCTTTGCAGTATAGAAATTCCACACAATGATTCTGTTGTGTTGTTGTTATTTTTTTGTTTTGTTTTGTTGGTTTTTTTTTTCCCTGTTTAAAAAGGTAAAAATGATTTATAATACACAGTCAGAATGTCGTGGTGCCCGCATAGAAAACCGACATGCAATCCATGCCTACACTGCGCCGTATAAATAAGATGCAACTCAAAATACAAAGAACAGGAACACTACAAAGTTTAATTCTAAGAGGGAGGGAGGTTTTTTTGGGWTTTTTTTCTTTTTCCTGGTTGTTTTTTAAAAAGGACAGACACACGTAACAAAGGCTACCTGCGCTTTCACATTGCCATCACAGTGACGGGGGGGCCGTTGCTCCGAGGAATAAACGCGCTGGTTTTGGGGTTTCTCCCGAAAAAAACAGCCAAGGTCGGGATCTGCGGGGGGAGGAGGGGCCTTCCTGCTTCCTTCCTGTCCAGAGGGGGTTTCCAGGGTCTTTCCTTAAGGGAATTAAGGAAATAAGCTCAAGCCTTAATTGTTGTTTTGGCAGAAATCCAAGGTTTTAGGTCCAAGGGTTCGTTTTTGAGGGAAATTTAGGTAAACTGCTTTTAGATAAACTCAGGGCAGCTTTTGCTCTTGGAATCATGGAATTGAGGTTGGGACAGAGCCACTGAATCAGGGTTGGAAAAGAATCACTGAATTAAGGCTGGAAAAGAACCTGAATCAAGTTTGGAAAAGAATCACCAAATTAGGGTTGGAAAAGAACGACCAAGGTGGGAGAAGAAAAACCAAATTAAGGTTGGAAAAGAATTCTGGGATCAAGGTTGGGAAGGAACRRCCAAATCAAGGTTGGGAAAGACYYCCAGGACCATCAAACCCAACCTCCCTCTGAGCTGAAGGTTCACCCAYGAGCTCTCCTAAAAACGAATTCACCAAACAATCCACGGACCCTCCCCGGCGGCCGCGGAACGCGCGCGGGCCCGGCGGCTCCCGGGGCGGTTCCGGCCCTTCCTGGAGAGGTTTCCCCTCTGGAAAATGAGGAATCAGCCCAGGGGGCAGAGCCCAGCCCGGGCCGTGTCGGGGGGCACAGGGGGGCTGCCAAGCGCTCCCTGCCATGCAGAAGCCGTGGGAGCCGGGCCGGGTCACGCATGCCCAGAGGGGGAACGGGAGCTATGTACAGGGAAAGGAGCCTCCCCCAGCCCCCAGCGCCAGGGCTGGGCTGGCTGCTGGGAAAATAATCACAGTTTTGGATGCACCGAGGGTTTATTCCTGCTCTTCCCCATTGTATTGGCAAATGCAACAGTCTAGCTTGGGAATTGGGGGGTAATTCCTTATGGAGATAGAAAAACACGGAGGGAGGGGGGGTCAGGAGGGAGGGTGGGACAGTCACCCCTGGAGACACCAGACAGCTTCACCGCCACTGCAATCAAACTCAGCAATAATAGCAATTAACACCATTTCCTCCTGGATTTGTTTTTTACTAAGTGATGGTTTTCCCTTTCTGCTCCCACCCGTGGGGAGGGAGCCCCAGACACTGGAATGAGCACAGGGCTGTTACATTTGGAATAAAAGCAGATTATTTGTTCTGGGAACACTTGGGATCTGCTCCACRCTTCTCTCTGGGTTTCTTCCAGATCAGCCTGATGCCACAAAAAGTGGAATTTGAAGGAGTGAGAAAGGAGGAATCCTCTGGGGCAGCTCCCACAAGAAAGGTTCCCCTGGGGGAAGGGAAAGGCAGGAGCTGCTGGAACCCCTGGCTCTCACAGGGTCGGGACGAGAGGCAGCTTCTCCCTGGCCACAGCTGGAGCCCATCCTGTCACACCCRGCACTCCCACAGGGACATCCCTGCTCCTTCCCTCTCCCCAGGGATCAAACCTGGATTTCTCCCAGCTGGAGGCTCCCTAACCGTGCCAGTTGCATCCAAGGTGTGTTAGTTTGAAATTAAGGCGATTTTCAAGGTCTACTTACAAGTCTAAGAAACAAAGAGCTCTTATTTACACACGGAGTTAAAAAACCGGGCAGGAGCGGGAGCTGCAGTTCCCTGCCCGAGCCTCCTCCCGTGAGGAACCCCAGCTCCTTCCTGCTGSTGCCTCCCCCTGCAGTGACTCTGGGGTTAAAAACAGCACAGACAGGACTGCTGGACTGARCCCCAGCTCCTGCTGGTGCCTCCCCTGCAGCGACTCTGGTGTTACAAACACAGCACACACAAGGACTGCACATGCACGGAGTCATTCCAGCAGGAGACAAACACAATTCCCACATGGAGCTGCACAAAGCTCTCACTGCACCTTCAGCAAGGGGCTCTGAGTCACCTGGGCCCAAATGCCTCCCGGTTTTCTCCAGGTTTCCTCCTGTCTGAGCTGCCTTTTATCTCCTCCTTAAACTGGAAAAGCSTGAGGGATCTGAAAGGAGCAGCCACCAGGAGTGAACGTGTCCTACCGAGCTCAAACCCTGCCAAAAAATCCCAAAACATTCCCAAGAGATGCAGGGAAACCTCTGGAGGGCATGGAGAAGGATCATATTAAAACAAAACAAAACAAAACAAAACAACAAAGAAATAAAAAAACACAGGGAAGCAAAGAAAAAATTCCACATTTTTAGTGCAAATGGTCAACAAATGGCACAGAAGGTGAGGGGACACCCCGGGGCTGGGGAGATCCTGACCCTGCTCCTGCTCAGCAGAGCAGGCAGGAACCTCAGCWGGGCAGCCCAGGATTTCTGGAAGCACACAGAAACTTGGATAACTCATTAGGAGAACTCAGGAGAGCAGAGAGGAGTCGTTAATTGCAGGGGGACTCTTATTTATTGCAGGGGAACTCGTTAAGAGCAGCCCAGGCCGTTCCCAAAGAGGAGAAGCTTTGGGGTTGGGGTTGGGGTTGGGAATTCCTTGGGCTGGAGGCAGAAAGAAAATCCAGGGGGGCAGGAGGGGTGAACAAACCCCAGCTGCTGGGAACTGGGAGCTGAACTGGGAGGGGATTTTAGGGATGGAATCCACGGGGCTGCTCCCAGCCCAGGCTGGAGGCGCCTCCCTCTCCAGGAGCAGCTCACCCTCGGGGTCAGTTAATTAGTAAATGAGTTAATGACTCCAAATCCTGTTAATTCCTGATGAATTCCTGCCTTTCCCCAGTGGAATGAGAATGTTCCAGCAGTGCCCTTTAATTCCATTCATTCCCAGAAATCTGGGAATCACCTTCCCTCCAGCCAGAGTGAAAYCCCCAATTCCCACCCTGGGGAATCTGGATGGGATTTTTTTTTTTAATTTGCAGCACAAAATATTCACAAGGACCATCAGAAATAATCAATTCTCCATTTAATTAAACASAATTTTGGAGGATTTAATCCTGGTCATTGTGGAGTAAGAGATTTTTTTTTCCTCTGGGTGAATGAAGGAATTTTTAAGTTCCAACCACCCTGTTTTGCCTATTCCAAAGGAAAATATCTAAACTTGCCTTAGGCTTCCTTATTCCTGCTTAACATCTGTTTAAAATTCCAGTTAGTTTAAAAATACCTACATATATAATATATATAATATATTTCTGGAATAAAACCACAAAAAAAAAGTACTGTACAAATATTATGTAGAGTGCTTCCATTGGCTGTATGTAGTTGAGCTACTTTCCTAATATCCAAATATTTAAATAAAATTAAAAAAAAAGAAATGACAACAACAACAACCAAAAAAAAATCATAAATAAGTAACAGAATAAGTAATGAATAAGAATAAAAAATTAAAAAATCATGATTCTACGAGCCTGGCATTGCTATGGAAATGCCCTTCCTGTTGCCCAGGAATCTCTCACAAAGTAAAAATTAGGATTATGCAGGTTAGTCTCTATTTTTTTTAGCTGCTTTAAGATGTTCTGATCCTCTGTCTAATCAAGTAATGAATTATAGAACTTTCATGTGTGCTCAGAAATGCTCTCTATATATGTAGCCATATATAGAAATAGATATATATTACATACATATTTAAAAAAACAAAAACAAAACAAAMCCATAAAAAGCTTGGAAAAAATAGTGTTTAAAGTGGATTTGTGGGCCTGGCGGCCGGCGGCRGCTCCGCTTGGCCGGGATTGCTGGGGCGGGAGGGAGGGACCAGAGGGTGGGGACACACCTGGGGACAAGCAGGGCACCTGCAGGGATGGCAGTGTCACCAGCAGAGTCCCAGGGCCGGTGGCACTGCAGGGACTGGCTGCCCAAGGGGGCAGGCCCCTCCAGCCCCACACCCCTGGCTCTGCTCCGCTGCCCAAAGCCCTCTGCGCTGCACAGGGACAGGGCCCAGCTGGGGCAGGGGGACTCTGCAGAGGAAAACCGATGGCAAACCGGGAAAAACCACTGGGACAAACTGGGATAAACCACCGGGACAAACCGGGAAAACCACCGGGACAAACCGGACAATCCTGACTGCTGGACGGCAACGAGCGGCTCGGGGGACACGGCTGGGACGGGCTGGGCAGCGCGGCAAGCTCAGAACAACAAGCTGGGGAACCCATGGGACAGGGACACGGAGAGCTGCTCCCTCCAGGATGGACCCTGGGCTGGGGGGGACCCTGGGCTGGGATGGAGCCTCCAGGGTGGGATGGAGCCTCCAGGGTGGACCCTGGGCTGGGATGGAGCCTCCAGGATGGACCCTGGGCTGGGATGGAGCCCCTGGGGTGGGATGGAGCCCCTGTGGTGGGATGGACCCTAGGCTGGGATGGAACCCCGGGGTGGGATGGAGACCCCGGCGTGGGATGGACCCTGGGGTGGGATGCAGCCCCCAGGGTGGGATGCAGCCCCCAGGGTGGGATGGAGCCCCGGGGTGGGATGCAGCCCCCAGGATGGATAAAGCCCCCGGGATGGTGGCTCCAGGGTGGGATGCAGCCCCCAGGATGGATAAAGCCCCCGGGATGGTNGTGGTGGCGGCTCCCCGGGTCACAGCCGGTCCATGCGGAACGTGTCCTCTGTGGCGGGGTCGGTGAGGACCATGTCGGGGTCGTTGAGCATGTGAAGTCCATCCAGGGTCAAAGGGTCAATTTTGAGTTCATCCAGAGGGAACTGGGAATCCGTGTCGAAGCTGACGTCCCCCACTCCTGCCAAGGAGCTGGTCAGTTCTTTTGATAAGCTGGGGGGGGATTCTCCTGTCACTGCAGGGGACAAAACACACAGCGGTCAAACACCAGCGTGGAAGTCAGGAAACAGCTCCCARAAACCCTGGAAATTGTTATGGAGCTCTCAGATGAGGAACATCCACCCTCCTTCAGATTTCAGATTCCTCACAGCATCTCCAAGCCACCAAACACAACCCAAAATTCGTGTTTGGTGTGACTGGAGCCTTTTCTCTCCCTCAGCTTTAGGAGGAATAACCTCAATTCCACCATTCCCATCAGCAATCCCTGGCTGCAGCCACAGGATCCCTGGGCAGGGATTGTTTCCAAAATCCCACTGTGACCAGATTGGCCACCATATGTGACACTCCAACCCTCTGCTGGCCAGCTGGGGCTGAGCAGGCAGAGCTTGGCTCCCACGGCTTTTCCTCACTCTAGCACAGGATCCAGGGAATTCAGGAGGATAAATCCACAGGAAAACTGGTGCTCTAGGTGCTCTACCTGTGTGCAGGTGAGCACTGGGACACACACCTGGACTTGAGTTAGGAATGGCTGAAGGAAGGAGACACTGGTTCCAATGCTCAGAAGACATGAGTTTTCTTTAAAATTAAAAAAAAAAAGGGAAAAATTCCCTAAAGTTCCTAAAGATTYATTGGGAACTTTACACATTTATAGACAGGATTGTTTACTCAGAGCCTGACTGGTCCTTCACCTTTGGCTAAGTAGGAACAACACCTTTTTGTAAACATCTTTCCATAAACATCACATACAAACATTCCACGTGTTCACAAACACCARGGGCAGAGATTAAGATAAGGAAYTGTTTTAATTCTTTCTCYGAGCGTTCTCACAACTTCCCTAGGATGAAGTTACCTGTTTCTCTCTCTGTCAGCAGCCACACTGGACTGGCACCACAGCCCAGGTGAAACAAAGCCCTCAACAGCAACAAYCCCCAGGAGAAACCCCCAGGCTGGGACCATGGAATGATGAACTATCCTGAGCTGGGAGGGACTCCCAGGGATCATGGATCCAGCTCCMGGCCCTGCACAGACACCCCAAAGCCCCATCCTGTCCCAGTGTGCTGCCCAAACGCTCCTGGAGCTCTGGCAGGGYTGGGGCCATGCCCTGAGGRGCTGYTCAAYACAGTATTTGCAGAGACCCTGTAAAGAGTTTGTTATCTTGCCTTTTATTAAAATCTTTTTGTTTCTAATTCTGCAACAGAAGCCATTTTGTTGATTTTATGCCTTGTAAGGTAGCTGAGCTGTTTGGGTGTGAAATAACCTCTAAGRGCTGATGAGAGCTGGCTGGAGGAGGCCCCCATTTCACACAGAGTCAGATCCATCAYTCCTYCCTACAACGGGAGGATAAAACACCACAGAGCCCACGGCAGGGCAGTTCCTAGGRGGATTTACCTGTCAGGATGATGTCGGGAATGTTGCTGTGGCTGGATTTTATGCCTYGTAAAGTAGCTGAGCTATCTGGGTGTGAAATAAATCTCTAAGAGCTGAAATAAACCTCTAAGGGCTGGAGGAGGCTCCCATTTCACACAGAGTCAGCTCCATCACTCCTCCCTACAACGGGAGGATAAAACACCMCAGAGCCCACGGCAGGGCTGCTCCCAGGGGGATTTTTACCTGTCAGGATGATGTTGGGGATGTTGCTGTGGCTGGAGTAGTTGAGCTGCTGCGAGTCCTGCAGGCTGCCGTGGCTGCCCGTCAGTCCCATCATGGCAGCCTGCGAGTAGTTGAGGGTGGAGCAGGGGCTGTACAGGCTGTTGGAGCTGATGGCGTTCTCGATCATGTTGAACTGCTCCAGCTGCAGGGGGACACCAAGGGTTAGCTGCCAGCCCACCAGGGACAGGGGCACAAGGACACGGCTCCAGGACAACACAGACAGGCAAACAAATTCATCTTCCCTTGCTCCAAAYGGGGCTCTGGGCCCTGAGCTGCACGGGACAGTCCCTGCCCAATTCGGGAGAGGGAGGCACAAGCCAAACTGGGGAGAGGGGACAGAAGAAAAGGGAGGGTGGGAAGGGGAAAAAAAGGGAATTCAGGCTCACCCTGAGGTCTCTGCCCAGCAGAACTGCCTCCAGGACACACCCCAGTTTAAGTATTCCATAATTCAATCCCAGAATTAAATTCAATCATTTCATCCATCCATGCTTTGGTGGAGGATTGAAAGGGAAATAAAGGGAATTCAGGCTCACCCTGAGGTCTCTGCCCAGCAGAATTCCCTCCAGGACACACCCCAGTTTAAGTATTCCATAATTTAATCCCAGAATTAAATTCAATAAATTAATCCATCCATGCTCTGCTGGAGGGTGGAAAGGGAAATAAAGGGATGAATTCACCCTGAGGTCTCTGCCCAGCAGAACTGCATCCAGGACACACCCCAGTTTAAGTATTCCATAACTTTTATTATTTTAATCCCAGAATTAAATTCAATAATTCAATCCATCCATGCTCTGCTGGAAGACTGAGAGGGGAATAAAGGGAATTCARGCTCRSCCTGAGGTCTCTGCCCAGCAGAATTCCTTTCTCCAAGCTGATTTTCACTGCTTTAMCATTTTTGTTTAATTATTTTCCCTTTTCAAAGCTGCCTGGCATTATTTGAATCTTTAGAAGCTTTATTATTATATATATTTAATTGATCTCCCATTCTAAAAGCTTCATTATTATATATTTTTTAATGGATCTCCCTTTTTTTGGCAGAACACCTGCGTGGGATAGGGAGGACAAAGAGTGAGAGGGGAGGGGAGGGAGGGAAACCAAACAAAACAAGAAACGAACAAAAAGCAGGAAAACTCTACATGGACAAAACGGGACTGAYGTAAATTAACCAGGCGTTAATTGGGGTTAATTTGAGGTGGGAGGGGCCGAGGAGGCCCGAGATGAATTTGCTCACCTGGTGGGAGAGGGCATTAGCCTGCCTAGCTGTCATCTGCTGCTCATAATAGGAGTCCCCAAAAACACTGCCCAGCATGGAAGAATGCTGAAAACAAAACAGAGCTTCATGGTGCAAAACCCCCACTGCCCCCGGCAGCGCCGGGAAAAGCGGGAATGCCGGCAAAAACGGGAATGCTGAGAAAAACGGGAATTCTGAGAAATCTGGGAATGCTGAGAAATCTGGGAATTCAGAGAAATCTGGGAATTCCAGAGAAAGAATCGGCATGAGCAGGCGGGAATCGCCCAGGGCCCCTCACGGGAGGCCCAGGGGACCCACAGGGAGCAGAGAGGGAATCCCTCAGGGCCCAGAGGATCCACAGGAGCAAGGAATGAACCCCTCAGGGCCCAGGGGATCCCACAGGATACCACAGGGGATCCACAGGCGAGCAGGAATGAAACCCCTCAGGGCCCTTCAGAGGATGCCCAAAGAGCAGGCGGGAAAACCCTCCAGACCCAGAGGATCCCAGAGGATTCCCAAACAGGGCCCAGAGAATGCCAGAGGATCCACAGGACCTCACAGAGCAGGAGGAATTCCCCAGGACCACAAAGATCCCACAGGAGTCCTGCCAGAGCAGGAGGGAATCCCACAGTGATCATGAAGATCCACAGGGAGCAGCAGGGAAATCCCCAGGACCCTCAACAGAGCAGGGAGGGAAGCTCCAGAGGATCCCCACAGGATCCACAGGGAGCAGGAATGAATCCCCAGGACCCCCTCGGGGACACCATGGAACCCCAGAGGCCTCCCCCGGAGCAGGGACAGGACGGAAAGCTGGGATCCCCCCGGGGCACTGCGCTGGGGACGGGCAGGGACRGAAGCACAATTTCTGCTTCCTGTGGGATTTTGTGCCGTTTGCCCCCACTGAGGCTGCCCTGGCTCTGGGTCTGCAGCCCCTAAGGGCAAAACTCCCAATTTAAAGTAATTCCTTGGGAACTGCAAAGCAGGAAAGCTCAGGGGGAAACTCAGGGGGAAGCTCAGGGGGAAGCCCAGTGAGAATTCCAGGAGGAATTCCTCAGCCCTGCCACATCACTGTCCAGTCCCTCAGTTATTCTCCATCATTTATCAATTATTCTAAAGGTGACCAAGAATCTGAGGTYCATGTTTTAATCCTGATCAAAAATGCCAGATAAAAATCAGCAACGTCACTCCTGATTTAAAATTCTAAATTCTGAYATTCCAGCTGAAAATAAAAACCATTAACTGACAAATAGAACATCTCTAAAACACAACTTCCATGGAGTGGTTGTCTCAGTCTTGGAAAACAAAATTCAGTTGCTGGTTTATCCATGGCAAAAGCAGAAGGCCACAAATTTCCTCCTTAAAAACTTAAGCATGGAAAATTCAGGAAAAGTTTAGGAAGAATCAGAACAGGCATGGACTTTAGACCCTCAAAAAAAAACCACCTTGTATGAAAAAATAATTCAAAAATCACCTGAATTGCCCCTTCCATGAGGGGAAAAAAGAAGCACCAAGATATTCCTTAAAAATATATTCCTCTGCCACTTCCAGGCAGACCCCTGGGCTGTCACATCATAGGGTGGAAACTTCTCCAATTTATCACCAATTTATCAACACTCCAGAGCGGCCGGATCCCAGGAAAAAGGGCTCAAACACCACAAGGGATCAAACTCCACAAGAGCCACTGCTAAGATGCTGATAGGAGAAAAGCAAAGCACCACTTAAAGCAATTTAAAGAAAATTTAGGTTTTTTTAAGCAACCTAAATCCAGTCCAACCTATGGTTTATAAGCATTTCCAAGGAAAATCTGAATTTTGGGATGGCACAGACTTGACAGGAAGCAAAACRAACACTAAAATCCAAAGGATATTTGAGAGCCCCAAAGAGGATCCAGGTATTTTGTGTCTTTCACTCCTGTGGTTTCATTCCACAGAATGGGAATGTGAGGACAATTCCCAAAATGAGGACAATCCCTAAAATCTTTGTGCTTCACCAAGCACTGTTTCCATCCCAAAAAACTTTGGGGAACACAAGAAGAAATCAAGAGGAGAGCAGAAGGTGCTCCTGCAAGGCCAGGTCAGAGCCTCCCACCCAGCCCAGCCTGGGTTTGCTCCTCCTGTGACGTGTGCTGGTTCCTACAGCTGCAAGCACAGAAATTCCCAAAGGAAACCCAAAATTCCCACTGGAAATGTCATTCCTTCAACACTTCAGAGCCTCAGGATAATTTATCAACAACTGCAGGAAGGACATTGTGCARACACCATCTCCAGAGGCACTGGAGAGTCACCAGAGCATCTTCTGGGGTCCATGGAAGGACTGTGAGGAAAAGCCAAGCCCAGAGCACAAATCCCTGGCTGGGGTGTCCATCCCCAGATACCTACCAGGTTCTCCAGGTCAGAGGYACTAGAGCAGGAGTGTTTGTGTCTAACTGGAACAGGAATGAGGTGAGAGCAGGGGAGCAGAGCCCAGGCACCGGGGTGGAAGCCATGCAAACACAGAGCTGGGGCAGGCAGAGCTCTCCTGTCCCTGGGGGCACTGGGAGCACTGGGAGCACTGGTGGGACACACACACACGGCTGGGACAGGGGAGCAGGGGCTGGGCAGAGCTGGGAGCATGGAGGGGAACCTGTGCTGKATGTGGGACACAAATCAAAGCCCACAGAGGGTTTGTGGTTCAGGAAATGTCCTTTGGCACCACGGGAGGAAGAGGAGCACGTGGAGGCACCTGCCTGGTCACTGCATCCCGCTCATCAGTGCCAGGCTGCTCCACAGGGGATGCTCTGCCTTCACTCTGGGCAGATTAAGGGATTCTGCTGCCTGCAGCTGCCCCATCTCCACACCCAACCCAATTTCCCCTCCAAACTGGTTTTTCTTCTCTCCATGTTTCATGTCTGTGACCACCACCAGCTTYTGGGGCATYCCTGGAGGCACTGAATCCACCTCARTTTTAATTTAGCAAAACTAAAGAATTCTGTGGGTATTTAAGAGGCCAAAACTACAGAGAGCAGAATTAATAAATCCTCTGCCTTSACTCACAACAAGAGTTGTGGTGTCCCTGTCAAACAGAGCAAAACCTGAGGAAGTTTTTACACGGGATAAAACCAGCAGAAAAAATCAGCCCAGTGTGTGCTCTGGTCCTTGGTACTGACCAGTGGGGACAAAACCAAGCCAGAGTGATTGAGAAATCAAAAGGGGAAAATAAATCAACATAAACCCCAAATCTGGAYGTGTTGTCCAGTGAGAACTGAGTTTGCAGCATGCTCTGCTCTAGGGGACAGTGCTGGTTTTTGGAGGCACACAGAACTCACAGAAGCAGGCAGAAGAGAGAGGTTAAGAAGCACTTGAGGCAGGGTTAAGGAAATGCAGACAATTCCTGCCACTCGGATCCAGGGCTGAGCTTACCATGACCTGGCTAATGAAGGAGACCTGGAGCTTCTGCCTGGGAACCATGAAGGGGCAGCACTTATTTAGAAAGGATCCTCCTTACAGCCTTCAACGTTCAGTGATGAAACAGAAAATGGATTTTCAGACTCTTGTGATGCTCTGGAAGAATTCCCTGCAGTTCTTTTCTCCAGGTGGGATTCTCCAGAGCAGCCAGTTGGGGCTCTTTCAGCAGCATCAGGCACTGAAAATGCACTTTCTTACACTGGGGCACCCTCWAATTTTGCCTGGGTTTAATTTCTTGCTGCTGGCAGGTAAAAATYTCCCCTTCAGAGGATCACACACTCCCCCAAGTTGTGATTTCCATCCAGGCCATGTGGATGTGTGAGGAGATACAGGCAGAGCAAGGGAAAGCAGCTGGCATGCAAGGGAGTGTGCTGGGAACCCAACCCCTGCCAGCCACAAGCTGCTCATTTTAAGAGCATTTTCTCCAGTGTTTTCTCTCACTGGGTGTGTTCTCACATAAAAAAGGTGCTGATCTAAATCAGTTTGGGATATTTAGTGTAAATATTTCAATATTTAGTGCTCAGGAGTTTTCCTGCTGCAGGAGGCCCCTTTGTTGCCCTCCCATCAGCTCCCCTGGGATCCTGGCCATTGAAAGGGTTCTACCTGGAGGTTCTGCCCCCCAAACAAACACCACCCCAGTGCTCCACCAGCAGCCTGATCCTGTGGCTCTCTGCTCACTGCAAAAGGCAACTCAGCAGCTCCTGAAGCCCTGTGGGAGTGGGGATGGAGGGCGGCCGAGATGGGGCGTCGGTGATGCATGAGGCACACACRGATCACAGTGAGACAACTATGGGGCAGTGATGGAGAAATCCAGCTCAAACACACACGAGAAGCAAGGCCTGTGGAAGCACAGAGTCCCTTACTTGAGGGGAGCTGCCAGGAGAGAAGCCTTGATTGGAGACAGGAGAGGTGGGAGACTGGTTGGCTGGGGAGCCAGCATTACTGCGGTACTGCTGGAGTGAGGCCTACAGAACAACACACAGTTAAACACCTGCATTGGGGGAGCCTTCAAAACACCAACACCTTCTGGAGAAACCACCCTCTTCAGCTTCTGTGTGGGAAAACAGGGTCGTGTGAATGAGGCCCCCAAAACGGGGAGAGCTCTGGGACAGCCCCAGGGCAGGGGCAGGCACAGCTGGGAGCATTTCCTGCCTGTTCTCACTTCTGCTCGGTTCRAAATATATTAAAAAATCAGGTCAGCCAAGGATTTAGGGCAAAGAAGTCTTGGAAGCTGGGAATAATTCAAAAGGAATGTCATTCATGCTTCAGTTGCAGTGGCAGCCCCACGTGTGTGCTCACTGGGATCTGCCCTGCCTCCAGCTGTGTTATCAGCACAGTGCAGGTGAGAACACCTGGATGATAAACCTGAGCTCCAAACACAGCCCCAAACTCCACTGCACCCCAGGACAGGGAGCAGGCACCCTCAGGGAATTCACACTGTGTTCTGCAGGCTTTAGCTGGGATTTTTATACTCTTCTCAGCTGTCCTGAGAAGTTATTTTMAAAGATTTATTCCCATCATAGAGAACCCTGGTTTGGAACAAATTAATAATATTAATGGGATTTAAATAATGCTGCACTAATTAACATCAAGAGTAGCCCAGCTCTTCTTATTTTACTTCCGTTAGAAATTAAGGGATGACTGAGGAGAACCTGCAATCCAGTGAATTTAACCAGATTTGCAGTGTGGGAGAACTCTGCACTGCCATTTTTTGACCTCAAATTCTGTAAATCCCAAGAAAATGTCTCTTTTTGCTCTGCATTGCCACTTACAACCTGTCAGAAGGTTGTACAAACTACAAATACATTTCAATTCTGCTTTACAAAACCYGTGCAGAAGTTGCCAGCGAGGCTGTGACAGCTCCAAAGGCTTTTTTATAAAGTGGCTTTAATCTGTTTATTTAGGAATTACTTGAGTTGCTTTAGAAGATAAACACAGCAGCCTAAAAGTTCAGGTCATAAAGAGGTTTAGGATGAGGAAAGCAACACAGAAAGCAAAGGATGAGATCAGAATTGTCTGTACTGGTGCTACATGAGGATTAGAATCAAAACAGGGACAGGTTTTGAGTGGGGTGGGATCCTTTCCACTGCTGGATTGTCCTTCCCTCCYCCCCTGCCCACCCTGGAAGGGAAGCAGCTGCTCTCAAGGAGCACCAACTGTTGAAGCTTTCATCCACAACCGAGTGCAGGTCAGCAGAATGGATTTGTTTCACTGCCAAAGCCATTCCTGTCACTGCAGCACTGCCAGGACACCCTGGGTGGGACATCCAGGACCCCCAGGGCAGGAGGGGCTGGGGGAGCTGGGGGAGCTGGGACTTTCCTCCTTTCCTGGCCTCTGGTTCCTGATTTGGGATTTTCAGCTGCTGACACAGAACATTTCCTAACAGGCCACGTYAGAACAAGCAGGAAAAGGGATCTGTCCATAAATCCTTGCTCCAATTCTTCAGGGCACTGGAGGCAGCCACAAATCCCATTTTGGAATAAAATTCCTCAAAGTAAAAGGGTTCTAAGTAGTGAAACTGCAGAGAATGCCTCGTTCTAGACAACCTTTGGAAAGTAYATTTTCCAGATGGTATTTCATTGGRAAAYGGTTGTTGTCTTTGGACTGTCTCTCTTGAGGCTCTGGGAGTTCCCCCASTGTGTATCATGATGTGTTGGGGGGACACTGAACACCCTGAAAAATCCCTCAGTAAAGACTGATAGATTTAAGCTGGGTTTAATCAAACCTGGGACAAAATTTAATACAAATTTCCCTCTAGAAAACACTTAAAGGTTCATTTAAGCAAAACCATTTGAAGTTTACTTCAGCCTCCCTCAAACCCTCATGCCCAGAGTGTTGTCCAAGCTGATTTCCCAGCCCAGAGTGGCTGTTCCCAGCCCTTCCCAAGGACAGCCCCTCCCAAACTCACCGAGTTGATGTCAATCCCCATGGAGGGCTGGCTCTGGCTCCCTGGAGGTGACTGGGGGATGCTGGAAGGTACCGTGACAGACAGAGGGGGCAGCTGGGGGCCCCTCTGCAGCCCCGAGCTCTGCAGCAGAGGGGGGGTCTGGGGCAGGGAACTGGCCACTGCTGGCTGCTGCTGCTGCTGGGAGCTGGTCTGGGTGAAAAAGGGGTACGGGGGGAGCTGCTGCTCCAGGGACAGTGCATCCATAGCCACGGCCTGCAAAACAAGGAGCAGCATCAGCCACGCTGGCAGGGATTGCTCTTCACACCAAGAAAATGGAGCTTGGTTTGTGTTGAAAAAACAGCACCTAAAGGTTCAGAGTCAAGAAGCTGCTCTGAGATGTYCCTGGCCCTGGCAGGGGTGGATTGGATGAGGTTTAAGGTTCCCTCCAAGCCAAACCATCCCAAATAAACCAATACCTTAAAAGCCCAGTTGAATCTCAAGGTCAGAAATCACCAACCTGGGCAGTCACAGMGCAACAATAAAATAGATTTTAAAAGTTAATTGAGTTTCTGTCACAAATTAGAGAAAYGGCTTTCAAATTTCACAGCTCACTTTGGGACAACACAAAAAAACRTGGTCTAAGAGATGGTTTTTATCAAGGCTCTAGAAAAGAGGAAKTAAAATCTGTCCCCTCCACAAACCTGTCCTGTTTTAGGCTCTCAATTAAGGAACACCTTTAAACATCTTTAAAGGAGGAAATTACAGAACGAGAGATGAAGTTCATGGAATCATGGTTTGGGCTGCAAAGGACCTTAAAGCTCATCCTGTCCCATGGGCAGGGACACTTTTACTATCCCAGGCTGCTCCAAGCCCAGTCCAACCTGGCCTTGGACACCCCCAGGGATGGAGCAGCCATTCCCCCCCACCCTCCCAGCCAGGAATTCCTTCCCAGTACCCCTGTGGCTCTTTGATTAAGCAGAAACCAATGAAGCTGTGATTGGGAAGCCTGAATTTGCCCCTGAGCTCCTACCTGAGTGATGGGTGACAGTGGGGACAGCGTGGGGGACATTTGCTGGGACTGAGGTCGCCGTGAGTCCGTGCCCAGGGACAGGGGGCTGACGCTGGGCTGGCGGTGCTGGGATGGGGCCGGCGTCGTCGTCATTCCTGCTGGGAACAACAAACCCCCTCAGCACAGCAGGGACACGGCAGGGACCGCAGGCCGGGACGGACTGGCGAGGCGACACGGCTAGGGAGCAGGCAAGACGAACGTCAGGGACAGAGGCGAGTGGGACAGCAGGACACGCAGCAGGCACAGCACGGGACAGGGCGGCAGGCGGACTGGGCAGGACACGGCAGGACAAGGGCTAGGACAGCAGCGTGGGACATGCAGAGGAGCAGGTGGCGAGTGAACAACGACAGGACGACGGGCAGAGGACACGCAGGGACACGGGCAGGGCAGGACAGCGGCAGGAGCAGGCAGCAGGGAGCACGGCAGGGACAGAGCAGGACAGGCAACAGGGACAGGGCAGGGACACAGCGAGGACACGGCATGGGACACACAGGGACACAACAGGACAGGGCAGGGACACGAGCAGAGACAAGGCAGGACACGCAGTGGGCACACAGACAGGCAGGGACACGGCAGGGACAGGCAAGGGACACGGCAGGGACAACGGGCAGGTGACACGCACGGACATCGGCAGAGGACACAGCAGGACACACGGACAGGGGGCAGAACAGGGTCAGTACAGGGCAGCACAAACAGGGACACAACAGTGGACGAGCAGCGTAGTTGGACAGGGCAGGGCCTGCTGAGTCTGAGACTGCAAGGAATTCCCTAAACCCAGAGAAAAGAGCGGCCCCAGCGGGCAGCACCGGAGGTGCCTCGGCCGATGGCGCGGGAGCTCATTAGGTGATTTGTAATTAATTTKGTCAGGTTGAAGAGCATCAGGATGAGAGGAAGAGCCCTGTGGGTTGTCCTGGCTCAAGCCCAGGCACGGTTGGTCGGGTTGGTGGCCAGGATGAGGAACTGGAAGAGGCAGAGCAGCCTCAGCAGTTCCAGACACCACGGGCAGCGTGCTCGCACACCTGCACTCGGCCAGCCCAGGAAAAGCAGGTTCTGCTCTGTTTGTGTGGGCTTGGGCTCTGGGAATGAGATAACAAATCCTGGAACCAGCCTTATCAGAGGGCACTTGAGGTACTGTAAAAGCAAACACCTCTTTAATGGAAAAAGCAGAAGCAAAACTGGTTATGCAGGAAGAGCCCCATTTTTAATGGCACAGCAGGGCAGGAAACGTCCACCACACTCCCAGGAGCCACAACCCGGCACGGGGTGAGGATAAACAACCCAAATATCATCATTTTGTTCAGATCAAGCCAAAAATCTGGGAGTTTAGAAACCTCCCCTCCTTTCTGCTTCACCCCAGAGGAAATGAGGGAAGGATCTGAGGCCAAGGCAGCGTGAGCTGCTCCTGGAGCTGCCAGGGAGCAGCGACTCACAGGAGTCGCTGGCACAGGCTCAGGGCTGCCAGGCAGGTGCCAGGGAGCCAGGAAGGCCAGGCTGCCAAGGAGGCAGCAGGAGGAGGGGCTCAGGCACGCAGGTGCCAGGCAGGTGCCCAGGCAGGTGCCCAGGCCAGCACTAGCTCCCCCTGACCCCCTGCGGGCACCAAGGCGCTGGCACCTGGCAGGTGCTGCGTGCCCACGTCCCCTCGGGGTGCTGGGGCACAGCCCTGGGCTCTGGGACACTCCTGAGCAGGGCACAGCAGACAGGAGCCCTCAGGGAGCTTCTAGCAGCAAGGGAAGGTTGGGAAAATCAGTTTGGAAAGCACCCAAGGCTGAGGGGGCAGCAAATGAAGGGTGGGATCATCTCCAGAGAGAAGCTGCAATGAAGTCAGTGAGGAAATGTTGAATTTCTTCTGTCTTTGACAAATCAGGGAATGTTTTCAAAGCAGTTTCACACTCACCAGTTTGGGTTTTTATCATTTACTTTGCTAATTATGGGGGAAAAAAATGTGGAGATCCACTGTGGCTGAAATCCTGATTTCTAAAGCCATCCCTGAAACTTTGGAGCCCAAAAAACTCTTCCAAGGATGCTGAAAAGTGAAAAGTGACAAGGGGGACTTTTCAGCTGAAAGMACTGCCCCACTCTGTCCCCAAATGGTCAAATCCTTTAAAAGGTTAAATTCTCTTCTCGCTTCCCAAACTCACCTGATTACAGTCATTTCCTTTTCCCAATCCAGGAGAAGTGGGAAAGGGAATCCTGCCCAGCACAGGAAATAGATTTGTATTTTTGGATACAACTCCTCATTTCTATTCTAGGAATCAAGAGACTTGCAACTGTCATTGACCATTAAAAAAAAAAATAAACAACCCTCTTTGTTGACAAAAACATTTAAAAAATTTAAAATTGAAAAAAAAATTAAAAAATTAAAATTACAAAAATTTAAAATTAAAAAATGAAAAATTAAAAAATTTAAAAAATTAAAACATTATAAATTTTAAAATTAAAAAATTTAAAAATTATAAATTAAAAAAATTAAGAAATGTTTAAACATTAAAAATTAAAAAAATTAAAAATTAAAAAAAAAGAAAATAAAAAAGGCCCCAAATCAAATCCCCAGAAAGCATCACAAACAGCAGATAAAGGTCCTGTGAGTAAGTCAAATCCCCATTTTTTGCACACACAACACGAAGGAGCAGGGCAGCCAAGCTCAAGGGAAAGCAGGGCTCGTGCTGGTGCTGCTCACCCTGGCTGGCAGTGCTGATGCCCAGGTGGGTCAGGTTGGCAGCCAGGTTGCCGGTGCTGCTGGAGCTGCTCAGGGCAGGGAAGGAGGATTCCTCGGGGTCCAGGGGCGTGGGCAGGGGCGAGGGGAAGTGGATGTTGGTCAGGTCTGGCAGCGAGCCGCCCGTGTTGTGCGTGCCAGGGATCAGGGCTGTAGTGTTCTCCTGCTCAGCTGAGGGGAAGATGCTGCACGCAAGAGAAAACAAACAAATTAATTGATAGTTCCTGGATAGAGCCTTTTAAAAGTTAGTTCACAAGAAAATTTTATTAAGATTTTTTTGAGATTTTTAAAATGTATTTAACAAGAAAAATTTATCAAGATTTTTTTGAGATTTTTAAATGTATTTAACAAGAAAAATTTATTAAGGGTTTTTGAGATTTTTAAATGTATTTAACAAGAAAAAATTTATTAAGATTTTTTTGCAATTTTTTAAAATGTATTTAACAAGAAAAATTTATCAAGATTTTTTGAGCTTTATAAAAAAATGTATTTAACAAGAAGATTTCATAAAGATTTTTTGAGTTTTTAAAAATGTATCTAGCAAGAAAATTTTATTATGATTTTTTTTAGATTTTAAAATGTATTTAACAAGAAAATTTCATTAAGAAGATTTTTTTGAGGTTTTAAAAATGTATTTAACAATTACGAAGATTTTTTGAGCTATTTAAAATATCTTTAACAAGAAATTCCATAAATAAAATATTTTTAGTATTTCTGACCCTCCGAGGGTCTTGTTTTGTACCTAGAACCTTCCCAGAAAATTCCAAAGCAATAGGATATTCTAYCCACAGTTCTTCTTAAAGATCTCAGTGCTTTTAAAATAAAAAATTGCTGAGAACTTACTTGATTCCTGGAACTTCACAGGATTTAGGTCTTGATGACCCAGTCTGAAAGMGAAGAGAGAGAGATTTAAAGGCAAAGATGCTGCTGGAAGGCATTGCCTCAGAAATATTTCMATTTATAAGATCAATTTAATCATTTCTGTGTAAGATCTGGGAGCTCTTAGAAGATATTTGTCATTTTTTTTTGCTTTATTGGTCCAAGAAATCTTAAATTTCAAGAGTTTCTCCTGATATAACCRAGCCTGTGCATTCACACCCACATAAAATGCTCTTTCTGCTCTAATGTTTATTATTTGTTTTTAAACACAGCATTTAATCTCCAATCTCAAGTAGTTTATTAATATTGACAGTGACTAAAGCATTCATTTATCTAAATATGTTMATCTAAATATATTTCTACATTTTGAAAGGTGCAATTCCCACCTTTTTAGTGTCCCAGCCTTGCTTAGAGAGGGTTTTGTCTGCATCAGAGGTGGGTTCTTCCATTCCAGGGACAGTCAGCAATAAAACTAAAAAAAGAGATGAAAAGGAATCATWAATAATCAATAATATTCATCTTCAGTTTAACCTTTGGGAAAATCTTATGAAGTCTAAATTCTCAAGGAGGATGAAACAATAAAAAATTGCTGAGAACTTATTTGATTGCTGGAACTTCCCAGGAAGCATTTGTAGGTGTAGGTGTTTGTAGGTATTTTCTGGGTGTTTGTTGAAGGGTTAAATTTCGGAGTTTTCTTTGGGATCAGGGATTTGAAGGCTGTTAAAGCCTTTTAGGATCAGCAATTCCCGATTTTCCTGAGCTGGAGCAGGAGCAGGGCCCAGCAGAGGGCACCAGAGCTGAGGGTGCCGGAGCTGCTCCAGCCAGGAATTGTTCTGGGATCCTTTGGAATCTGCCTCCTCCTCCTCCCCCAGCCTGGAACTGTTCTGGGATCCTCTGGAATCTGCCTCTCCCTGGGGATCCCCCAGCCTGGAATTGCTTTGGGATCCTCTGGAATCTGCCTCCTCCCCAGGGGTGTTCCCTGGGGATCCCCCAGCCAGAACAAACTCGGGGTGCAGCCTCTGTTCCTTCCCTGCAGGTCCCTACTGAAATTCTGGGAATTCCACTCTGCTCCAGGAGCTCCTCCAGAGCTGCCCCAGCCCAGAGGATCCTCCCCAGGGCAGGAAGGACAAAATCTGGGGCTCAGGAAAAACTTCTCTCTTCGTTTTGTGCCATTTTTTCCTGGATTTCAGCAGCCAGAAAGGTGAATGTGATCCAACTGCTGTCACAGGAGTGTCAGCACTCCTGTATTTTACAAACACGTGGAGGCCAATCTGTGGGGATTCCATTGGTAGAAAYATTTTTATCTCTTTTTTTTCTGCTCACCTCTTTTCTGCTGCATGTCCTGTGACCCTCCTGAAAAGGATTCCTGCTGAGCTGGAGTCATGGTGCTCTGGTGCAAGGCAGAATCAGAATTTGTCCTGAGAGAAAGCAAAACCCACAGTATTTTTCTTGTCAGCTTCACTAAATAAAAAGAATTTTCCTCTCAGCTAAAAGCAACAACTCAGTAAAACCTCAATATTGTGCATTAAAACCCAAAACTCTTTATATGGCAGAAACCAGGCAGAATTTCCTGGTGAAACAATCAATTTGCAGAACAAATTAGTTCAAGTTTGAAGAGCAATTGTTTCAATAATGGGATTGAGAGGAACACAGGATAAATTKGTTGCCCTTGTTAGAACAGAGTTTYATCTGCTTTGTTCAGATTAAATATGATCAAATAATGCCATTTTTAAGCTGTTTAGCCATACTTTGGTTATTGTGGTGGTTGAAACAAACATTCCTGTTGGGAGGAGGAAAAGGAATGGTTCAGGATGTTGTGGAGAAGGGAATTTTCATGGCCAACACATCTCAGGATGAACTTTRAGTGTGGCCACCCTCAAAGTGTAACTCTGTGTTCCTTCCCACTGGAACATTCCCAGCCCAGTTTCTGCACCCAGAGAAATATCCAAGTCTTGGGCTGTGCCTGGGAACATCTGGATTTTTAAAGATTTTTAAAGATTAAACTTTCAGGATTTACCTTTAAAAAGGCACCACTAAATTCAAGTATCACTTGCAGACACCTTAATTTTAAAGCTCATCTAAAACGAGCACTAGTGAATTCCAAACTGAGTTTCTGAATTTCTAAAGGCACAATCCCAAGTGCTGCAGGGTCAGAGCACAGCCAAAGCCCCAGGATGGGGGCACCCACCTCCTCCAGCTGGTGTCCGAGGGCGGTGACAGGTACACGGTGCCATAGGGGCAGCTGTCCACGTGGGCCACGGTTAAGGCAGCAACACTTCACTCCAGCAGGAAATCTCATCCCAAGAATAATCCCAATTATCCTGTCAGAACCACCAAACTCACAGACTCTCTATGGGGAACTAGAGGGATGGGGTGGTGTGGCACCCCAGGAGAAGGAGCAGAAGGGATGGGTGGTGGGGCACCCGCAGGGAAGGGCAGAAGGGATGGGTGGTGTGCACCCACAGGGAAGGAGAAGAAGGGATGGGTGGTGGGGCACCCCCAGGGATGGAGCAGAAGGGATGGGTGGTGTGGCACCCACAGGGGAGCAGAAGGGATGGTGGTGTGACACCCACAGGGGAGCAGAAGGGATGGGTGGTGGGCACCCCAGGGGAAGGAGCAGAAGGGATGGTGGTGTGGCACCCCAAGGGAAGGAGCAGAAGGAATGTTGGGATGGTGTGGCACCCCCAGGGAAGGAGCAGGAGGGATGGGTGGTGGGGCACCCACAGGAGAGGGAGCAGAAGGGATGGTGGTGTGGCACCCACAGGAGAGGGAGCAGAAGGGATGTTGGGATGGTGTGGCACCCCAGGGAAGAGCAGGAGCAAGGCTGGGCACAGCCTGCTGCCAAGGATATCTGGCGGCCGTGCTTGTCCACGGAGAGCGGGCGGCGGTGGGGCGAGCCCAGGCGGTTCCGGTCCCGGTACACCCTGTCCACCAGCCCGTGGTGCCGCGTGGTCCTGCTCGTGTCCAGGGCCGACGACTGGAACGGGGTCTGGGAGAGACACAGGCATTACCCACAGGGAAACAGCCCCAGCCTGCCCAGAGCCTCCTCCTCCTCCTCCTCCTCCTCCTCCTGTGCCAGGCTGGCTGGCTCTGAGCAATCAGACTCCAAACACGATGTGCACGTTGTGTTGCTGGTTTTCCTCCGACAGCTTTTTGGGAAAGCTGCCTCCTCCAGAAGGGGCCATGCTGGAGCGCCCTGGCCTGGCCCAGCACTGCCTCACAGCCTGGCACCCCTGAAGCCCCSGGGCTGAGCGTGGCAGAGCTGCCAGGCGCTGGCCACATGCCCTTGGTGCAGCATGCAGGGTGCACAGGAGGAACATGCCAGAGCCTGACCCGGGCCAGGAGATGCAGGAGGAGCTGCACGCTGAGCTCAGCATTCCCCAGGACACGCTGCCTGCTCCCAGGGCTGCCTYTCACCCCTCCTTGCAGCAGATTTATTTTAAGGGGACACTGAGAGAATGAAAAGAAAAAGAAAAGCAGTTTCCTTCCTCCTCTGTCGGATGGCTTTGAAGTGATTTTCAGCTCCTTCAGTGACCCGAGGTGGGATGATCCCACCTGGACTCTTATCTCACTGACATCCTGAGCAGATGATTTCAGAGCAGGAGGATGGCAGGGGAAGGACAGGGAAGATGAATTCCCAGGCTAAACTGGAAAACTTTCACATTTTCCACAGCCCTTCCCAGTGTGTACCGGGGGGACAGAGGAAGCACTGAGGGGTCAATCTCTGCTCGTACTCCAGCAGCAATTTATGGCTCTCCAGGGAGAAAAATCCTCCCCAGCCTTGCTCTCCCTGCCAATGTGAACAGCTTTGCTGAGTCCCTCAACACCATCTGTTTGGAAATCCAAAATTTCCTCCTCCATTCAGGTGCTGCACGTGGCAAATGCACTGTCCTGTCTGCCAAGCCATGAAACCATCTGGCTTCCACATTCATCCCTTTTTCTTTTGCTTTTTTGCTTTTCTTTTTTTTCCAAGTGTCAGCTTTGGCTGTTCAAAAGATTATTTCTATAAAGCTTTGCATTTATTTTGAAAGGCTTTGTTTGTATGAACTTTTTAAAGAGTCTTTCTACTATTTTAAACCCTTTTCTCTTCAGCAAATATTGGGCTCCTCACCCTCTCTGCACACACAGGCTGTGTTAACAGAGCTGCAGAGGGGCTGTGGTGTTTATTTTCTCATTTCAGGGCCAACATTTTATATGCAGCAGAATATTTAAGGCAACAGGGGACCAGAAAGGAGCACAGTGACTTTTTACAGGACTCTCAGCACTTCAGATCGTGGGGTTTGTGCTTCACTTCCTCACTTGGCTGAGAAATCTCAAATAGAATCTCAATTTTAAGGGGTTTRAATTCAAACATGGTGCTTTAATCTCTGCTGCGAGCACTGAGCAACAATCCCCACACACAAGTGGGAATATTCATCATTTCAAAGTGACAAAAGGTCGCAAACTCCTCCTTTTTGCTGTTGTTACAGCCCAAAAGGCAGCAAAATTTGCAAATACGTGCTCGGAAGGTCAACAGGAAAAGCAATTTCCTATGTCAGTGGTGTCAGCACAGTGCTGCTAAAAAAGGAGCAGCCAGCCCTGAGCACAGGGCTCACCTGGAATTTAAAGGGAGGCCAAAGCATAAAATTAGAAAGACAAAAAGTTTYGTGTAAAAACAGCTATTTCTTAGGGTTTTACCTTTTATTGGCACAATTTCCTTATCAAAAACACAATAAAAATCTCATCTGAGTGCAGCAGTGGCACAAATAAACATAGAATGTGTCCCAAAGCAGGGCTACAGTTCACAGAAAGAGGGATTTTGGGGCAACRCTGTTCCCTGGCTTTCCAGGAACCAAGATCCTAAAAGAATCCTGAATTTAGGGAAACAGAAAACACCTGAGGAAATGGATATCACCTCCAACAGGTCTGGCTTCTCTCTGCAACCTTCCTGTAAAATTTAATTAGGGCCWAACACCAGGACAGTGCTCCTGGATTAAAACTCCCCATCTCTGCACGGCATGAGATATTTAACTCTAGGGAGAAAAACTGATTAAAAATAATTAATAGATCTGAGCATTGATTGTATTTGGGAAAATGAAGAACTAAAAGGGTTTCACTCCCCTGAAGAACATTCAAGGGTTTGAGAGCAGACCCCAAACCCCCCAGCCCATGAGAAAAGCAGCTCAATACAGACAGGAAGGAAAAAGCTCAGTGCTCTCCAAGTGTCCTTTCAGGATTTCTCAGGAAACAAAYCCAGGTGAGGTGGATGAGGGGGAAGGAGGAGTGGTACCTACTGCTGGTTGATGTTTTGGTGCCTCCAGGTGCCAAGCAGGATTTGGGAATTCATTCTGCCCTTCCCCATGGATTTAAACATGCAGGCTGAGTGCACATGCTCAGAGATTGCTGAAACCACAGGCCAAGACTGAATAATCCACTGGCTGCACCAAAGAAACCCCCAAAAAACCAGAAATAACCACATGACAGCAAGTCCAGGGAGTCTGCACAGGAATTATTTGCACGTTCCAGACTGGGATGCATGGCACAACCTGGATTTGTGTGGCAGCCCTGCAGTCCTGGGCAGCTGGGGGTGAACCAAATAACTCCTGTGCAGGGCAGAGCTGTGCAGAAATACGTATCCACCTGGGCTAACAGGACCAGTCCTAAATACGTATTTGCACAAACCTAAAAACTTGTTTACCAAAGAGACAGGAACTGCTCCAAAGGCTTCAGCCAGAGCTCCGTTGTGCTGCAAATCAAAGAAGCAGAAGATGCTCAGACACCAACGCTCTCAGCAGGCACAACCACCCAGGCTCTGCCTTCACACCATCCCAGAGACGTTTGCAGTCGTGCTTKCAGCTTCAGATTGGAAAAACCTGGAAAGCTTTTCCCCCCTGCTACAAACACATGGGGTTGTTTTGTTGTTTGTCACTATTTGTTATCTGGAACAACATCAATTTGGGCTTTTTTTAGTGTGTGTGTATGTGTGAAAAAATATAGAAAACCCCAAGGTTTAAGGACAGTTTGTTTCTGTCTCCTCCTCCAGTCATTCATAAATTCTTGAATATTCCCTTTTCAGCAGTCAGGATGAAAACAGTCCAGGTAAAAACCACCAGTGATGGTCATCAAGCACAGAAATACTGAAATATTATTGTTTRACAGGAATTCTTAACCTCCTTAACAAAAAGCTGAAGAGAAAAGCTTGAACAGAGCAGACACTGTGCAGTAACACTGGGGACTTCAATCCACTACAAACCTCTGCTCTATATTCCCCAAAGAATTAAAGATTAAAATTGACTTTTGCCTCTCCYCTTGCACGAGATTCAAGCTTTTAACCTGCCCAAATCCAGCTGTCTGCACCTATTTCAAGCAGCAGTTAGAGGAGGTCAGCAAGAGTTTCTCCATCTTTATTAAGCAGCCTTCATCAGAAAACCACAAACTGCAAAATTTCCTTCCCACCACATCCTCGTGAGCTCAACTGCAACTCTGACTGCTCAAAAAAGGAAAACCAATGCAGAAATGTTCATTATTTTRAGCTCTCAAAATCAACTAAACGTGGAAATCAGGAGTCCACAAAGGATCCACCCAGTAATCCTGTCCTTGGACAACATCCTCTGTCCAAACATGCTTCAAACAGCAAAAYATTCACCTGAAACTCTGATTTTGTTTAAGGTGCATCATTCCTGGAGTCACGAAACCCAGCCAGGACATTCTTATATTTCCTTTCCAAAAAGAAGTGATAATTCTGATACCACTTTGTGTCCCACTGCTCTTCTCCTCTCCCAGAATTCCTCCCACAGAACATGCACATCAATTCCTCCACCCCAACACCATCTTTATTTCCTCCCATTTTGCTTTGAATTCACAGCATCTTCCCAGATTTCATCAGGAGTTGCATCTGTCAGAGTATTCCTGGTCCCAAAGCCTCACAAGCAGGGACAGAACTCAAATCTACCACAATCAACATAAAAAATACCCCCACATCCCAACCCCAGCAGAAGTTTTCAAACCAGGGTGTGACTTCTAGAGCAGCAGCTGCCTGGGGGGACACAGCAGCATCCCAGCCCAGAATTCATCACCAAATCCAAGGAAAAAGCCTCTGAACTCACCTGGAAGGGGAGATCCATGGCACTGTTCCCAATCTGATTCACATTTGGCAATGACCCCCCATAGTACTGGCCACGACTCTGCCCCAGTTGCAAATATTGGGTTTTCTGCAGCTGTAGCTGAAAGAAAAGGAGGAAAATACAATTTCAAGTGTTATAACCAGCACAACCCGACACTGTGATCACTGAGAATGGAAATCATTAAAAGCCATCAATCCAACTTTTACAAAGGAGGGTCGACCTTCCCCACARGTTTCTTGCAGCAGGAAAAGCCCTGGAGAAAGGGCAGGGAGAGATTCCCAAGGAAAAGGCAGAGCCAGGTTCTCAAACAAAGGACAGAGAGGTTTTCACAGAAAACCCCTCCAGCCAAGGAATAACCAAAGCACCACCAGGAATTCCCTGTGGGACAGGCACACATGGAGGGTCTGCAGAGCTTCACTGGATTGCAGGTACCACCCTCCAGGAAAATATTCCAGGAGACATTGCTGGGTGTTTAGCTGGGATGCTGAGGGAGCTCAGGGTGTTCAGGGGAGCTCAGGGTGCTCAGGGGAGCTCAGGGATGCTCAGGGGTTCTCAGTGATGCTCAGGGATGCTCAGAGGAGCTCAGGGGAGCTCAGAGATGTTCAGAAATGCTCAGGAATGTTCAGGGGAGCTCAGAGATGTTCAGAAATGCTCAGAGGAGCTCAGGGGTGCTCAGGGGAGCTAAGGGGTTCTCAGGGATGCTGAGGAATGCTCAGGGATGTTCAGGAGTGCTCAGGAATGTTCAGGCATGTTCAGGGGTGCTGAGGAATGCTCAGGGATGTTCAGGAGTGCTGAGAGGAGCTCAAGGATGTTCAGGGGAGTTCAGGGATGCCCCAAATGCCCACAGCACAGTGCCAGCACCCAGACAGGATGCAGAGAAAAGGCCCAGCCCGTTTACTTCATGCCAACACTCTGGGCAGTATCCGTGCAGGATCACAGAACTCCAGAATGGTTTGGGTTGGAAGGAACCTCAGGGATCACCTCACCCCAGCCCTGCCATGGCAGGGACACCTCCCACTGTCCCAGGGGGCTCCAGCCCAGCCTTGGGCACTGCCAGGGATCCAGGGGCACCACAGCTGGGCTGGGAATTCCATTCCAGAGCCTCCCACCCTCCCAGGGAGGAATTTCATATTAAAATTATCCCTGGGTACAAGCTCACCCTGAGGACACATTTTCCTGACATTCAGACAATTCCTAGAAAACTCAAAGACCTTTTATTCACAGAATTTCCCYCAGAAACCAGCAATTTCCAACGGCACAGACAGTTAAAATCTCTGTGCCTGAGCTGAGGGACCAAASTAATCCCTGATTTAGGAGCTGACTCAGGAGATGAAACCTCTCCATGGAGCACAGAACCCCAGGATCACTGAGGTGGGAAAACAGCCCCAAGGTCATGGCCAGCCTTTGCCAGGCTGCTCCCAAAACCTCAGCACCACCCACAAAGTGGTTGAGGGGTTTTTTCCTTAAAAAAAGGGCAGATAATCCCCTCAGGCTGAAGACTTAGAAAATATTCCCAGTTTTCCCTATCAAATGGCTCGGAAAGGTCCCATGTAAGGAGCAGGAAAGGCCCCTTTGCTTTTCTTGTGCAATATTTTGCCACGCAATTCCTGAAGCAAGACATGAAATTAGAGAAACCCTGTGTTAGTATCACTTAATGAGTCACAGCCCCTCCAACTCAGAGCACAAAAAGCACAATATCAGAACTAGCTGTGCTTTTTCCCTGGCCCCTGCATATGTTTTTGTTGTTAAAAAAAAAAAAAAAAGCCTTGTTTGGGATTTGGGCCAAACATTGAAGTAACTATTTCAACAGGTGTTGGTTTCCTTTCAAGAACCTCCAAAAGGCACCCAGGGAGGAGGGGGTGGCTTTGTGTTTTTTTAGGATTTTGGGTTTTTTCTCAGGATATTCCCACCTCAAAGCAGCACAGCACAGGGAGGTCAGGAGCATTTGTCTTTCTGCTGCACTTGCATGGAAATGAGGCGACCCCAGAGCTGGGGAGCCTTGGCTGCAGCATGAATTTAAACAAGGATAAACAGGGCTGGAGATGTGTGCCAGAAATGAGAGCAGGGACTGCTGCTCTCATCCATCAGCACAGGGGAGAGCTGCTCTGCTCTGCTCAGCTCCTGCCTTTCAGGAGAGCAGAACTGAGAGTGGCCCCCAGACTCTGCACTTATTGAGCCCATCAACAGCTGCCACTTGCAATCTGGGAAGATCAAGAGAGGCAGAGCAGGATTTGTGTCCTGAGCGCCTCCCAGCTCCGGCTCTTCAGCTGGATGAAAAGTTGGTTTGGATCTYAGGAGTTTGCTGTCATTGCAGCAGGAAATCAGGAGTGAAGTCAGCTCTTTTCCCTTCTCTCCAAACAAAAAGCTGCACATTTCTCTGAGATACCTCAGTGCACAGTGGGAAGCAGCAGCAAAATCCAGAATAAAAGTTCGGGAAGGGACCTTAAATATTATTTAATTCCACCCCACTCCTTCCTCTATCCCAGGCTGCTCCAGGCTGGCCTTGGACACTTCCAGGGATGGGAAAYCCACAATTTCTSTGGGCAGGCTGGRCCAGGGCCTCCCCACCCTTTAGGAAAACAGATGCTGTGGCTAAAATGAAATTATTTCATTTTCCTCTCCATCCACCCTGCGAGGTGGAGCAGGTACATGGCACAACTGGGGATGASGTTTTGAGAAAGGTTTGATTTTAAAAGAAAATAACAAAAAGGAAAAGCCTTTTCTTAACAGAAAAATTCCAATTACTCTGGAAATGTTAACAAGTCTCAGGGCAGCCCCAGGGTTATCTCCTGGGGCTGGATTCAATTAGTGCAATTTGGATTCTGGATGAATTTAGACAGGGAAGGATGATAAGGAATTAGTGAGTGCTCACCAGATTTATTAATTTCATGAACCACAAGAACTCGGTGACTCCACACTGCAGCTTTTCCATTTCTCTGTGGTGTGGCCAAGAGCAGCTCCCTGACAGCTGAAAATATTGCAAAATATCCCAGCTCCTTCCCAAGGAAGCTTTTGGTAAGGAAACAGCTTTTGCTTGTTAAACCACTTCATTTCTACTTGGTTTTCTTGYTCTGAAGAAATGTTCCCCAAACACCAGATCCAAATGGAATCTGTAATTTTCCTTCCACCAGCCYTTCTCTTACGCCACTTAACTTTAAATCCTCGGTTTTTTACTTTAAAATCCMATGTAATAATGAAAAAWCACSATTTCTGTGAACATTTATATGAAATACATCAATTTTTCCATTTGGGTTACCATTTGCTGGACASCCAGCTGTGTTTGTAGGGAGASATTCAAGTTCTACAATTAAAAAAATAGTAAATAAAGAGAGAAACAAAACCCTAAATACAARTCCAGTTTTCCTACAGATTTTCTAATATGCAGGTGGGAATTAAATGAAGCATTTATTAAAAATCCAATACTTGAGTTATTGAAATTCTCCCCTGAAAAACTCTGAGTAATTACAAATTTGAGGGCAGAACTTATTGGAAAGTTTGGCAGTTCTGGCACTGTAAACCAACCCAAATCCACAGTAAAGGTTTTTCTTAAAATGCCTTTTTTAGCAGCTGCAATGTGGACTGCCAGAACGATAATCAAAGGGTGGAGTGTCCGTTTGATAAAACCCCAGATATCTGATGACTACAGGAAGCAGAGATTTGGTGATAACAGCTTTTGCACTGCCTTGCAGTTTCCACACCGAGCTTTCTTATAATTTCACGTTTTACCCTTTAAAAAAACCCTTCCTCTTTAGCACCTCCAGCCTAACAAGCAGCAAAATCAGCGCAGATTAAAATTAGAAAAGTATTATTAAAGCTTAATTGGGCCTTCAGTTCTGCAGGCAGGGTTTAGTGGGAGTTTGAGAGTTGCGTTATTGGGAAATCCCACGGTGCCAAGCTGAGTTTGCTGGGCCAGGGGTGAAATTCCCCAGGAATTTTCAGCTGGAGCCCCGGCCCTGCTGCAGGGACTGGGGCTGGAGTCAGGATTTCGGGTGGCAGAGGAAGCAGAGGAAGAAGAGGCTCCCCAGGGGCTGCTCCGGGCCGTCTCTGCAGCTGGAATTCACCAGGTCCCACCGAGCTGCAGCTCCTGCTGCCGTCCCAGCGGGACTGGAGCCKGCACAGGGAGATTCCTCCCCATTCACAGCCCCGTGCTGACAACAAAGCAAATAAAAGCCTCAAAAGAAAGAGATCTTAACAGAGATTTAATGATTGGGGTTTAGATTTAGTGGCAGCGCTGCCACGAGCTACAAATCACCTCTTTAATTAACCCTTTAATTATTTTAGAAGTTCTTTAAGGTGCCAAAAACTCTCCAAACACCCAGACTTTGGCTTCTCAAGGGAATATTTTTCTGTTAACAGTCCAAAATCCACACTAAAATCTGAATTTTAAAAACTCAGCACTTGCTACTCAAATAATTACTAAAATTAATACATTCAAATAACTGCTCGTTTATGAACCCAACTCCCTGAAAACTGCCTGGGATTTCTTTAACACAATGAGGAAAGAATCACAAATAAATAAAGAGAAAATCCTGGTAAAGCAAGGAAAAGGGAATTTCTGTTCATTCTGTTCATTCCAGCAGCTGCTGGTGCCTCTCCACATCCCCAAGCCTGAAAATGAAAATCAACAAGGAGCAGACACAAAGTTCTGAGCACAGAACAAGTTTCAGGGGCAGAGGATTTGGTTTTAGGTCCCAAACTGTTCCCATGTCAGGGRTCCTCCTGGAAAATGGGAATAATCCAGCAGGGGAATTCTGCAAAGGCTCCTCTGGGACTCCTCAGTCCTTCCCTGCACGTTTCATTCTCCCATCAGCAACTCGAAGTYTGAGTGGAGCTCCAAACCTGGAGCAATCCAGGGAAAATGGGGATAAATGAAGATATTCCAAATATTCCAGAGGCTCCCAGTCAGCACCAGCACCTCTGGATCCCACCTGGGGAGTGAGGATAAATGAATTAAAATATCCTGCAGCTCCCAGAGGAGAGGAATGAAGGTTGGGAAGACTTTTGGACTTTTTAATCTCTATAATTCTTTTAGAGCTGGGGTGAATACTGATTGTTTTTATAATTTTATCATGTTTTGGATAATATATKGCAAATAATTACAAATACTTCCATTATTTACATGTTACTGATATAAATTCACCCATGCTGTTATCAAATATTCAATAGGTGGCTGAAGAGATGGATTTGCAAGTTTAGCTTTTTATTTTAATTTCYCATGTAATTAAAAATTAATATTATGAAATCTAACAACAGCAATATTTTCCCCTCAGCAGGCACCTGTAGTATGYAAATAATGGAGTTTATCTCCAATGYCCTGATAAATGAGGGAAATAAATCTCATGGTRCAAAGCCACATGTTTGAAATTGTCTATAGGAGTGCCTCAGAGAAAGAAAAAGGTGTGATAACAGCAAACCACAGCTCAAATCTGTGATAAAACACCCTGATCCTCTAGGAAAGGGCTTGAGACCCAGGAGATAAAAAATATCTGCAATTCCAGCGAGGTGAGCAGGCTGCTGTCAGCTGAGAGATAAAAAAGGGGCTCAGAAATCCCAACCAGTGCCCGTGTGAACACAAAGGAGCCCTGCAGCTGCCCAAAAACCTCTCCAAATTAAGGCAGAACTGCAAACTCCGTGCTCTGACAGAGGAGAAGGAGGGGATGGAGTGAGTTCTGGGATCACCTGAGGAAGGCATTCCCACCCTCTGGATTTGGGACTCAAACCGGGGTTTTTTGGGAATAACAACATTGCATGGCCACGAGGAAGAGGGAGCAGGCTCCAGAGGCAGCTCCTGGCCCTCCCCAGCCCCATCTGTCAGGCTCAGGAGCAGAGGAGCCCGTGCCTCGCTCTGCCTGGGCTCTCACACTCAGGAAGAGGCAGATTTCTGCAGTCACCCATTTCCTGCACTTTCCAGCCCTGCTCCAAGAGCAGCAGAGGCTCCAAAGGCGCAGCTGTTCCTCCCAGGAAGGAGGGGAGAGGAAATGAAGGCTGAAGTTGAGAGGAAAGGGATAATCCACAGTGAGAGCAGCTGCTCTGCCTGCCTCGCTGGGGACCTCAGGGATTCCAGCAGCAGCTTGGAACAAAATGTTTTGCAACAGTTGGGGGGTGGTTTGAATTTTCTGGGTGTTTTTGGTGTCATGAAAGTGAAGATTTGAAGGCTGGCTTGGACAGAGGAGTGAGGACAAGCCCAGCCAAAGTTTCCCTTGTTGCCTGTGCCAATCCTTGCTGGGCTCCCAAGGATCCCGGTGTCCTGGAGAGATGGATTTTGCAGGGGATGGGACAAAAGCAAAGCCAAAACAGGAAGCCAAATGTCTACTAGAAACAAGTGAAAATTACCCCGAAAAACTGCAGACATATGGGATGAACTGGATGTGACCCCAGCTCGTGGAACTGCTACATCATTGTTTACTCCTCCACAGCACAACTGTCACTGCAGTCACTTCGAAGGATTTGTTCCATTATCCCATCGCCGTGGCAGGACACAAACACGGCTCTCAGGCCAAGCAACGCAGCCAGGAAGAACAAAAATGCAGGAAAAGGCCAAAAAAAAAGCATTTTTGTTGCTTTTTTGGGTGGTTTTTTTTTTATTTTTGGAGGGAAGGAAGCTGTTGTAATATCTTGGAATTTAGCAGCCACAAAAGAGCAGCAGTTTTGTTTCTGCCACTGAGACATTTCCCAAGCACCTCCTTCCTCAGGCCAGCCTTGATTTTCAGGGATTTTAACTTTCACCCCCAATGCACTAAAACACCCAAATCTTCTCCAAAACTTCAAAAATTAACAACAAAGCAGGAGGTGACACCTCCAAGGACCAGGAGCAAAGGGTTGTGCTGCTGCCTGGAACTGTTCCARCTCCCACCAGCTCAGCACAGAGCAAAGGGGAAGCAAAATCCTCCTCTTGCATCTCCTGGAATGAAACAGGAGCTCCATGGAAAAACAAACTGGGATTCAGAAAAAGGTGTTTTCACTGGGAGAGCAMTAAAACCTGCCAGGCACAGGGAAGGGCACAGCGAGGCAGCTGACTTGAGACTTTGTAAATGGGATTATTTTTAAGGTTACCTGATAGCATTGCTTCAATCCTGCACTTCCAGTGGCTTCCCAGGAAAATCCTGAGGGCTCAAAGGCTGCAACACCTGCAGGAGGCCCCTGCAGCTGCTGAAAAACCTCTCCAAATTAAGGCAGAACTGCAAATTCTGTGCTCTGACAGASGAGAGGGAGGGCATGGAGTGAATTCTTCTGTCCAGTCTGTGATAACCTGGGGAAGGCATTCCCACCCTCTGGATTTGGGGCTCAAACCCCTCCTTTTTGCAGGCTGAATGGCCAGGAAGCAGAGAATTGGGAGGCAAGGATCACTTCTTCTTTGTTATCATCAAACTTTGGGCACTTGGTGACTCGTGGAGAACAGGAGACAAAGCAAACCCAAAAAACAACCCCAAAAAGGAGAGACACAGCCCTACCCCACACAGCTGAGGTGCAACACAGCACTCACTATAAAACAGGCTAAAATAAATTTCTCACAGAAAAGTCTGATCCTTAGAAGGGATCCCATTATTAGGATCAACCTAAAATAAACATATTTCTTTAGGGTCAACCAAAAATGAATTTATTACAGTCTCCACTGAGTTAGAAGGGACCCATCAGGATCAAGCTAAAATGAATTTCTCACAGAAAAGGCTGAATTAGAAGGGACCCATCAGGATGAAGCCCAGCTCCTGGCCATGCACAGGACACCCCAAGAATCCCAAGTCAGAMCTGCAATCCAAATAATCCCTTGCTAAGAGCATTAGAGTCCAGCCCAATAAATTCCATTCATGAGAGCTGAGATGTTATTGATCAGCAGAGCAGGAATCAGCTGAGCCCTGGCCAAGCCCCAGCTCTGCACTTTTAGCACTCCAAGAGAGCCAATTATTACTCATGAGTTCATGTTTTCTTCACCTTCCTGTTGAAGAGATTATTTAAGACCTCAAATCACTTAACTGGATTGTTTTGTCCTCTCATGAGTCATCTCCAAATTCCAAACCCCGTTAGGCTCTCCTTCAGGAGCTGCAGCAGCTCCCCAGCTTGCCTGAGCCATRAAACCGTGAGGAACCGGGGCTGCAAAAGCAGCCAGGCTCGCAGCTCTGCCCCAGCTGCCCCCTGCAATTCCTGCCAGAGTGCAAAGATCTCACACCCCAACACTACTTACAGCCCCCAACATCCACAGTGTGCAAAAATCCTTTTTTTTCAAGAATTTTTTGTTTTACAAGAAAAAGACCAATTTTTATCACAAGAAAAATATTTTTTCCTTGTGAACCCAAAGAAAGAGGAGGGAAGAGAGGAGGTAACAGMATTTAATGCTGTGATTATTTTTTATTTTTTATTTCTTTTCTAATCTCTGAACAGTAAAACCAGAGAAAAACTGCCTTTTTCTCCCCAAAATGAATGAATGTGAATCATTGGCTGGTTGAGGGCAAAGACTCATTAGGAACACACCTTGCAGGATTTAAAGAAATAACAAAACCATCATAATAAAGAATTAAACTCAATGCACAGGCTGTGACTTGGTGTTTAAAAACACTTTGCTATTTCTGGTGAACAAAGGTTTACTGTTTAAAACTTCACAGTCACAACTGAGCAGCAAAAACAGGATACAGCAAACTGGAGCCTTAAAATAGTGACTATTCTTGTGAGTTGTGCTCTATCGGCGGGCAGGGAGCCAAGCAAAGCTCCAACAGGCACCAGAGCCGATCGGAGAGCTCTGCAAAACAAAGCCACAAACCCCGGGCAGCTCCCGGAGTGGCACCTGCCCTTCCCTGCAGCCAGAGGCAGGCGTGGRTATTGCTGATAATTCAGCAAAAAGCAGAGGAGCTTGTTTATTGTTGGATATCCAGAAAGGAAAGAATTCTTTTTGGTTATATTTAGATGGAGCTCGACACTCTCGAAATTTTGTTTATTTTTGTGAGTGCTATTAGCTAACAATGAATGGTGCAGAGAATTGGGAGGCAGGGATCACTTTGTCTTTGTTATCATCAAACTTTGGGCACTTGGGTGACTCGTGGAGAGCAGGAGACAAAGCAAACCCAGAAAGGAGCCCCAAAAACCAACCCCAAAAAGCAGAGACACGGCCCTACCCCACACAGCTGAGGTGCTACACAGCACCAATTACTACAAACCAATCTAAAAAGAAACCTCTCCCAGAAAAGGCTGAGTTAAAAGGGACCTTCTTTTCTTAAAGCAAATATTCCTTCTGAGCAGGGATCTGATGCAGAAACAATCGTCCAGCTTCACTCAAAAGCTCCTCAACCATCCCCATTCCTCTATTGAAAAGCCTCAGAAAAGCTGAAATAAAAGCAGAGATGCCCTCATTAAGTAAGATGAAAATAGCTTTTATGTTCCATTTTTTATTTTTAGCTAAAGAATGAAAATTCAGTTATGTAACCCTACAAGTTTCGTAAATTAGGAGCCAAGCAGGGCATGTTTGCTCTTTGGGGTTCAGGGCCACCTCACCCTGCCCTCAGAGTGGCCAAAAGACACAGAAAATTGTTTGTGGCTTGAAAATGTGGCATCAGCCAACCCTTCAGGTATCAAAAATATCCAAACCATCATCAGAGTCCAAATTCTTCGAATGCAAAAGGCTCATTCAGCACAAGCATCTCCCTGAACCAGAGGCAAATCTAATTACAAGGAGAAGGTCAATCAGACAACTGAATCTGAGCTGGCTGCTGGAAACTTGTGCAATATTTAAGATATTAAATAAATATTAAATCAGATATTCTCTATCCCTCTTGCTGCCAGCAATACAATCTACACTGAGACTCTGCAAGGAATCAAGAAGTCAGGGTGTGAATCAATCCCTGCCTTCCCTTCTCCACAGAGGTTTTTCATTCCTTTAATCCAGCTTACAGATGTTGAAATCCCACTTTGAGGCTCCAGAGCTGGAAAAATCTCCTGCACAGCTTCCCAACAGGTCTGAAGAGGCCCCATCCTGTCACCAACAACTGCTCCTCTGTCTGAGGTGGGAGCTATCACCAGCTGCCTGCAAAWTCATATATTTTGGGATATCAGCTCCAATTCCCTCCCCTCCGAGACCTCAGCCGTCCAAGGAAAATAATATTCACATAAATAGTAATAGCTGGGTACCAAAATTAATTGAAAATTCATCTGCCAGAGCTGCAGTGTGCAGTTAACACATCTTACTGCTCTGGAGTGATAAGTAACCAGAGTAAAAGCAGCAGTGAGCAGCTCAGCAGGGACAGCACAGAGGAGATTTCCCCAATCATCAGGAAAAGTGATAGACCAGGCAAGGGAGGGGAAAGACACTTGGAGAAAATCTGCCTGTGAAGCAGAGACTTCCAGCCAGGGCTGGGGAATTCTTGCTGCAGCCTCAAGCTGCAGCACTTCAGCCTCCCCCACTTCATTATTTAAGAGCTGTTTTTTGTGGGTGTRTGGTGTTGTTTGATTGCAAAGGATTGTTCTGGTATGAGGGGAAGACTTTTCAATTCCTGAGAAATAATTTGCAAAACAAGGCTGTTATCAACACTTGGTTACAACTTTATAAATTATAAAGTCCCAAGGAGATCAGGCCAAAACATAAAACATGAAATGATCAAGAGGGGCTGTTCAGTGCTCCACAAACACTGCTGGAGATCCTCACTCCTSGATYCCACTTCCAACACCACAAAAYGCAAATCATCTCAAACAAATCAGAGCAACATTTGAAATATTAACTCCAGAGATGCTGATAATAGAGACTCACACCCAGCTACCACCTCGAGCTCAGAATTCCAGAATGGTTTGGCTTGGAAGGGACATTAAGGAGCCCCAGTGCCAGCCCTGCCACAGGCAGGGACRAKTCCCACCAGCCCAGGCTGCTCCAGCCTGGCCCTGCACACTCCCAGGGATGGCACCACAGTGGCCTTTGGGACCACATTTGTTACACAGAATGTGAGGAGTTGAGACCAAAAGAAAACAAAGTGAAGCAGCAGCAAGGTCACAGCTGGCCACTGTCACAAAATGAACCTTGTTCCCAAAAATCCCACCTGATTTTGAATTTGCTGCTGTTCACTGCCTCACTCCAAGCCCTCAGGAACCCCTCAGCTCCAAAAACGCCAGGGCAGAATTCCAGCCAGCACAACCAGGAGTGGTTCTAACCCAGAAAAGCTTATTTCCTTCACTTTTCTTTTTTCCAAGATACAGCCTTRTATTTGCTGGAAAGTGCCTTGAAGTCTACTTGAGTTTCAGCTGCTGCATTAGGCACAGAAATATCGATGCCAGTGTGGAACAGAGCATTAGGGAGCGATCGATGTGTCGGGGCCATGGCCCAAACTGCCCTTCCACTGCTCAAGAAAATGCTCCTTTGCAATCACAGATGGATAATGGAGAACAYAGATAAATATTTAGCCTTGAATACATTTTGGTTAAATCCCTATTGATCATTYTTGAGAGGATGTCTGGTTTTTGCCAAATTAGTGTTTGATTACCATTAAAGTGCTCAATAACACTCGGTAATTTCACAGAATCCCAGACTGGTGGGTTGGAAGGACCTTAAATCATCAAATTCCACCCCGTGCCAGGGGCAGGGACACCCTCCACTAYCCCAGGCTGCTGCAAGCCCCTGGCTTGGACATTTCCAGGGACAGGAAATTCACAACTCATCTGAGCGACCCCTGCCAGAGCCTCCCCACCCTCACAGGGAGGGATTTCTTAAACAGTGCAGGAAATCTGGGTTAAAACTCCCCCAAAAGCCCCAAACCCATGGGTTTGGTTTAATCTGGTCCATCCCTGCTGTAGCCACACATGGCCACGGTGGATGAACACAGGAGGAACAACTCTCACTGAAATGTGCCCGGTGCTGCTGCCTCAGCAGTCAGGGCTTTGATATTCCTGAAGTGCAGSAAGGGCTGCTGAACCAGAATCAATGGCATTGATAAATTGATTATAAAATAGAGAACAAAGTGTCAGGGAGAGGAGCAGGGGAATTTCAATAAATGTTGTTTCTGAGATAGTTAGAAATATAAAATTGCAGTTTACTTGATAAAAAATTCGATAAGAACCAATCTGATGGAGAAACCCAAGAACAGTAAAAATGGTTCCCAAGCCCACATCCTCACACAACCACAGCCACACTCTGGGGTTTTATGTTTCCAAGCCCTGGGGTTTCCCCTCCTTTTCCTCTGTGCTGGGAGGAACAGCTCCTTTTCCGTCCCACCTCACAGATCCTGAAGATAGCCCACCCCAGGCCACACTGCTTCTAAAATAATTTTKCACTACCAAATACTCTTGAAAATGACTTTGAGCACAATTCCTGAGGCTGTTTTSTGGGGTGGTGTTTCACTCACACAGAGATCCCCCTCCAGCCCTGGCCAGCACAGAGCTCAGGTTAACTCAGCACCAGCCCCTCCTGGCCCGAGGCCTTTGGCACCTCTGGCACTTCCACAGTCACAGCTGCAACTCCAAGACTGCACCACACATTTCAATTTCTGACTGCTAAACCAAGAGATTCAGTATCCACACCTCCCCTTTTCAGTGTAACCACAGGCTCAGCTCCCCTCTGCAGCTTGTTTTCAGGGGAAAACCCCAAATCAACCCCAAAGAACTGGAAGAACTGACTGTACCTCACCTTGAGAACAAATGCTCTTCCTAAATGAGCACCTTCTATAAATGCAAATTACCAGCCCGTGCTGMTGCTAAATAAAACCCAAGCGCAGCAGCCGGAGCCGAGTCCCACATGTTCACCCTGAGAATTACAACCAAACACCCAAAATGCAGCAGTTGTACAATTCAGCCTCACGTGCTCCCAGAGCCTTCCCAGCTTTGCTGCATCATTAACACCCAGGGATTTGCCCACTGCACACACAAAGACTTTGTCCAGCAGCAGCTGGGCTGCGTGGGAGTGATGGGACAATCAGTAAAAAAGTCATTGTCTCCTTAAAAAAGAAAAAAATAAATAAAAATCTACCAAAAGCTGCCTGGGTTTGCCAGGAGAAAGCTTGCCCTGCTCGGTGCAGTTTCCCAGGATGGCACAGCAGAGCTCTCGCTGTGTTTACCTTGGACAGCTCAGGCAGGCTGAGGGAAGCCAAGGGTTGCACAAGAACAGAGATTCTTTGTGCCCTGGCAGGTCCCTCTGCCTCCCACCCTCTGATTTACAAACATTCTTTCAAAGAATGGAGGGCACYGCTGGCTCAGGCAGCCTGTGATGCCACAGCCCGAGGCGGTGGCACCTGGGGCACCTCTGGGGGCCCCAAAGTCCCTGCTGTGCTTGGGGTCCTGCCCCCAGGACAAGAGAACAGCCCTGAGCTTCCCAGGCTGGCCAGCAGCAGGAATTCCTGCAAGGAAAGGGTGCCAGGCGTGCAGGGGCTGCCCAGGGGGCTGCAGGTGGCACTGCTGGGGACAAGCTGGGATGTGCCACAGGCTGGGCTCGGAGGGTTTGCCAACCTCAGTGATCCTGGCACTGATCAGAGAAGGAAATCCACCAGTGGGTGAGCACAGGTGAAGCCCAAAGCGCTCATTTCTTGGTCTGGAAATGTGCAAACTCAGGGTGCAAACTGTGGGAAAGTTAAGGAAGGAAAAACACCCCTGGAGCCTGAAAAATCCACATTTGTGTTKGAGAGAAACTTTTAAGCTGAGCTGCCAGCTGGAAGCATCAATCTCGGTGCTAGGAGGGCTCAGTCCTGATTTTGATGCATTTCTTTAATATCTCTCAGACATTCAAAACCACTCTTACGTCATCAGGAATTTCTTTTGTATCACATTATTTAATAAAAACCTGCTGAAGACATCAGGGACCACTGCAGCTCTGTATCATCATCATCATCAGTGCTTCTCATTTTTCAAAGCAGATTAGCATTCCTGATTTAACTAAGCTTTTAAATACTGTTTTGCATATTATCTACATCCGACGCTGAGCTGGGGATGTACAAAGAGACATTTTGATCTCTTCTACAGGAACCAGAAAACCACTGAGTGCCTCATTTTTGAGTACAAATTTTGTGGCAGGGCGATGTGTGTGGGTTTTACACACACTCCATCACAAACTGTGGGGATTTACTTCATTTTTATTTCAAAAAAAAAATCAAATCTATGCTATTACAACATATTCCACTTGACAAAATTAAACTACAACAGGATTTTGTATTAAAATTAGCCATGTTTAAAATATAAACACGAACTTTTCACTTCACATGGTTGTCAGGAACTCAACAAAAGCCATGCAGAACTTTGGATAACAMCTAAAAACACACAAGCAAAGGGTGATGAAAATTTGCACAGTGTCTCCAAACATCACCATTAACCTCTGTTTAATTCCCTGGGTTTGTTCCAGGGCAGGTGGGGTGGATGACAGCACCCCCTGGCAGCTCTCTGGAGTTTGGGGGGGTCTTTTTTTCCAAGGTAAGACTGCAAGGCCCATCAGAGGGAGCTCAAACACAGCTCTGGCTGAAAGCCCTCAAAATTATGTGATTGTAAGTGAATATTAAAATAAAAAAAGCAGTCCTGGAAACTTGAGAAAATCTTCAACAAGAACAACCCTTAAAATGCAGGTCACAAATTGGCTTTAAAAATCTTACATTTTTTAGCATTTCAATAGTCACATCTTGAAGGGCTCAGCAGTATCTGCACGTTAATTTTTTTGGTTAATTACAATTTGAAAGGGCAGCAACAACCTTGGATGAGTAAATAGCTGCATCAAAGCATCCCTGGGCTGAGAAATTGAGACAAGCCCTGGTAAACAAGCCCAGAAATCAGTGCAGTCCTGAAATTCCAAAAAAAWWMAAAAAAAAGGGAAGGGGGAGAGCCACAAACAAAAAACAGGAGTCAATGTCACAGAGAAAAAACTCCTAACTCCCCCTCGCCTGTCCTCACCCACTTTGTTACTATGGGACTGGCAGAAAGCTCTGGATTCTGAACACCAAGGTCCCACTCACAAGACAATTAAGCAGCTCCAGAGCTTCCATCGAGCACCCACCTCCGCTCTGCGCAAGGTCTGCGCCTCCAGCAGAGCTGAACTGCCAGAARCGCACCGTGCCAGCCAGCTGCACACAGCCCTGCTGCTCACACCTCGGGGAAACCCTCTGCAAAACAAACTTCATCTTCCCCAATGRTTCCTGSGGTTCTGSCTTTGGAGGGGGTGGATCAGAAGTTAAAAATCCCACATGGATGCAACATCGTAAATAGGTGGAAGATGACCGTGGCAGAAAGGAAGTTCAGAATTTCTGCCTCTGCTCTGAGCAGTAACCAACAATAAAGCAGACAAGATGGTAAACATTGCAAAAAGACAATTACTAATAATGAAAAGGCAACAGAAATGTTGGGCTGCTTCCACCAACTGAGTAAGGCGTTTTCAAACTGACAGCAACGTGCTGCCTGCCAAATGAAAATGAGAGCAAACAGCAAAGTTGTGCTTAACCCCTTTCTGCTTTTATGCTGCATTTTAAACCCCGATGAAATCATGGAATTTGAAAGAAAAAGTCTACAAAGGAGACATTTTACTCAGCTCTCTGGTCAGTGTTTCCATCACTTCAGTACCCAGAAAGCTCAGAAAAGTTATTCATCTTGGGTTCTTTCCTCAAAACCCGGTTCTTGAAAGTGTGGTGGGTTTCCAAGAGCAAAACCTGGGTCAGGAGTGCTCGGATTTGGGAGAAAATKAAATGGGATTTGGGAGAAATGAATCTGGATTCTGACTCCTCCTGCAGARGGTGAGAGCTCAAGGTGTGAGTTAATTGAAGGACAACCTGTAATTGCAGATTGCAAGAAGTCCCTCAGGAGCACCCAGCCCTGGAGGGGCAGCAAGGACTGAGCACTGAAGGCAAAACCCCGGGATGCTGGGCCACACAAGGTGATTCCAGTGACTACAAACACCTCCAAATTATCCTCACTCTGGTGCCAGCTAACTCCAGCAGGAACATCCAACATCCAGGTGAGCGTGAGCTCCAGCCCCACACCTTCCCAGGCAGGTGCCTTTCCTTTCCATCCAGCCAGCAGCASCACCAATTCAAAACAAATATTTACCCTCTCCTGACAGGGAATAAAAGGGAACCTTTTCCTGCAAATCCAACCGTGTGYTCTGTTGTTCTTGCAAAGCTTCCGCCGCAAACAGGCTCGTAAATTTTCTTGAAACAGTTAAAAACAAAACACTGACACGAGCAGGTGAGACAAGAACAGAACAGCCCCGACATCCCTGAATCTGGACCAGGAAAGGCATCTCGTGCCCGGAAAGCGCATTGGTTACGCCGGGAATTTCTGCTGATGGGCTTTGCAGAGACATCACCAGCCAAGGGAGGCTTTGGAAGTGCAGCAATTTGCACCTACGACAACCGGAGCGTAACGGGAACAACACCGGCCACGGCGAGCCCGGCAGCTCCCGCTGCACAGCCGGACAGCGGGGGATGCTCGGGGGGCTCCGAGGGACCCCAGCCCGCGTCTGCCCCGGCTCAGGAGCCAGGAGCCCACCKCACACTCCGGCCAAGGAACCGCGACACCTGCTCGGAGCTGCGAGCGAAGCGCAGCCCCGGCCTGTGCCGGGAGCCGGGGATCCCTCCCGGCAGCGCCGGAGAACCGGGATCCCCCTCAGGGCCGGAGGAACCGGGATCCCCCTCAGGGCCGGGCCCGTCCCGGGCTGATGCAATTGGCATCTCCCCTCAGACACCGGCCGAGCATCCGGGATCCCCCTCCTTCCGCCCTGGGGCCTGTCCCGGTGTGAGGAACCGGGACCCCCCTCAGCCCCCTGGCAGGGGACACGGGGGTGCCCCCGCCGCAGCCCGGCCCAGCACAGCCCCCTCCCCGCCGGGCCCGCTCCGGCCGCGCCGTGATGCCGCTGCCCCGACCCTCCGGCGGGCAGCTCCGGGGCCTCCCCCCGCGGCAGGTGCCGGTCTCCGGAGGATGCTGCGGGCCCGGTGGGCCCCGGTGGGCGGCGCGGGCCGGGCCCGGTGCCGCGAAACCGGGGGTGGGGGGGAACGGGGGCCGTGAGGGGGGGGCTGAGGGGGCCTCCCCCCCCGCCCGCGGGCGCCGCCCGCCCCCGCCAGGGGGCGCTGCCCGCCCCGCCCGCCGCGCGCCGTCGCTGCCCCCGGCCCGAGGGGCTCCGCGGGGGGGGCGCCGCCCCTCGCAGCCCCCCCGCCCGCCTCAGCCGGGGGCGGCGGCGCCGAGGCTCACCCGGTGCGCGCGGGTCAGGCTCAGGTCCTTCATGACCTCCTCGAAGGCCGCCGTCTCCTCCGCCTGCTTCTGGTTGTGCAGCGCGATCTTCTCGCTGAATTTCCGCGGGTTGTTCGAGGCCGCCATCTTCCCCCGTCCGCATCCCCCTCCCCGCGGCCGAGGGGGGGCGACGCGCATGCGCCGGCGCAGGGAGGGGGGGCGGCCGCAGGGCGCCTGCGCGGCGGCGGCGGCGGGGCGGGGCGGGGGCGGTGAGGGGGCGGAGGTTGCGCATGCGCGGGGCCGGGCGCGCGCGGGAGGGCGCCGGGCGGCGGGGCGCGCGCGCGTGCGCGGGGCCGGGGCTTCCCCGGGCGGGGCGCGCGCGGCCCGGACCGGACCCGGCCCCGATCCCGATCCATCCCCGCGTCTGCCTGTCCCGCTCCCTCCGTGGTGGCTGCTCCTGCTGGAAAACCGACTTTACTGATGCTCCCGCTTCACTGAAATGAGGGAAACCCAGGAGGTGCCCGAATGGTTTATCAGGACTTGGTGCAAAAGTCACCTGTAACTGCAGAAAACCRCCCCGAGTTCTCCTCCGCGCTTTGATTTATTCCTTTTTAATCCCTTCAGGGTGAAAACGGGGCTCTGCCTCGCAGGTGAGGGATGGGCAGAGCAGAGCTGGGATTCGCACCGGGATGTGAACCAGAGCCAGGAATAATTAACAATTCTCCCGGATAATGAGCGGGGTTTGGGACAAGGGTCCCGCTCATCAGTGACACAGCAGCTTCAAAGCACAAAAGGACCAGCTGGGCTTTCATGGCATCCTCGGGGGTCTTCCCGTGGAGCTGGCACCTCTTCCCGCTGCTGTCACCTCCCGCTGCTGTCACCTCCTGCCGCTGTCACCTCCCACTGCTGGCACCTCCCGCTGCTGGCACCTCCCGCTGCTGTCACCCGGCTGTCTCTGTCCCCTGCTGTGCCCCACGGGTCCCTTTGTCATGCCAGGGGTCGGTGCCAGCCTCGGGCAGGGGGATCAGGAGCAGAGGACCCCAGCCAGATGAAAGGCTGAGCCTGAGCGCTAATTAACATTGAAGAGAGAGAATGGATTGACCGGCGGAAGGTGGGGCGTTAATTAATAAAGAATCCGGTGATTTGTAGCCGAGGAGCTGCGATTTCTTTGTTTGCTAAAATCATTCGCAGTGCGGAGCTTTGAAACTCCTCGGGCTCGATTTGTGGAAAACTTCTGCAGGRAAAGCTGTGCRGAACAAACTCCTTCCTAAACCCAGYGTGGTCCCCACCCCAGAGCGGTCACTTTAACGCTTATTTGGTCACTTATTTAGCACTTTTTCGGTCACTTTAACACTTATTTCTCAGCGTTTCCCAGCAGGTCCCGCAGTTATCCCGCTGATGGATGGCTCRGCGCTCGCTCCAGGCTCGGGATTAGCCACAAAGTCACGTCCTGCCCCAAATCCCGGCTGCCAATTTGCACTTAACATTTCCAGCAGAGCCGCGATACCATCTCGGGAAGCTCCTCCAGACCTGGCAGGACCAGCCCTTCCTCCTCCCTGCTGGCAGATGTTGCTCCGAGCCCTTCCTCGCCGTTCCCACCAGGAATAAACACCATCTTCCCTAAAATCCCCTCTGGCTGTGTACACGAACGGCACATGACCCGCAAAATTGGCCTGTCACGCTAAAAGCACATCAATCACCGAGATTTACCGGGGAGATACCGATCATCCACATTGTTTTCGCTCCAGGAGCGGGACAATGAGAAATAATTGGTGCGGTTGTCCTGGATTCCATCCCGAGGTGCTGATATCAAACATCTCCAGCCCCAGCTGCCACTCTGCCTCTGCTCCRGCTCCAAAATGAAGTGTCTGAGATGGAGCTTGATAAATTCTCCCCTTTCGGATCTCCAGAGATGGGATCTCCMCTCCTGCTCCCCGGGAAGGAACGCAGATGGAGGCGAGGGCAGGGGGCTGCAGCTTCCTCCCCTAAAAACCTCCCTCAGTTCGCATTGTTTCCCCGTGCAGCTTTATCAGATCGAATTCCAGCGGGAACCTGGAGCTGCCTCCTGAAAACGCCCGGGTTTGCAGCACAAACTTCTCCAATTCGGGGCTGCTGGCACATCCCAGGCACTCAGAGCCGCGGGGCTGGGGTGGCTGTGCCCCTGCAGGTCGGGGTGAGGGCCGGGTCTCCTCCTGTCCCCAGGGAATTGTGCCGTTCCTCGGGCAGGACCGAGGGGCATTTCTGCCTCCTGCCTCACCCGGGAGCACAGCTGGGCCATCTCTGAGCCCCTCCCCCCAGAATTGCTCCATCTCACCTGAACTTCCCCTTCTCACCTAAACTGAACTGCTCCATCTCACCTGAACTGCTCCATCTCACCTGAACTGATCCATCTCACCTGAACTGCTCCATCTCATCTAAACTGAACTGCCTCCATCTCACCTGAACTGAAACTGCTCCATCTCACCTGAACTGATCCATCTCACCTGAACTGAACTGCTCCATCTCACTTGAACTGAGCTGCCCTTCTCCCCAGAACTGCTCATCTCACCTGAACTTCCCCTTTTCACCTAAACTGAACTGCTCCATCTCACCTGAACTGCTCCATCTCACCTGAACTTCCCCTTTTCACCTAAACTGAACTGCTCCATCTCACCTGAACTGCTCCATCTCACCTGAACTGAACTGCTCCATCTCACCTGAACTGAGCTGCCTTCTCACCTGAACTGCTCCATCTCACCTGAACTGAACTGATCCATCTCACCTGTACAGCTCATCTCACCTGACTGAACTGCTCCATCTCACCTGAACTGAACTGCTCCATCTCACCTGAACTGCTCCATCTCACCTGAACTGCTCCATCTCAACTGTACAGCTCCATCTCCCAGAACTGCTCCATCTCACCTGTACAGCTCCATCTCACCTGAACTGCTCCATCTCACCAAACTGAACTGCTCCATCTCACCTAAACTGAACTGCTCCATCTCACCTGAACTGAACTGCTCCATCCACCTGAAGTTCCCCTTCTAACCTGAATTGCTCCATCTCACGCAACTGAGCTGCCCCTTCTCACCTGTACAGCTCCATCTTACCTCCCAGAACTGCCCCCTCACCCCAGAACTGCCCCACCTTACCTGAACTGCCCCATCTCCCAAGAACTGCTCCATCTCACCTGTACAGCTCCATCTCACCTGTACAGCTCCATCTCACCTGAACTGAACTGCCCCCTGTCCCCAGAACTGCCCCCTGTCCCCAGAACTGCCCCCTGTCCCCAGAACTGCCCCCTGTCCCCAGAACGCCGCTCTGGGATCCCCCACTCCTGCTCCCAGCCATGTTGGGAAGAGATTTTGGGATCTGAGGCTGCGGAGCACACACAGAACCCCCAGGGCTGCCCCAGATGCTCCTCGGGGCAGGTGAGGAGCTGCTGCTGCTCTTCCCTCTTTTCCYGCTGGGTTTCATCCTGCAGACAAACCCCAGAATTCCTCCAAAATTCCCACCAAAGCTTTCCCAGGAAGGTGTGGGGCTGAGGGGCTCACACGAGCTTGTGCTGTGATCCTCACATGAGCTGACTGCTCCTCTTGGTTTGGTTTTTTTTTTTTTGCCTGCAGACACAAAGATTTTGATCTTTCACACTTCCTACTTAATGTTCCTGTTGACATTCCCATTATCCTCGGAGAGGAATATCCTCAGAGTCCCCAGTTGTTTTGAACCCGGCTCCAAACCCTGCTTGGAGTAGGAAAACATTCTCTTGTTTCACTTGGAACTGGTGAAAATTTCTTTCATTGGAGATGTTCTTGTTCCCAGAGGGCAAACAGAAGCACCTGAAGCACTCTCCCCTCCGAGAGCCCCCAAATCCACTCACACACAAGGTTGGCTTGGCTCCCTGCAATATTCCCTCCAATCTTTGGGAACTTCCAGGGATGGAGCAGCCACAGCTGCTCTGGGAATTCCATCCCAGGACCTCCCCACCCTCCCAGAGAAATTTCTTYCCAAAATCCCACCTGGATCCCYTRCCAGGGTCCCCCTGACCCCCCAGCACTCAGGGCTCACACACAGAGGGCACCTCTGCCCCTTTTCCATGGGCAAAACTCAGATTTTSTCCCTCAGAAACCTCGAGCCCGGGCTTTTGGCAGCCTCCCCTCACGTGCAAACCCCAAATCCTGCAAAAAGGAACAGCCCAGGCACGTTACCTGCACCCCAGGGCAACCTCGCTCGGTGAAATTCAAACATTCCTGTGCAATCCAGCTGGAAACCTCTGAAATCCAGCTGAAACCTCCCCTGGGGGGGCYGAATGCCAGCACTGATCTGCCAGGGACTCCCTCTGCATCCTCAGGAGCATCAAACACCACCCCAGGCCACAGCAGAGGGGGAAAAGAACTTTGCATTTACAGCTAAACAATTGCCAGCTCTGTGGGCAGGCCCAGATTAGCAGCCCGGTTACAAACACCATTTAACCACATGGAAAATAACTTTTAGTGCAGTTTGCAAAGCGCTGGRACCCGGATGATCRAAAAAAAAAAAAGATGAAATATATGAAAGGATCCCTTCTGCTTTAGGTGCTCCTGATGTGGTGTGAGCCCTGGACTTCAAAGGCTCCAGCTGGGCTGAGGGGCAGCCAGCACAGGCTGGGCTGGTGGCCTGCACAAACAACCCCAAAAAAATGAGATTTTCATTTCTTAAGAAGCCATATAAACCAGTCTGAGCTAATTACAGGGGCCTGGGTGTGAAAGAGCAACTGCAAAGCCTCAGGGACCCGGCCAAGAGGCTTTGATTTCCCTCTCCAGCTTGTAAAACCCTCTGAGAACTTTTGCCCCGGCAGCTTTTCTGCTTCCAGAGGATCCCAGAGTGGTGTGGGCTGGACAAAGATCATCTGSGGGGCACCYTCCACYCCCCAGGCTGCTCCARGCCCCTCCAGCCCGGCCTTGGACACTCAGGGGTGGGAACTGTCACCCTCCTCTTCCTCCCGAGCCTTTYCCTGGAGCTCTGAGGCTGATTTTGGGACAGGGCTTTTGGGTACAGCTCCAGCAGCAGCTGTTTCCCAGCAGAAAATCCCATTTTGTGCTCATTTTCTGGAATCCCTGCTGTTGGAGCAGTCAGAAACGTCCCTGCCCCACAAATAAAAGCCAGAACTCCTCCCTGGAGCTGAGTTATCAAACAGAGAAGTGCCAAAAAGARGAGGTGCCTGCTCCTGGAGCTCAGAGAGGAGTTGGGAAGGAGGAAAAACAAAAGTTGTGCAGGCTGTGGGATGCTGCTGTGCCCCCTCAGCATCAGATGCAGAGCTGACTGTGCTCAGAGCACCCCAGGGGGAATGGCTGGGGGATATCTCTGTGCTCCCAGACATCTCTGTGCTCCCAGATATCTCTGTGCTCCCAGATATCTCTGTGCTCCCAGGATGTCACCGTGATGGTTGCTGAAAAATCCCTTCCCCAGGACTTCTTCTCCTGGCAAGATGAGAACCTTCAGCTTCTCCATGTTTGGCTCCTTTGGAATGTGATTTGGAGAATTGTTTAGCCAGCATGTGAATTGTTTTTAATTAATGGCCAATCACAGCCAGCTGTGTCAGACTCTCTGTCTGTCACAGGTTTTTATTATCATTCTTGTCTAACCTTCTGATAGCTCCTTTTTCTTTACTATAGTTGTAGTATATAATTTTCTTTTAATATAAAAAATATATTATATATCTAATAATATAATAAATATAATATAATATAATGTAATATAATATAATATAATATAATATAATATAATATAATATAATATAATATAATATAATATATAAAAATATATACAAATATATAATTATATGTTATATAGTGTTAATTGTAATATATTATATACTTTATCTATAATTATATAATGTTATATATTCTAATATTACATTATAAATATTAATATAATATATAACATATATCATAATAAAATATACAGTATATATCATAATATAATCAATCAGCCTTCTGAGAACCTGCAGTCAAATTCTCATCTCTCACCTCGTCCTGGGGACCCCAAGAACACCACAACAATTTATTAACCCCACAGGTGGAGGCCAGGAGAGCTGAGCCCTCCTTGGAAGGCCAGAGCAGGCAGCTCTGCTCCCTCCCTCTCCTGCCATTGAATTCACCACCCCCAGCCTGTGAATTCCTCCAGCCACATCCACTTTTCCTGCTCCTCCAGCCACCAGTGATGAAATCCCATTCATTTGTGCGAGCAACTGGAAGATTTATTGTAAATAAAGTTCTGCACATTACACAACTGGCTAAAAATCATAATTAGAGCTGCACTGGGGAACATGTTTTATTTATCCTGACAGTAGTCTGGCTCCAGTARTCCTGCTGTGATAAATGTCCCGAAAGTTTGTGGAGCTGCAGCAGCTCCAGCCCTTATCACAGGGCTGGAAGTGGGAATTTCTGCCTGGGTTTGATGTGGCTCCCACAGCAGCACTCCAAACCAGCACCAGGCTGACTGGGAGCTGCTGGGAGTGTCTTGCTTCTGTCTGAATCAAAGAAATTGCAGTTTTTCCACTGCTGCTAAAAACCTTCCAGGGCTGCAGCCCCGTCGGAGTGAATTASCCGGGCTGGGGGCTGGGGGGAAGTGACAGAGGGATTGGGAGCAGGCAAGGGGTCAGTGACACCAGTAATGGGATGCAGACATCCCCATCCCTGCTGCTCTCCACCCTGCCAAGACTCCAGGGCTGCCTTCATGGTTTCAAGCACAATTTCGGGCCCATAAAACATCAGAGGAGACAGGAACGATTATCCCAGGCCTGACAGGAGCTCTGGAGGGACACAGGGCTCTGTGCTAACGATGCTCCGGCTTCTCCTGCTCCCCATCTGCTCAGGGGCATTTCCAAATTCACCCAATTCACCCCCAGGGTTTTTATGGCTGCCCCGAGACCCATAAACGACTCTGAGTGCAATCAAACATTTATCTGGCTTTGCTCATTCCTCAGGAAAAGAGGAGCCCAATGCACCTCTCTTCCATGTGGGGCATCCTGGGAAGTGTTTCCACACAATCCCATCCCTATTTATGGGAAAATCCTCCTGAAATCTCAATTACTGAATGCACCAAAAGCACCAAACCCGTTTATTGTCAGAATATCAGAGAGGCTGTGCCCAGCCCAGAGCCACAGCTCCATCCCCTGCACAGGGGTCAAGCAAAATTTATGATCCAAAATATTTATGGTCCACAAACATTTGAGTCTCTGCTAAATTTAGAGCGGCCAGAAGATTTCCAGCTCTTTTGATGAGAAATAATTATTTACTTTGCTATAAAAAGAACATTCCAGCAACAAAGAGCTGCAGTGCTCTGATCCAGARACCTCCAGACTCTTTCCCAGCTCCTGCTCCTCAGTGGCAGGGAACAGGAATGGCAATCCCAGGCTGGCTTTGCTTCATGGCAGGCAATTGTTTAATAAATAGAATTCCAGAAGGGCTTTGTGCATCCTCCTGTCTGCAAAACAACATTTCCAACAGGAAGGAATACCTGCATTACGTTTATTTTTGCAAGGCTGTCCTTAAAAGTGAGACCAAACAGGCTTTTCCATGTTTTCCAAGGATTTTCCTCTTTCCCCTCAACACACACACACCTACCTGAGAAGCCTGAAGGGAAAAATAAAAAAAAAAAAAAAAAGTTTGGTTTCCTCAGGAAGAGACTCCAGGGATGGGCTCCACATGGAYCCCTGGGATGGGAACCACAGCTGCACATCCAGAAAAGCTCAGGGATTAGAGAGCACCCAAACCATGCACTGCTGCCCCAGGAACTGGGGGAAAGCTCAAATAAAGCGGGGAAGAATATTTAAGTGCTGTAGAATCATGAAATTCCATAGTGGTTGGGGTTGGCAGGGACCCCGAAGCCCACCCAGTGCCAGCCCTGCCATGGCAGGGACACCTCCCACTGTGCCAGCCTGGCCCTGGGCACTGCCAGGGATCAGGGACAGCCCCAGCTGCTCTGGGCACCTGTGCCAGGGGCTGCCCACCCTCCAGGGAAGGATTTACCCCAAATACCCCACCTGGACCCCCTCTCTGCCCCTCTGGATGGAGGAACACCCTCAGAAAGGGATTGAGCAGATCCCGCACACAGGAAAGGGAGGAACACCTCCCCTGTTACCAACCTGAGAAACACCATTGTCATACACACGTGGAACAGTTCAACGAGGAAAATCCATTCTCTTGGAGCTGTGAAGCTTGAAGTGAGTTCCAGCTCATCCTCTCAGCATCTCCTGTCTCTGCCAAGCCCATCCCAGGTGTTGCTGGCAGCCAGGCCAGGCCAAAGGAGCAGAGAAAAGGAGTCAGGGAAGWGCCTGAGAGCCCTCCAGCTGCAGCATTCCACACAGCAACACGTCCTTTTYATCCATTTAGTGCTGGCAAACCAGCAAATGGAGAGGAACAGGGGAAATTCTGCATGGCTTTTATCTGAAATTCAGAATGCCAGCACCCTGCATCCCACCCAGAGGTGYTCTGATCCCATGGATTCCAGAAAAATCCCTGAGCTGGGGAGTTCATGCTTCACACAGACCTCTCCAGGACTCATCAGCACACCAGACATTATGAGTTGTCACTAAAGGTTGCAGCCCAGGATTTATTTCAGAGCAGAATGCAACAGCTTCTCTACAAAAGGAGACCGTGTGCATCCAAATCAAGCTGACACAGATACAAAACAAAGCCCTTGGAAACAGAATTCCTGATAAAAGCAGAGATTTTTGCAATTCATTCATCAAATTAAATAAGGAAAATGGCTTGGAGGAGAGGAAAGTTCAGGAAGTGTTCTGTGCAGTGAAGATTTTACAAAAATGGCAGAGCCATCTTAAACCAACCTCTTAATTTAAAATACCACCACAACAACAAAACCACGTTCCACTGGGACTCCCATCATTTGGGGATGCCAAGCAGCTCATTCACATGGCAGGGAAGAAAACCTTCCAGCTGCTGAAGGAGTAGCACCCACCTCCTTTACTGGAGGAAGAGTTGGGATGAAGGTGCTGGGAAAGGTGAAAACCCTGACCCAGAATCTGCAGGAGCTCTTGGCTTCACTGACTGCAGAGCTCTTATTGCCAGGGCAGCCAAATTTTTGGCACTTCTAGACCCAAATAATCATGCCTGTTTATATATAATCATGCTCTCACCATGGCTTTAGTGCTGCAAACTCTGCAYGCCCCAATTAGGGGAGAATTCCTGCACTAGAGGAGCTGGAGGGGGYGAGGAACTGCAGCGTGATCCAAGCAGTGAAGACCAGAGGTGTGCAGGGACAAATATTCCCTTTTTCAGGAAGGAAAAAAAAAGGAAAAGTCACCTTTGAAAAACAAGGATCTGCCTTCCCAATCCAAGCACCTGAGCTCTTGTAGCTCTCTCTGTCCTTTTATTGCTTCTGGAGGTCAGTGTGTTACACAGGTTTTGGTTTTGTTTCTTTGTTTGCTAAAAAACCAATAAAGTGATGCACGATGATTTTTATTTTTGGAGCTATTGATAAAAAACCCTCACCTGATCTCTTGGAAACAAGACCCCAGTGCTGAGTGACTCCTGAGCTGCCAATGTTTGCAGTGCGTTAAAAATACGAAAAGTTGGCAAAACGCACCCCCCACCASAAAAAAGGCTGAGAGAGGAGAGAAAAGCTTTTCCCAGCTGTAACATCTGTTCAGTCTGCCTGGCTGAGGAGTGCTGCTGATGGAACTGGCTTGCCAGGASTCCCCAGCAGGAGGAGGGACTTTCTGGAGCTGTTCTGTCCTTCCCTCTCCCCCAGAGCCCCCCGAGTCACCTCTGGCTCGTCACCTGCGGGAGGATGACGGGGGCACAGGCGATGCCAGCAAAAGACTCTGGGAAGTGCAAGTCCCTCTCCCACTCGTCCGTCTCCGTGTTGTAGACCTGCACGATGCTGGTCACGTTGTTCAGGTGCCAGTTGTAGCCCCCCACGATGTAAATCTTTTTCTCCAGGAGGCAGCAGCCGGCCTCCGACTGCCCCGCGCGCATCGGGCTCACCGTGGTCCACTGGTCCGTCTCGGGGACGTAATATTCCACGGCCAGGACATCRAAACACCGATCCACGTGGTCCATGCGGCCCCCCAGGGCGTAAATCCTGCTGTTGGCACTGACCATGGCGTGCAGCACCCTGGGCTCGTTCATGGGCGTCTTAAACTCCCACTGATCGGCGGCGGGGTCGTAGCAGTGCAGGGCCTTCTTGTCCTCCACGGAGATGCCGTAGCCCCCCGAGATGTACAGCCTGTCCCCCACGGTGGCGCCGGCGTGGCCCCACGTCCTGCGCTTCAGGGAGCACACGTAGGTCCACTCGTTGTCCTTGGGGCAGTACTTCTCCACCGAGGCCAGGCTGCCCGAGCGGTTGCGGCCGCCCGTGGCGTAAACCATCCCGCGCAGGACGTTGAGCTGGAACTGGATCCTGCTCTCCTGCATGGCCTGGATGCGCAGCCACTGGTTGAGGTGGGGGTCGTAGCGGTAGGAGACGTCCACGGCGCCCTCCCCGCTGCGGTACTGCAGCTGCTGCCCTCCCACCAGGTACACGAAGTTGTCCAGCACGGCCACGCAGGAGTGGCTGCTGCCCACCTCCATGCCGGTCAGCTCGCGGAACTGGCGCCCGCCCGCGTCGGGCAGGCAGAACACCTTGGAGCTGACGGTGCGGTCGTTGTCGGTGTAGGGCGTGCCGCCGAAGGTGACGAGGGACAGCACGTCCGAGCGGATGGCCGTGCGCGGGGACTGCATCTCGTGCTGCCGGAAGGGCAGGATCTGGTAGTTGAAGGCCTCCAGCAGGTACTGGCGGCACAGCACGTCCTCCACCATGATGTCCAGGGTCTGCACGCTGTCCACCAGCTCCGAGGACTTCATGAGCGGGAAGCGGATGTGGCAGAGCACGCGGCTGGCGCTGGCGCGGCGCGCGGGGTCGAACTGCAGCCAGCGCACGGCGGCGCGGAACAGCTCGATCTCGCTGCAGCTCTTGAGCTTGTTGCTCTGCAGGAAGAACACCAGGCGCTCCAGGGGCAGGTGGAGGAAATCCTCCTCCTCGGAGATCTGCAGGAAGTGCCTGAAGGTGAAGGCGTCCACGGATTCCTTGAGGGAGGCCAGGCTGAAGGTGGTGGCCATCTGGCCGATGTTGAGGCACGTCTCCACGCTCATGGCCGACTTGAGGAACTCCTCGCACAGCTCCACCACCGGCACCATCTGCAGGAAGACGGCGGCTCCCAGCACGTCCTGGATGCAGTCGAGGTCCAGGGTGACCTCGGCGCTGTAGGCGAAGTCGATGATGTGCTTCAGGCCCTTGGCAGACACGCCTTTGAGCTCGATCACGTCCTGGCTGGCTTCYCTCATGCCGCCCGTGAACATGGCCCTGCAGGTCAGCAACACAAACASAAAAATCCCCCCCTGCTTCAGCAAGAGATGCAGCACCTCGGAATTGGGTTTTATTTAACACTCTGATTCTCTCGGGGCGGGGAAGGGGGGAACAAATCAAGGCTAAATCTCTACGAGCCAGGAGAAATGAGAGTGTGCAATGACTTACATAAGGCTTGCATAAACAGTGCACTGAGGAGGAATATTCAGCAACTGGAGAAGTTTTTCAATCCCACTGGCAGCAGGAATAAGAGCAGACCACAGGACCAAGCTCCAGGAAGAGGCAGAGCTGCCAGAGCAGGGAGTGAACAATTCTGGACACCAATGAATCCATGATATCCAACCAAAAAGGACCCCACGGGATCTGCACCAGCAGAGATTGGGAGCTGTACCCTGAAGGGTTTTAGGCTTAGGTTTAGGATGTGGGGGCACAAGGAAGGAACACACCTGTGGTGGGAGTTCAGTGACTCCTGGCAGYGAGGCCTGTAGGCCCTGTTATCCTGTTACCTCACAGGGAACTACGAAATGGCTCAAAAATTGCAGGTGCAACACATCTCATGAACAGCTTTGGTCTTCCAGCAGAACCTCCCCTCCAAGGCTCCCTCCCAAGGCCTGGAAAAATGGGAGCTGCAGCCCCTGCAGCAGGGGGCTGACAGGCAATTAAACAAAAATGGGGGAAAAGGCTCAGTTACAGCACAGCTGCGAGCACATCACTCGCCCAGGCCACGCAGAGCTCAGGCCCTGGATCTCCTCCTTGGGAGGCTCCTCAATTCCACAGGAAGCACATTCCACACTCRGGCCTGGGAGGCTGCAGCTCCCAGCGCCGGGGGCGGGATGGGGACGGGGCTGCACCTGTGGGGTTTGGGCCCTTTTTGGCATTTGGGCCATTCCCAGCCCCTTCCAGAGGGTTTTGTTGCCCAGGGGYGGCTGGGGGTGAGGGTTTGCACCCCGTGGTGCTCAAGGAGCAGAGGCAGAGCAGTTGTAGGTCAGGCAAAGTCAGAGCAGGTGACATGGAGTGACAGGGGGTGACATGGAGTGACACCGGTGATGTGGAGTGTCACCACTCCCTGCCACTGCACACAGGTCCCAGCAATCCATGAAATGTCACACAAAAGGTCTTAAAACTGCACTTTTTGGGCTGTTTTTTCCCACCTGCTCTTTTCCATGGGAAAGGTAAATCCGTGGTGTCACCAGAGCTGCCTGTGCCGACTCCAAGGTGAGAGTCAGCCCCAAAAAATGCTGAGCAGACCCTGCCTCGACACGGGAATAAAGGAATATCTTGGGAACACTGTCAAAAGACAGGAGTTCCAAGTTTCCTGTCCAAACCAGGCTAGAAAACCTGCTGCCTTCCAGCATAAACCCAAGAAATCCTAAATGACCTAAATGAGGAAATATCTGCATGTGAGATCAGCCTGCTGTAACCGAGTGACCAGGAACGCTGTTCCCAATTATTTGTCCGTGCAGCAGAYGAGAGCATTGTGCAGAAATCCCAGCAYATCCCATGTCCCATGTCGCCCCAGAGGACACCCAGCCACGTGTGTGCTCCTGCACCAGCTGAGCAGGGAGAGGAAAGCCTTTAYTGAGCCTTCATTGTTGCCATGCTGAAGACAAATCATCAACTAGAATGCAATTCCCTTCAAAARTGTTATGGTTCTAAAATGCTGATTATATAAATGCCTCAATTTCACTCTTTTCCCTCCCCCTTCCCGCAGAAAAAAAACCACAGAGTGTTTTCAAAACCTGGATTATTCTGCTGTTGTTCCCCAGGACAACCTTCTGGAGCACCACTCAAGTTCTGAGGAGGAACCCACTCAGCAATGAGATTTTGACAGTGGAACCACCCTGGCAGTGGCCCTACACCCAGCAGGGAGGAACAAACCAGTGCCATCAGCATCTGGGGGAGAGCAGCTCCAGGATTAATTGTGTGTCCCTCCTGGAGGTGTCCAAGGAACTCCTGGACATGGCACTCAGTGCTCTGGGCTGGTGATAAGGTTGAACTCGATGACCTTGGAGATCTTTTCCAACCTCACAATCACAATTCYGTGATTCTGTGACAGAGGTAAGCTGGATGAAACACCTATTTTCACTCAGGACTGAATTGCCTGCCCTGCAATTGGTTCCCTCTGCATTAATTTGGCTGCAGAACTCCTCAAAGTGCTTCAGTTTTCAGCTCACACCAGCTGGGACAATTCTCCCCGACCTTCTGGGACCACACTTGGTGCTCTCAGCCCAGGGGCAGGGAGCCCCACAGACAGAGCAGTGCTGGCTAAAGAGAACAGGAGGATGGGATGCCTCATCTTGGAGCCTCACTGCCACTTCCAAACCAGCTCAACAGCAAAAGCAGCACCAACACCTGCCCAGGYGGGGTCAAAACCTGAGCTTGGGCTCCTGCCCTGGCCCAGCAGCTGCAGCTGAACAAACCTGAGTGCAGAGGGACTGATCCTGAACCTCTACCTGCCTGCAGGACACCGTGGAGCAAACCAAACCTCCAAAGGCTTCTGTGGGGTGGGACTTTTGGGGTGTGGTGGGGAGGCTGGGGTGGGGAGGATGGGGAGACAGCAAACCCACGGGAAAGGTGAAAGTGCCTGCTTCCCTATGGGATTCTCACCTGAAATAGTCACTGCAGGCAGCCAAGACAACTTTATGAACCTGAAACACTTCATTATTTATAGTGAGGATGACATCAAGCAGCTGAGCCTGGGCTCGCAGCGAGGCCAGTCCCTGCAGCAGCGTGGTGCTGTGGCCAGGAGCAGAGAACGTGCATTTCAGGGTGCTGTTCTTGTCAGCCATGCTAAAAACAGAACAAGAGAGACAGCCTGGTTTGAGATGAGCACAGAATGGCAGATACCCACCCAGCCAGATRGGGACCAGCTGGAAGGCAAATTCCCACCTCAGAGCCACCCAGGGAACACCAGCACCTCGAGCTCCCTTSTCCCAGCACAAAACACTTCCACGTTTTCCAGACATCCTCTGGCACTGCTGACATCCCTGCAGCACACATGGGGCTCCAGACACCACCCAGACATCTCCTGGGGCCACAGCCTCCAAGGAATGTCGGTGTCTCCACGCTGGGCTGCCCCAGAGTCCACCCTGACCTCCTGCTTCTGCTCWGCACCTTCCCTGCCTGCAGCTGCTGGATTCCCTGCTCCTGCCAGCCCCATCTGATCCTTCCCTTCTGCCTGACCCCCAGGAGAGGAGCAAAAAGCAAAATCCTGCRCGGCACTGGCTGGCCTGAACAACGTCAGCTGTTTGAGCTGCACTGTCAACAGTCCCCTCCCAGCGTAAACATCTCCCTGCTCTTCCCAGYGCCTCTCACACGTGTTCCCCAGCAGCATCCCGGGGTCTGCCTGCCCTCAGATGCCCTTGGCAGTGGGAACAGCAGGAGCCCTGCTCCAGGGGAACAGCCTGGGGGATGCTCTGCAAAGAACTCCAGGACCCGCTGCAAGATTCCCTGAGCCCGCTCCTGGGAAATCCCAAATTCATCTGTAAAATTTAATCCAGCTCTGACCGACTTTTCAGGATCAAGATCCTGTGTGCTCCTGGGGAGAAAACACAGGGATCAATATTCAGGATGGGGCTGATGTTTCCAGGAGCATCCTGCTGCTTGGTCCCTGCGTTTTTGAGGAATCTTTTATGGAAAACGTGACCTCRAAAAAATCCCAAGGAGATTATCCCGAGTCTGGGAAGGTGTGTGAGCTGCTCCCAAATCCACAGTGGGAGAGTGCACTTAGGACTGCACTTAGAGGGAATTATCATCACTATTATTGTTATTATGATTATTATTATTTAGGTGGAATAAAGCAAGGGAGCCAAAAAGGAGTGGGCAGGGTTGAGTAATCCCAGGGTTTGCTCCAACCCTCCTCCCTAAGAACAACAACAGCCACACACAATGGACCAAAGGAGCCGGCGAGGTCAGGGAAGAGTCAGGGAGATGGGATAACAAAAAAGGGGATGTAAACAATCCTCAAACAATGAGGGACAAGGGACAGGGCTCGCTCCTATCGGGTTGCAATTTCCTGCAAGCTTTAGGGAGAGGGGAAATCTGGGATGTCCATCAGAGCTCTGGAGCTGGCTCTGGAGCTGGCTGCGATGCACAAAGCAAACCTTGGCAGGCTGGTTCAAGCTCCTCGGGCTTGGGAATGCGCCTCAAAATCCATGGGAGCTCCTGCTGGGATGGCTGGGGGTGCTCGGCTGGGGTAGGGTGGTCTGAAATCCCCACCCKAAAATCAAAGCACCCGAAAGAGCCTCAGAGCAGAGCGTGGAGCATTCCTCGCTGGAATAAAAGGGATTAGCAAAAAGGCAGCTGCTGACAGGACCTTTATCCACACTCTGCAAGCCAAGAAATGTCTGTCCACTCCGGCTCTTCCCGAGGAAAAGRGAGGGAAGAGATTGGAGGGATCCTCAGCACGTCAAACCCCTTTCCTCTCCTCTCTGGAACCTGGATTTGCTGGGGAGGAAGGAGGAAATGTCCAGCAGCAGCACAAAAGCCACAGCTCCAGGCTGGACAGGTAAAATCCACAGAGACAGATCCAGCAGGAGCCCAAATTCCTGAGTTTGTGTGACTTTGTCACCATCTCTGCAGGAGTCTCTTCACGGGAATTTTGAAAAATCCCCAATTTTTCTTTTTTTTTTTTTTTTGGTACTGATTTCAAACATTCCTCTTCCCAGCCCTGGGGTTCATCCCTATGGGAATGCTGTCCCTGGATGCACAGGCAGCACAGGTTCAAACAACCAGYGTCACCTGCACAAATATTCCTTTATTTTCCTTTTCCTCAATTCACTTTTACAGGATTAGCTCAAGGCGGGTTGGCCCATCTGTGTGGAATAAAGGTGTTTGGATGTGGGATTCATTTCAACAGGTAATGGAACAGCCACTCCAGGAAAAACTCCGTGTTCTGGTCCCTTTGTCTATTTACAGGGATAGAATAAAAGGATCCAATGATTACACAATACCCTGAAGGAGGAAAAAAAAATAAAACAAAAGAAAAGCATCGCTAATGTCCAGCAAAAAAAACCAAAAGGATTTTAAGGAGGAAAAAAAAMCCTGGAAACAAAACAAAGTCCACACAAAGCATGAGAAATCAAGTAAGGGATTTATGGAAAACAAAGGGGGAGGAGGAGAGGTGAGAGAACAGCACCAAACGATGTTTGCTCTGCGGGGAGAAAAAAGGGATTTGTGATAAGAGCAGGCTTGGCTGGACACGGGAGCACGCCTGAATCCACGGCCTTGGCTCCCTCCCCAGCACGGGGAATGGAGGAAGAAGAGGAGCAGCAGTTGGATGCCAGAGAGTGAAAAATAAATATATAAAAGCCCGGAGCACAAAAGGAAGCCTTGAACATGTGAGAGCGCCTTTGTGAGGCTGTCGCTATCTCATCCCAGATCTCCAAATGCCGTGTACTTGTTGCTTAACAATTTGTTACAGCAGGAACAGCCTGGAAGACAAAACTTGGGAAGAGTTTTGTCTCCTCCTCCTCGCAGCTCAGAACGTGCCCCGGGAGATAAAAGCCTTTCAGCACAACGGGGAGAAAGTGTTTATTCCACTGCTTCCCTTTCCTTGGGAGGCAGGGCTGGGGAGCTTCTGGAATTTTCCTGGRGATGCTCAAAAAGCTGGAGTTCCATGGGGGTTTCTGTGGTCAGAGAGCCCCTCAACAGCTCAGCTTGGAGCAGGGTCAGGCAGGGGCTGCAGCTGAATTTCTCCGTTGGAAAAACGCGGGACACAAAAATCACACCCACACCAACATCCCACGGCGGGCATCCCAACACCCATGGCAGAGATCCCAACASCCTGCCACCAGCAGGCCTCTCACGTGGCTCTGTGGGCACAAAGGTGGCTTTGCAGAACAGGATTCCCACTTTCCATATGGAAACAGCTGTCAAAGGGATCTTTATAGCCATGGCACGCACGGCGGGGGCAGCTGGAATCCCACAGCAGAGAGCCAGGAGGGCGAAGCCTTCTGGGCAGCAGCCTCAGAGCTCTGGGAACATCCCTGGGAACATCCCTGGAATATCCCTGGGAACATCCCTGGAACATCCCTGGTAGCCCAGTTGCAGCCAGGGAGCAATAATGGGATTGAGGATTTGTCTCTGAAGCCAGATTGCTCCCAATGCTCTGCGGTCACTGCGGGGCAGAGCCCAGCGTGGGGAAACCAAGCCGGGCTGAACCCTGGTGTGGGGAGGGCGTGGAGGTGTCCCAGAGAGGCTTGAGGGAGTGGTTCCAGGCAGGGAGGGCAACCAGGGCCAGAAATGCTCCTGATGCTGCTGCTGCTGCACCAGAGAGGAGCCCTCAGCCCCAGCCCGGGCTCTGCTCACGCATTTCCCAGCAAGGAGCGCTCGGGTTTGACCCAAACCAGCTGCAGGGAGGAGGCACCTGGACACCCCCGAGGCCTCTGAGGCTGACATGTTGAGGGCCACACTTCAAGGATCAGCTCAGGCACAAAGAACATCCCAAGAACAAGCGGCCCCTGGCGCTGCCTCCTCCGTCCCCCACGGCGTCACGTGGAAGCCAAGATGCCTTTCGAGCTAATGAATCATTTTTACCAAATCTGTACTGATGATTAAAAACATCAAAGCTGGAATTAAAGGCTTACCAAGCATGAGTTCATATTTCAGCRTGTTTGCAACCACTGCACAAGTACAAGTGGAGAGAATTAGAGCAGGACAGATTGTAACATTTTAGTGATTGAATTAAGGGAGAAAAATCTGCCTGTCGTGTTCCTCCTCTTCTTTTACAACATGGAAGGAGGGGCACTTTGGTGCTCTCCATCCCAGCTCAGCATCCCCACATTTTCCCACTTTTTGGGCAGGTGGTGCTGGGTAATTTTTCATCCAGGAGAAACTGGAGGGGGTTTGGCAGGATTCCTGAGCAGGGCAAACTTCCAAGAGCCAAACTCTTCCAGATACTCCAGCTCCAGAGGTGGGACCCTGCAGGGAACGGCTGGGGGACAGCAGGGGAAGGGGGAAAAGCAGCAGAACGTGTGGAAAAGCACCAGGTATGGAGTGGCACAGCTTTTCCAAGGCTAAACAAAAAGGGCKGGGATTGCAAAATAGCCAGCGAGGCACCTGCAAGGGATTTTTTGTGGTGAGAGAAGCAGAACTCCCATAAAGCTGGAGAGTAACTTTATTTAGAACATAAGGTATGAATATTAAGGACCTTCTTTAGGAACCTTTGACAGGCAGCATTATAGATATTTTAATAATGCAAATCATTTAATGCCTTTAGTTTCATGCCTAAGTAAAAAAACACATTTAGATTCTGATTTTTAAACTACAATTAAGACACTTAAAATCAAAACAAAAGTCAAACTCCCTCAGATAAGTCACTGGTAGCCATGGTGACTGTAATATTTCAGATCCCGAGGCTTTCTATCACATGCCCAAACGATGAAAATGAGTTTTCAGCACTTCACACTCACAAGTGCTACGTTAGGGCAGAAAGGCTGAGCCCTTCACTGCGGATTTGCTGCTTCCCAGACTCTCATTTGGGATTTTGGGAGAATGTTCCTGTGGCCTTTGCATCCCTCTAAGAAGACACAGCAAGGAGTTTCCTTGGAAGTTTGGGGSCAAGGAAGATGAGGCACAGAAATACCTGCCCTGTTAACCTACTTCTGCTCCCAACAGCACTTGCAGCATTTCCTGGCCAAATTAGAAAACCACAATAAGCACTTAATGATCAGCAACTAATTAAATATTAACRCTCTGATTGAAGGGGATGTTTTCCAGCGAAACAAAATCTTCCTCAAGAAAGATATGGGCACCAAAAAAAAGTGTTTAATCGATTTCTTTGTTCCCTTTTCCAACTCCTTCCCTTAATTTCTCCCATTTCCCTCCTCTGCCTCCACTCATTTTCCACTCCTGACACCATCTCTTTCATCAAAGTAATAAATAAAAGGAGAGASCCTGAGACTAATATCACTGTTTAAAAGTGACTGGCAATTTGCAGGGCTCAAATAAAGAGATTATAAATGGGGCTGAGTTTCAGGAGTGATACTTTGTGTGAAAATAATGGACCTCTGGAAAACGCCTCCAGTGCAACAGCAAAGTTTGAAAAGTCTCCAGCCTCAAAATTTAAGGGAATTTATTGTTTGGCAAAGGGAGAGCAAAGAAACATTCACTATTTAAGAAAGAAAAAGGACAAAGCCCAGCAAACAAAGCTTTTTTTTAGTTCTGTTTCAGGGCTCTAAAGGCCGGTCCCTCTCCCAGCAGCCGGACTGGTCAGCCCTGGCATGGGGCTGGGCACTGCTGTGCTCCCACACTGACCACTGCTGGCCAGCCCAGGCCTGACCCAGCCCTGCAGCTCTGTGGAAACAGCAATTAAAGCTGGGTTTCACAGAAGCCAGGAGGCACCTGGCTCATTTTCCAGKGCTTTCTGTCTCAGGTCCTGCTGATCCCCTGATTTCTTTATCTGCATCCCATTTCCCCCAGGCTGGAACCAAGGACACCCTGGAGCCCAAAGGTAAAGCAGCAAGAAGCTTTTCAATTTATTTATTTGTTAAATATTATTTTTTATGTCCTTAGAAGTCTGAGACATTTCCAAAATCTCTGTTTTTCTTTTCTTCTGAGCCGGGCTCGCTCGGGGCCCAGCAGACACACACGAATTTTGTTCTGCTCCCAGGCATCAATCAGGAGGTTGTTTGCAAGCCAAAGGAGGTGGGATTTTGGTTTCTGCACTAATAAAACTGGATGGCTGTCAAAAAGCTGGCTGGCCTGGTAAAACAGAGCGGCAAAAAAGTGGAGGGTGAAAGATGTGAACATGTTCAACTCTGCCACCGCCCGGGGTTCCAACAGGAGGCTCTGGGCAGGACATGCTGTACCCAGGAAAAATTGGGGGGGGGGAAGAAAAACAGCAACAAAAAAACMCCAGAATCAGAGTTTTTAAATGTTTCTGTCACAGAGGCAGAGGCATCYTTGTGCTGGTGCAGTTTGGTGCTGGTTCTTCAGCAGCCAGAAGGACCAGGGGACTCTCAGGTGAGAGGTCCATGAGCCCAGGTTTGGACRCCAGGGCTTGGAGGGGCAAAAATGTCACAGTGAGGTTAATGACAAGGATTTGCCATTTCTCTTTTTTCGTATTTAGAGCTACCACAGAGGGTTTTGTCCTGTTCTGGGCTTTTCCTCAGTCCTGCCCAAAGCTGGTGACAGCAGAGAGGTGACAGCTGGAGAGGTGACACTCATCACCACCCATCCCTGCCCTGCCACCACCTCGACTGAAAACGGGAAGATGCTCCCCCGCCCCACAAACCTGATGATTATTTTTTGTCAGCTCCAAACCTAATCCCTCTGAGCCAGGAACAAACAGAGCAAGCACAAAAATCACTGGGAGCATGTCCATGCCAGTGGCAGGCACAGGCAGTGTGACAGCAGTGACAGAGCCAGGCAGGCAGGGACCCTCAGAGCGTGGAGTTTACATCCCATAAAATCCATGTACACCCCCAAGCTGGGGCTCGTTATACACTCAGTACTCCCTGGCAGCTCTGCCTTAAACACTGCACGTTTCCCCAGCTTAGGGTCAAACCCTGCAGGGCAAAAAGTGAAATTCGAGCGGTGCCATGTCCAGAACAACCCAAAAATCCGAGCTGTGCCCGGCTGCTGGAACAGCCCGAGGGAGCAGCGGGTGCTCCTGAGCCTCTCCCAGCAGTGCAAAGGCCGGGAGGCACCTAGTGGTGTCGGGAAGCACAGCAGAGCCACCAAGGCCACCCCAAAAGTGTCACCTGGGCCACACAGGCACTGCTGGACACTGCCCTCCTGCCCTGCACCCGCTCCAGTGCCACCCTGCCACCTCTGGAGCCCAAAATCTGCCAGGATCTGCCACCCCTGGGAGCCCAAAACTGCCAGGACCTGCCACCCCTGAGAGCAGAGCTGATCCATGGCATGATGTCCACTCCAAAATCTGCCAGGACCTGCCACCCCTGGGAGCCCAAAACTGCCAGGACCTGCCACTCCTGGGAGCAGAGCTGATCCATGGCATGATGTCCATCCCAAAATCTGCCAGGACCTGCCACCCCTGGGAGCCCAAAATCTGCCAGGATCTGCCACCCCTGGGAGCCCAAAACTGCCAGGACTGCCACACCTGGGAGCAGAGCTGATCCATGGCATGATGTCCATCCCAAAATCTGCCAGGACCTGCCTGGGCTCTGCACAGGTCAGTGACCCCTGGGTCACCTTCCCTGTGGGGACAGCCCGTGCCAGCTGTGCCAGCATCTCTGGCAGTGTCCCCAGTGCAAGGAGCCCACTCCCCACTTTGTCCCACACCCCCACCCCACTCCACACCTGGGAGAAGTCAGGAAAGTTCCAGCTTTTCCAGAGGTCCCGGGAGCAGAGCTTGTGCCAGGCTGTCCCTGGAGCAGAGCTTGTGCCAGGCTGTTTGTGCAGCAGGATTGCACAGCCCGGGCAGTGTGGCAAGAGAACAGCAGCAGGTACGTGCAGGGCAGGTGCTCCCCTCCCCTCCCTGCACCTCCACCCTCCAGATCAGAGCCTGGCAGCAGCCAGGGAGCTCAGGCAAAATCAGCACAAAGGGATGGCACAGCAGAGAGCAGCAGCAAACACAGAGCCCCCATTCCTTCCATGGAAATGAAGGAATTGGTGTTTTCCAGCACTCAGCATCAAATCCMCTTGCAGCCCATTCCTCTCCTGACCTGAACCCTCTGCACTCAGGTTTGTCCCCATCACAACATGGTGATTGCCCCAAACACAAAACATTGTTTTCTCTCCCAGCTCCGTGGGCAGCTCTGTCTTGCACAGGCTTTGTGCCACCCTGCCCTGAACAGAGCCACCCAAGGCCACCAGAACAGCTTTTCCTAAAGATCCCAAATTTCTGTGCAACTCCAGCATTTCTTAATAAGTGASAAAGTGGGAGAGACACTTTGACCAYGTCCTGCTGTKCAARGCTCCTCCTTACAAAGCCACACAACACTCAGAGGTAGGACAGGAACCTGTAAAGCATCCCCCAAGTTTACTTCTGGTGTAAATAAAACCCCCAGCTCAGGACTCTCCCAACACTGCAGGAGCAGGCTGCAGTTATTTTTACAGTGATTCAGTTCGAGCATAAACATTTACACCACGTCTACCAGATCTAACAACTAAATCTGTCTGAAACTTGCCATGTGGCAGAGGATAGATCATAGAAACCCCACAAAAACTCCAYTTCAGCTCCAAAAGGGAAAAAATACCAAGGCTGATTGAAGGGTGAAGCTGTAGGAGATGACAGGAACACCACAGCCAGGCAGGCTCACAGCCCTTATCTTCCCCCCTTTGGGGTTTTACTCCATTCCCCTGGACATTCCTCTCCTTTCTAGCACTTTCTCAGAAGGAATAAAGTTGGGGAAGCTCAGGTCAGCACTCCCTTGATGGGAACCCAGACATTTGTGACAAGACCTTGCCTGWTCATCCTGGTTTTCACAGCAAACACTCCGGTGTGTCCTTCAAGGGATTACTCCCAATTAATTCCTCAGCTGCTTGTCTGGACRCCTCAATTCATTCCCATGGAAAGGCCTGCAAAGGGACATTCTCTCCAGMRTCTGGGATGATGTTTTTCCCAGATTTTTGCAACCCTGCTTTGCACAACCCCACCTCACCAAGGCTGCAGCAACGATGGCTCAAGCGCAGAAGCTTCTCCTGCTGAGGGTCCCAAAAGGTCCCAAGTTTCCTCTCCCCAGTCCCAACGAGTGAATTCTGCAGCCTGAAACTCTCCCTCTACGTGATAAAGAGGGCTGGGAGTAAAATATGAAACCTAATTGTAAGTCATGAAATTCTACCCGAGGAGGAAGAGAGGAAAAAAAAACCACCCAAACCCCAAGTTTATTTCAAAATAGAAGATTGGGGCAATTTGCTTTTCAGTGCCCAGGAGTGGCTTTATCTCGTGCCATCAGCGTGTCCTTTTGTCCCCATGGTCTTGCCCAGCCTGTGGTGTGTTGAATGAAAGGGCAGGATCCCAGCAGAGCAGTGGATTTTCCTGCTCCGGGGCAGCTCCTGGGCCAGCAGTAGCAATTCCAAAGATGGAAATTCTGCCCGTGGTGCTGGAGCTGCAGTGCACCATCCAAATGGCATGTGTGAAACAGCCCCGRGCCTCTGTCCTCCTGCCTCAGACAGCAAAGAAGAAGTGCAAAAAGTCACCAGTGCAAGCACCTAACAAGGAATCACTGCTGACAGGGAATGCCCTTGGAATCCTCCTCATGCTCCACAGCACATCCAAAGTCCTCCATCAGGTTTCTCCTCCTATTCCCCAATGAATCCACCTTCAAACAAGCAAAAAAAGCTTTAAACTGCCGACCAACAAGAAGCAGGATCCAAACTTGAACGGGCTTTGCTTTAAAATTAACAAAGAAAATAAACACTCAGGGATARGGAACATGACGGAGCTGCAGCTCGGGGGAATGAAACTGCTGCAGCTCCAGCCTGGGTGATTTATCACAGCCCTGAAACAAATGACTTCCATTTCTCACTGCTGCACACCCAGGGAACTCCCAAGTGCCAGGGGAGAAGYGCTACCAACACCTGGAGTGCGAAGTGCTGGGATTCCTGTCTGAGAAAGGAAAGGGAGGCGCAGAGGGATAAAATGAGATGCTGCAGGTGACACAGCGTGGAGCTTCACAGAGCACAGAGGGTTATTAGAGGGGAAAAATAGAATATATCTATAGGTGAGGATTCAGAGAGGCTTCTCCAGACTGAGCAATGCCTGGGAGAGCTTCCCCTCTGTGGCGTGACACACACGGGTGGGGATTTCAGGAGGCAGTGCTGGAAGCTGAGGATAAACGGGGCTTTGAAGGGAAGTGACAGCCAGACAGCACCAGGGAAACATCCCCGGGACAGACAGCAAAACATCCCCGGGACAGACAGCACCAACATCCCCGGGACAGACAGCGAAACATCCCCGGGACAGACAGCACAACTGCCCGAGCGATGGTGACACAGGGAAACAAACCCTGGGAACAGAAACTCCTCCATGAGCAGGTACCACCTGCAACACCCAGAGCATCACCCTGACAGGAACCACATAACCCAAACAGGTACCACATTACCCTGACAGAACCACATCACCCTGACAGGTACTGCATCACCCTGACAGGAACCACATCACCCTGACAGGTACTGCATCACCCTGACAGGAACCACATCACCCCAAAAGATACCACATTACCCTGACAGGTATCACATCACCCTGACAGGAACCACATCACCCCAACAGGTACCACCTGCCCTGCGCCCCCTTCAAAGCCTGAGTGACCCTCCCAAAATCAGGGACTGGGGGTCTGCAGGCACAGCAAAAAGGATGGGGGGCAGCAGGATGGGCCTGAACCACCAAAAGCTGGGTGTCTCTGGAACTGTTACACCTGGTGCTTTGATAAACCCACAGAGCCGGTGGCTCCACAGACCTGACCCAGGGTGGGATGCATTGGGGGGTTTCACTGGGGGGGTTTCACTGGGTGGGATTCACTGGGTGGATTCCCTATAGGATTCACTGTAGGATTCACTGTAGGATGCACTATAGGATTCACTGTAGGATTCACTGTAGGATTCACTGTAGGATCCACTATAGGATTCACTGTAGGATTCACTGTAGGATTCACTGTAGGATTCACACTATTTTCTGCTTCAGAGCCTCCCCCAAACCTCAGCCTCCCTCCTCATACGCCCCACGAGCAACAGCGTCTCCGCTCATCACTTTTGTTCCCTTCCCACAGGGCCCGCTCGGGACAATTCCCGGCCCGGGTACACCGGGCACCGAGCACTGGGTACACTGAGCACCGGGTACACCGGGCACCGGGAACACCGAGCACCGAATACACCGGGTACACCGAGCACCGAATACACCGGGTACACCGAGCACCGAGCACCGAATACACCGGGCACACCGAGCACCGGGCCGTGCTGCCGCCCGCCAGCGCCCCCGGGCAGCGGCTCTCGGTGCGGCCCGGCCGGCGCTCGGTGAGCCCGGGCCCGGCGCGCAGCCCCGCGGGCCGATGGGGCCCGGCCCCGCTGCCCGGCCTAGGCCGCGCCGGCCCCGCTCACCTGCTCGGCCGCTCCGCGCCGAACTCGGCCCCGCCGGACTCCGCCATCGCCGAGCGCCGCCGCCACAGCCGCCGGTGCCGCGGGGGAGGCGGCGGGGCCGCCGCGTTAAAGGCGCAGCAGCGGCGGGGACCGGGAGCCGCGGGCTCCGCTCCGAGCCCGCCGGGCCTGGCGCCGCCCCGCCGCCACCGCCACCGCCGTGTCACCGCCCCGCGGGAGAGCGGGGCTGGCACCTCTGCCCGGGGATGGGGGACCGGGGGCTGGCACCTCCCTTCAGGGATGGGGACCGGGGGCTGTCACCTCCTCACGGGGTTGCGGAACCGGGGGCTGGCACCTCCTCACGGGGTTGGGGAACAGGGGCTGCCACCTCCCTTCAGGGATGGGGACCGGGGGCTGGCACCTCCCTTCAGGGATGGGGTGGCTGTCACCCCCTCACGGGGTTGGGGAACTGGGGGCTGTCACCTCCCTTCAGGGATGGGGACCGGAGGCTGTCACCTCCTCACGGGGTTGGGGAACGGGGGGCTGTCACCTCCTCACGGGGTTGGGGAACCGGGGGCTGTCACCTCCCTGTGGCCGAGGAGACCGAGGCTCTGCCACCCCCCAGACTGCGGGGACCAGGACTCTGTCCCCCCCGCAATGAGGACTTTGAGGCTCTGTCACCGCCTCCTGGCTGAGAGGCTCGGGGTTCTGTCCGCAGGGATGTCCCAGGAGATGTCACCGCCCTGCAGCTGCGGGGTCGCGGGGGTCTGTCACCACCCCAGGCCACCCGCTCCTTCCCTCCGAGCATTATCCAGCCGATGTCCTTCTGTGCTGCAGCCTGGAAATCCCAGCACTTCCCTCGGGATTCCACCTGCGGACCGCTCAGTGTCACCTGCGGGACACGTGCAGCCAGCCAGGACTGCGGGGACAGCCCTGGTAGGGGACAAAACCTCCTGCCAGGCCACTCGGAGCAGGATTTTTGGCCGGCAGCCGCCCGTGCAGGAGCAGCAGTACCCTCCAGAGGGTGCAGTCCTGTCGCCGGAGCTCCCCGCGCCTCCCGGTGCCAAATCCGCCTCCGTCCCCACACATGGTCGGCATCAGAGCCCTCCCAGCTCTCCCCAAAGCCACCGAGGCCACGCGGGGTCCGTGTAATTCCTAAAGCCGCCTCGCATCTGCTCGAGGGGGCATTCCAGGCATCAGTGGGAATCAGGAAATTATTCGTAGCGCTGGCCCTGCCAACGGCCCGGGGTAGATTTCTTTGATTTCCCATGCTCGGTGTCCACATCTGTAGAAGGGAAAGGGGGGAATTCGTACATGAGAATAAACGCGCTTGGAAAGCCGTGAAAACTCCCTTTCAAGTCAGCCTGATGAAAACTTCATGTTCTGGAGCTCTTTGCTTCGAGGGGAGCAATCTGTTTCGAAGAGGAAAAGCTRTGTATTTTTCTTATTTAAACCTCCTAAATCTGCTGGAGCATTAAAAATATTTGGCATTTCCACAGCACATTTCATTCCCAGCTCCGAATGCGTTTTACAGACATTCATTAATTAAGCCTCGCAAAACCTTGGGGAGAAAGGGAAGCAGTGCTTATTAATTTGCTATTTGTGTTGCTGCAGCACACGGAGACCCCGGCCAGGACCTCGGGGCCTTGTTATTTTAGACACGACCTGCACAGAGGAGGAGCTGTCAGCAGGGGAAGAGGCTGTGGATGGACCCCCCTGGTGTTCCAGCCCCWGTCCCTTCTGGAATGTGGAGCTGCAGGAGCTCCCCCCCAGCTCTCCCCCATCTCTGGGGGTGCTCTTTTCCTTGTTCTGGTGTTTGGGGGGAGCTCCTGCCCCTCCTTCCCAACACCTCGTGGTTGTCCCACTTCCAGCTCGGCTTCATTTGACACCTTCCCCTTCCTCTGGGGGTCACTTTATGGAATCTCGCAGTTATTTAGGTTGGAAAAGACCTCCGAGACCACCGAGTCCAAGCTGTGACTGATCCCCAGCTTGTCCCCAGCCCAGAGCTCTGAGTGCCACCTCCACGAGCTCCTTGGACACCTCCAGGCACGGGCACTCCAAGCCTCCCCGGGCAGCCCCTTCCAGAGCCTCACCATCCTTCCATGAGGAAATTTYCCCAATACCCAGCCTGAGGCCGTTCCCTCTGGTCCTGTTGTCCCCTGGGAGCTGAGCCCGACCCCCCCAAGCTGTCCCCTCCTGTCAGGAGAGCCCAAAGGTCCCCCCTGAGCCTCCTTTTCTCCTTCTGAGCCCCTTCCCCAGCTCCCTCAGCTGCCCCTCACCTGGTCAGCACACCCTGCTCTGTGARAGACTTCAAACTAACGCTCCCCCTCTGTTATTTTTATATCCACCCTGATATTTTTAGGTCCCCCCTGCTATTTGAAGTGCAGCTATTTCTGTCCCCAAAGGGCTGTGCCCTCTCCATCCCAGGTGTGGTGGCAAAGCTGTGAATGTWACACCTCTGCTTCCCCTGCAGGAAAAGCAGGGCCGGGCTGGATGCTGTAAATGCCTTTCACGTGTTCCCCAGATCCCAGTTAAATGGAACCCCAGAAGGTCTCTCAAAGCAGGAAAAATGCATTTATAAGACCCTGGAAGGAAGATGTATTCCATAACGACTCTGGTGACCAGGCGTGCTGACTTGTGTCATGTGGAGAAGGAGCCAAGGGGGGGATTTCTTGTTATTTCATATTGCTGATGGGATTTTACCTCTGGCAGCAAATCCAGGAACTTTTTAGTTACCATTATTGTTTGATTTTATGGGCCATTTGATATTTATTTTTATTTCTCTTCATTATTTGTTGAGTGCACTTAGCCCCCTTCCCCGAGCAGCCTGCCTTATATCTAAGGTGAATTTTATGACCAGTGTTAGCACAGCAATCTGAGCAACTCACACAACTGTAATATATTTATCCTGTGCACTCAGTACATCCAGGCAGGCCTGGAATTCCTACTGTGGAGAGCAGTGGTCTGCCTGGAAAATCCCAACCCTAACTGGACTGGGTTTAAAGAAAAAGGAATAAACTCCAAACTATTCTACATTATTCTATTTACATTCTTCTTCTTTCTGATCTTGATTTCAAGCCTTCAGGATCTATTTGAGTCATATTTTCACCTTTTTTTTTCATTTGTTTTTCCCCTTGCAAAACATGAGGTCTCTCCRTGTACCTTTTGCTGCAAGCCAAGCTCTTGTGTATCCCACGGCTCCCACAGCTGGACTTTAAAATCCACAGCCAGCACTGGGAGAGTAATGACAAAATCATGAGCTGGCAGCTCTGCCTTTCTCTCAGACCTCCTGATTTCATCCTGCTCAGGAGCAGGCATTCCTCACAGCTCCCAGCACCAGCATCCAGGGGGTTTTTTGTTGGTTTTTTTTTTTTCCAAATTTTTGTTAGATTTTTCCCAGCACAGGATTTTTTCCCCAATTCTTGTTACAYTTCTGGCTGCTCTATTTTCCCTTGTTGTGGAGGAGGCTGTGATGACCTCCCTCACTCCTCCTGGGTGACATCCCAGCTCTGTCTCCTGCCTGCCCTGGGGGTGTGGTGGGGTTTCTCAGTGCCAGTGCTTCTCCCTGCTTTTATTCCCTCTGGATTTCTGCTGCTCTGCTCCCTGCTAATCCCTGGGTAATCCTGACAGAGCTGAGCCTGGGGAAGGTCAGGAGCACAGGCYGGGCTGTGGCTGCTGTGCCAGCAGGATGGGCCAGCCCTTCTCCCTCCCTTTTGTCCTGCCCCTTTGGATGCATTTCCCCGTGCAGATGTTTGAGATGTCTGATCTGCTGTGGGCTGGTGGAGGTGGAACCTCCATCCCCTCCTTCCCCTGCAGCTCCAACACTGCCAGGGCCCACGGCAGAGAGAGAATTCCATGGTGGGGAGTGGGCATCGAGGGATGTGAGACACCCAGGGATGTGGGACCCTCAGGGATGTGGGATCTTCAGGGATGTGAGACCCCTCAGGGATGTGGGACCCCCAGGGATGTGAGACCTCCAGGGATGTGAGACCTCCAGGGATGTGAGACCCCCAGGGATGTGAGACCCCCAGGGATGTGGGACCCTCAGGCATGTGGGACCCTCAGGGATGTGGGACCCTCAGGGATGTGGGACCCCCAGGGATGTGAGACCTCCAGGGATGTGAGACTGCCAGGGATGTGAGACCCCTCAGGGATGTGAGACCCTCAGGGATGTGAGACACCCAGGGATGTGAGATACCCAGGGATGTGAGACCCCAAGGGATGTGGGACCCCTCAGGGATGTGAGACCCTCAGGGATGTGGGATACTCAGGGATGTGGGACCCTCAGGGATGTGAGACCCTCAGGGATGTGGGATACTCAGGGATGTGAGACCCCCAGGGATGTGAGACCCTCAGGGATGTGGGATACCCAGGGATGTGAGACCCTCAGGGATGTGAGACCCTCAGGGATGTGAGATACCCAGGGATGTGAGATACCCAGGGATGTGAGACCCTCAGGATGTGGGACCCTCAGGGATGTGGGACCCCCAGGGATGTGAGACCTCCAGGGATGTGAGACCTCCAGGGATGTGAGACCCCTCAGGGATGTGGGATACTCAGGGATGTGGGACCCTCAGGGATGTGGGACCCCCAGGGATGTGAGACCCTCAGGGATGTGAGACCCTCGGGGATGTGAGACCCCCAGGGATGTGAGACCCCCAGGGATGTGAGACCTCCAGGGATGTGAGACCCCTCAGGGATGTGAGACCCCCAGGGATGTGGGACCCTCAGGGATGTGGGACCCTCAGGGATGTGGGATACTCAAGGATGTGAGACCCCCAGGGATGTGAGACCCTCAGGGATTTGGGACCCCCAGGGATGTGAGACCCTCAGGGATGTGGGATACCCAGGCATGTGGGATGCCCAAGTCCCTCAGGATGAGCTCCGTTGGATGA
>NDFG01000026.1:524763-543472 GCA_002167245.1 Sporophila hypoxantha
GACCCATGGATGTGTTTTACCGGGCAGAGGAGACCCATGGATGCGTTTTACAGGGCAGAGGAGACCCATGGATGTGTTTTCCTGTCCCTGGCACGGTGCTGCCCTGCCCAGTTCCAGCAGCTCCATGGGGTTTCCATCTTTGAAGGCCTGRAGGGCTTTGTGGTGGCTCCAGGCATGATTCAAAGGAGAATTTGTGAGGGAAAGGGCTCAGCTCCACATGTGGGGTGAGGAAGGTGCTTTGAGCCCTTGTCCAGCTCCCCATCTCACCTCCTCATCCTCTCTCCATCCCTGGGTGGGCATTTATCTCCATTGGGGTTAAAAGTGAGTTTACAGCTCTGAGTGTTGGTCAGGAATTCGGGGTTGCAGCTTTGTGCTGGGCCAGGAGCAGGGAGAGGCAGCTGGAGCTGCTGGAAAATTTCCTTTCCCATCTGAGAGAGGAGCCCAGGCTCTGCTTCCATCACCTCCAGGAGCCCTGCAGCTCCAAACCYGCTGCTTCACCCAGGCTGGGCACTCTCATGGAAGAATGAGAATCATCACCTCCTTCTCCTACAAGGAATGAGAAACCTGCCCCGACCTCTTGGTGTCCTGCAGAATCCCCCTGGAATACCAGTGGGAAGGGGATCACTGGTCCCAAATCATCAAAAGGGGGATTGGCACRTGGACTTCTCCTCCCTGCTGACCCAGTCCTGGGGTTTCTGCCCTCTGAGGCATCCCGAGGAGCCCAGTGCTGTTCCCAGGAGAGACATCCTGGAGGAGCAGGCCCAGGGCTCCAGGACAAGGAGCTGCAGTGCTCCTGAGGGGAACGGGCTGAGAAACAGGGACAAAGGCACGTTTGGGAGCAGATGGCAGGAGGGGAGGGAAATCCCTGCCTGGCCCAGCTCCTCGGGCAGTGTGTGAGCCTGGTGGAGCCAGGCCAGCTCCCAGCAGCTGAGATTTTCTGGAGGGGACAACAGCAGCCCAATGCAGCCACCAAGAGCAGCCAGGGGGGTGTTGACCCTGATTAAAGCTGGTGGGACCCCCCAACCTTCAGCACCCACTGCTGGCACAGACACTGAGCCACAGCCAAGGGGGAGATGGCACAGGGGTCTGGGTGGMAGTGTAGGGGGAGACCTGCTGGATTTTCCCCACTTTTTGAGGGTACTACTTGCCACAGACACATCTGGGATTAGTTGTGGAGCTGTGGTTGGACATGTGGACACACAGAGGTGAGCGTGGACACGAGGGTGTGAGTGGGGACATGTGGACATAAAGGAGAGTGTGGACACAAGGACATGAGGATGGACATGAGGACATGAGGATGGACATGAGGACATGAGGATGGACATGAGGACATGAGGATGGACACGAGAATGTGAGGATGGACACGACATGAGGATGGACACAAGGACACAGTGATGGACACAAGGACACGGTGATGGACACAAGGACACGGTGATGGACATGAGGACACGGTGTTGGACACAAGGACACAGTGATGGACACGTGGATGTGAACGTGGGCACACACACACTCACCCCAAGGACCTGACCCACCCCTTGCCCTCACCACCACCACAGGCTGGAGGGTGATTCCTCACAGCCTGGCCTGCCCATGGCCACAGGGGCCACACACCAGGAATTTCCCTTCCGCTGTGAACAAATGAAAGAGGCAGCGAGAAGGAAAAGGCTGGAAAAGCCCCCGGCTGCCTGCTGGGGGGAGTGGAACCAGCGGATTTCATGCGTCTCCTTCTTGTTGGAGTGGGGTCCCTCCTCACCTGCTCCTGGGCACRGTTTCCTGCACCCCGAGCCAGCAGGGAGGAATCTGACTCCAGTTTAAAGACGAGGAGCTTGTCCACGGTCTGCAGCCCGGCTCCCATCCCAGGAGGGGACACACTCAGAGCCGCCGCCCGCCCTGGGCTGGGTTTGCCAGCTGTCTGCCCCGATCTGGGGCCTTCCTGCCGAATTTTCCTGTGAAAATTGGGCACAAAGACACCCCCTGAGGGCTGTCCCTGCCCTCTGAGGGGCACTCGGTGGCCTGGGCCTGGCCAGGSGGTTTTTACCCCTGAGCCATCAGATCGTGCCCACCTCAAAATCTGCTCTGTGCTGGGCTACATCTCCCAGCCCTTCCCTCTTCTCCTGCCCTCCCACCCCTGTGCCCACCCCGAGGCACTGCTGAGGACCCTCAAATCCCATYGTGGGCTGGGAAACGTGGCCATGGCGCCCACCGTGCCTCCCATGCCAGCCCCACAGGGCCGAGGCTGCCCGGAGCATCCTCCCACACGGCTGGGAACGCCGYCCCTCTGCGCTCCATGTAGGGCAAACCCCTCCTGGCCCCGTCGTGCGAGCGCCGAGCCCCGCTCCCCTCCTCCCAGCGCCGGCGAGGGGGTGGCACGGCACCCCCCAGGGCAGGGACGTGCTCCGGCAGCGCAGGCTGCTGGCAGGGAGCGGAGCAGGCCTTTGGAGAKCCTTCTTTGGCCGTGACTCCTGCCAAGCACGCCGGCATCCATCCCCGGCACCTCGGCATCCCGCGGCAAACGGGGGCTCCTCGGGGGAGCGGCTGGCTCCGAGCTCGGGGCCCCGCTGGGCTACTGAAGCGCTGCAGACCGGGCTGCAGAGGCTCCAGCGCCTCGCGTGAGCTGCCCCGCCGTGCCTGGCACCGGGAGAGCCCGGCTGGGCCGCGGGCACGGCGCCAGGACAAACACACGCCGGGGGGAAAGGGAAGGTGGGACGTGCCAGCCCCCCGGGGCTGCATGTGTGCCGGGGTGTGACACCCGTGTGTGACACTGGTGCGGCCCGATTGTTTCCCTCCTCCAAATGGTGTCCACGTGTGGTTCTCAGTGGGAAAAGGCCTCGTTTCCCAGCCCTCCCACGTGCACGGAGCCCTCCCTGGTGCTGCACCCCGGCTCTCCCCGCCTTGCAGCTGGCAGGGGGTGGTTTGGGGGCCCTGCCCCACCGCACCTCCTCCCACTCCTGATGCTGAATCTCTCAGCCCAGCGGCAGAGAGGAGCTTTGTTCCGTGCCCGTGCCAAACAGCCCAGCAGGGGTTTCTCTCCGGTTTGCCAGAGCTTTCATCCCGGCTCAGTTTCCAGAACGGGAACAGCCCCGTGCCCTCCTGCCGGCCCCATGTGGGGGATCAAACCCGCTCCCACCCTGGGAGCGGCGCCCCACCGAGCCACCGACTCGCCCAGCTCTGGTACAAACCTTTTATTCTATTCCCCCTCCCAGCTCGGGGCTGGGTTTGCCCTTCGGAGGCGAGGCCGGGAGGGCTCCGGGGCCGGGAGGGCTCCGGGGCCGGGAGGGCTCCGCGGCCGGGAGGGCTCCGCGGCCGCGCTGCCCCCGGAGCTCCGGCCCGGGGATCGGGGGAGCTGCCGCGGCCGGAACATCACAGACTGCACCGAGCTTCACACGCGGCCGGAAAGCAACAACGAAAAGTGGACCCCAAAACGGACACGAGACCCCCCCCCTCCCCGCCTCCCCCCAACCCGGTTCCCCAAACCCAGATATGTTGGATGGGTGGAAGTGACACGGAGCAGCACAAAACCGGCGGGGACGGGGATGAGAGGCCCCGGGCCCGGCACAGCACGGCCCCGGGAGCCGCCGGCACACGGAGAGAGCCCAAACACCCAGCGGAGGGGGTCGGGGGTAATAAGTTAATCTGTACAGACGCGTTAGGTGACACGGGGGCGGCGGGAGCGACACCCTCCCGGCTCTGGGGTGTCCCCTGGGCCCGAGGAGCCGCGTGCCCGCGCAAATCAAACCACGGAACGATGCATGGAATCGAGTGGCGGAGAATGGGGGGGAGGTGGGGAGCGGGGAGACACCTCCATGCCCAGGGGCTGTGCCAGGGTGAGCCGTGCTTGGTCCCACTGCCCGCTTTGAGGGCAGCGCTGTGAGCCCAGGGACACGGAGACSGGGTCCTGCCGTCAGCTGCAGCCCCGCAGGCTGCTCCCAGCATGGGGCTGGGATGCTGAGCCCAGGATGGAGCCATCCCCACAGGATGCCGAGCCCAGGATGGAGCCGTCCCAGCAGCTCCCACCTCCCGTCCGAGCTTGAAGTCAGGGAAACGCCGCCTCATCCCCTGCTTGGTCCCACCACCAACTTGTTGGCACCAGGGCCAGCTCCCCAAGGGCATCACGGAGCAGGGAGGGGAAGGAGCCATCCCRGGGCCCCTCCACAGCTCCGGGAAGGGGCTGGCCGGGTGCTCGCGTGGGCACGGAGGCGGCGGGATCSGCTCCCGTCTCCGGCTGCCAACGCCAAATCCATTCGCCACGTTTCGGCTCCCCGAGGCAATCGGCTCCGGCCGGCGGAAGGGAGTTCCCAGGGCCGGGGCCGGCGCCTCGGAGGCTCAGCCCAAGGTGGGAGGCCGGGGATGTGCCGAGCCAAAGCTCAGAAGGCTGCAGACRCTCTCCATCCCCCACCGCAGCCGGCTCCCTCCTGCCCAGCGCTGGAGCCATGCCCGGAGGGCTGCGGGGCCCCGGCGGCTCCGGGCGGGAGGAGACGGAGATCCCGCTCGGGGCCGGGCTCCCTGCGGCCTCCCCGCTCTGGCAGCTCCCTCTGGGCCCTGCAGGCCCGGATCGCGGCTCGCAGCACATCCCCGGGGGAGGCAGAGCCGCTGCCCGGCTCCCCGAGCCTCCCCCGGAGCGGCCGTGCCCGGGGAGGGCAGCGGGACCCGGCCGGAGGCGGCGATGCCCCCGCGGGGGCTGGGGGCGCGGGGAGCCGGGGGGCGATGCCGTGGGGATGGCGAGAGCGAGGAGGAGGCGTGGGGAGGGACGGGAGCCCTACAGGATGGTCTTGTCCAGGTCGACTTTGAGGGGCAGCGGCCCCGCGTCCTCCCCGCCGTGCGCGGGGCACAGGGTGACGGCGATGACGGGAGGCAGCGGGAAGGCGCCGGGGCCATCCAGGTCCTCCAGGTACTCCTTGTCCCCGTTGATGCTCAGAGGCTGGAGGAGAGGCAGAGACACCAGKGCAGCCCCAGAGCGGGGTGCAGCTCACCCCCAGCGTGGGGGCACCGCGGGGGCGGCTGTGGGTGCACCTCAGAGCCACACAGTGACTGGGGAGCACAAAGAGGGCACAGCAATGCCCACGCGGCCGTGCCAGGCGTGGGGGAGCACAAAGAGGGCACAGCATGCCCACAGCGGCCGTGCAGCGTGGGGAGCACAAAGAGGGCACAGCAATGCCCACCCGGCCGTGCCAGGCGTGGGGAGCACAAAGAGGGCACAGCAATGCCCACCCGGCCGTGCAGGCGTGGGAGCACAAAGAGGGCACAGCAATGCCCACCCGGCCGTGCCAGGCGTGGGGAGCACAAAGAGGGCACAGCAATGCCCACGCGGCCGTGCCAGGCGTGGGGAGCACAAAGGAGCACAGCAATGCCACCCGGCCATGCCAGGTGTGGGGAGCACAAAGAGGGCACAGCGATGCCCACGCGGCCATGCCAGGTGTGGGGAGCACAAGAGGGCACAGCAATGCCCACGCGGCCATGCCAGGCGTGGGGAGCACAAAGAGGGCACAGCAATGTCCACCCGGCCGTGCCAGGCGTCCCTGGCACCCTGGGGCTGTGCTCGCCCCATACCTGGGTCTTGACGTGCTGCTCGGGGGCGGTCACCAGGCTGGCACAGCTGAGCCACAGCATCACCATGATGGAGAGGAAGAGGCAGGCGGCCAGGATCCAGCGAGGAAGGCCCGAGCGCCTGTAGCACCCCMCCACCCCCCGCCAAAGAGGAGGCACCGGTTTATGGCAGGGCACGGGCTGGGAAYTGGGGCTGGGGGGGATCTGCTGCGCCACATCCAGCAGGTCCCAGAGCACCTACTTGGACATGCAGCCGAGGAAGTCGTGCTCCTGCTGCGGGGGCTCCGGGGGGCGTGTCTTGGCCTTGCCCCGGGGCTCCTGCACGGGGGGCTTGTCCCCCTTTGCCCGGGGGCCTGGCAGGGGAGAGGCGATGCTCAACATGGGCACACACGTGTGGGCACACCCTCCCCGCTCCCATCCCCTTGCCAGCGTGGTGGGGGTCCCCCTCTCTCCCCGGCACCCTCTGCCCACTCAGGGGGCACAGAGGATCCCAGCAGGGCCCCATCCAGAGCCCCCCCGGCGTGGGTGGGGGTGTGGGAAGCTGATCRGACCCGAGAAACGGGAAATTTGTTCAGCTCTGGAGGACTCGGAATGGAGCCAGGAGGGCTCGGAGGCTCCCAGCCCCCTCCCAGCCCCCTCCCAGCCCCCTCCCAGCAGCCCAGACCCCCCCGCACCTGTGTGGGGCTGGGGGACACCAGGGCTGGACCCCGATCCCGGTCCCGGCTGTGCTGGCTGCATCTCCAGGGCCTCGGCTGCTGGGAACTCCAGCTCAGGCTGGGACTGGGTGGGCAGGGAGAGAGGGAGGAGAAAGCAGTGAGGAAGGGGTCCCCACCCCTCTGGGCACCCACACAGAGGGTCCTGGGGACACCCCCACCTGAAACACCACGACTTTGCCATCGTCCGCCTGCAGGTAGAAGGTCCAGGTGGAGGAGATGAAGCTCTGGGCAGAGCTGACGATGTCGTTGCAGAAGGTGGAGACCAAATCCAGCACGGAAAACGACGGCACTTTCAGCTCCAGGCTCTGCAAAGGAGCGGGGACATCACCTCACAGCTGTCCCCTTGTCACCCACCCCGACGGGGCCCTTCCCACCCCGAGGTCGTGGCTGGGCTGAGCCGGGTGCCCAGCTCTGGGCTCTGCTTCTCCCAGCGCACAAAGGGATGTGCCAGGGCTGTGCTCCAGCCCCAGGAGGGACACCAAGGGTCCCTGGGGTCACCACCCAGCTTTGGGGCCATCCCCCAGCCCCAGGACCGTCCCTTTGGGGCGGGATCACCCTSCTGTGCCGGAGACAATGGGAGCGGAGCGGCCGCGGTGCCGAGGGCGTTGCTCTCCTGGCAGCCTCTCGGTGCCCTGGATTCTTGGCCGTCGCGGCAGTTTGTTATTTTTAAAGCATCCCTGCTGGAATCCGCTTGGCTGCTCCCTGCCACTGGCTCCGAACATTTTCCGACAGCCCCTTGCACGGTCAAACCAGCAAACAGGAAATAAATAGGTCAGATTCTGTATCTAATTATTATGCTAAATCTGCTTTGCCTGCTCGTCTGGGAACCTGAGGGAGAATGCCTTGGGTGTGTGGAGGGGGTGAGGGCCCTGCCTGTCACCCCCAGTCACCCCCAGATGCTCATCCCTGGCCTTGGGAGGGGTTGGGAAATGGGATCGGGCACAGGGAAGGTCTTAAAACGGGGCTGCAAAGGAGGGGAGCTCAAAGGARCTTTTCACTCTTTTTACGGCGCTGATTCATCTTTGCCTGCACGTGCACGGAGCCAAAAGCCTCTTCCTTGGGCCAAAGTCTAATTTAATTAATTGGGCAATAGCTGAATTAATTAAATGTAGGAGGTGAAAGCGTTGCTGATTGCTGGGAAGGACAACAAATCAAAACTGGGGGAACCTGCCACGATGCCCAGTCAGATCCTCTCACCCTGGGGATTCCCTGGGGTCTCCCTGCCTGGCCCAAGCCAAGCCCAGCCCAGTTAATTTGCTTTTTAGACTTGTGACAAAGCAACCAGTGGTGGCTTGGATCAACCTGGCACATCTGGGCTTCCCATCCAGATGGATGGAGGGATGGATTGGATGGATGGATGTGGATGGATGGATGGATTGGATGGATGATGGATGGATGATGGATGGATGATGGATGGATGGATGATGGATGGATGGATGGATGGATGATGGATGGATGTGGATGGATGGATGGATGGATGGATGGATGGATTCATGATGGATGGTGGATGGATGGATGGATGGATGGATGGATGGATGGGTGGATGGATGGAGGATCCATGGATGGATCCATGATGGATGGACCCATTGATGGATTCATGGATGGATCCATGGATGGATGGATGGATGATGGATGATGGATGGATGATGGATGGGATGGATGGATCCATGGATGGATCCATGGATGGATTGGATCCATGGATCCATAGATGGATGGGCTGCACATGTGGGGTGTCCCCCATCCCGAGGGAGGGGAGGGGCTGTGCTGAGCTCCTGTTCAAGGAAGGATTTCCCCATCTCCCTTCACCTTCTCCTTCCTGCTCTCCTCCACCTCGGGCAGCTGCTTGCGGCACCCGGTCACGCACCCAAACTGCTCCTCTGCGTTGCCGTAGGCTTCAGCACAGGCTGGGGGAGAGGAGGGGTCAGSGCTGGGGGTGCCCAGTCCCGGGGACCCCCGTGCCCCTCCCCGGTGCCCCAGGGCAGCTCAGCCCGTCCCCGCCGGCTGCGGGGCTGAGCGGGGCGGGCGCTCCCGAGGGTGTCGGGTGTCGGGGTCGCGCTGCTGCCGGTGGGACGCGGGGATCCCCCCGGGGTTCGGGGCGCGGGGGCCGCTCGGCCACCGGCTCCTCTCACCTGCTTCGCACTCGGCTCTGGTCGTGTTGAGCTCGGCGCTCGCATCCACGAAGTGACAGATGGAGAACAGCCGGCAGCCCCGGTAACAGGCGTTGAGAACAGCATCCTGCGGCGAGGAGGAGGAGGAGAGCGTGGAGCTGGCACCGGGCTCGGCCCGGTGCCTGAGCCGGACACCCCCCCGCGGCCCCGCGTCCAGCTGGGGGGCACCGGGACCGTGCTGAGGGCTGGCACCCCAAAGCTGGGGTGCCCAGAGCAGGGAGAGCTCCCCAAAGCCCCCCGGGTGCCCCCAGGGYGGCTCTGCACGGGGCCAAGTCCTCGTGGAGGGCGTGGAGGGTCCCCCCGTCTGTGATGACACCAGCCAGGCCCCGGCATGGGCTGGCAGAGGTGGGGGTGCACTGCTCTGGGGGACAGGTACAAATTTGGGGGGCCCACTGAGGGCTGGGGGGGCACACAGAGCCTACACGGGGGTCACCGGGATTGGGCAGGCTCAGGGTAAAGGGGTGACACTGTGGGCACCCCAAACCCTTGGGGATGCCCTCACTGGGGGCACCCCAAAGCTGCTGAAGGAGACCACTGGGGGTGCCCCGGTGCCCCCATGCTGCTCCCACGGTGTGGGGCTGCGTTGGCAGAGATGCCTGTCAGGGGTGTGCCCGCTGCTCCTGCTGCCTCTGCTGCCCCCGGTCCCCTCCAGTGCTCCCAGTGCCCCTGGGGTCCCCCCTGGTGCCCCCAATGCTCCTGGTACTCCCAGTGTGCCAGGCATTCCTGGTGCTCCCCGTGCCCCTGGTGCCCCCCAGTGCCCCCAGTGCCCCGATGCTCCTGGTACCCCCAGTGCCATTGATGCTCCCCAAATATCCCCAGTGCCTCCCAGTACTCCCAGTACTCCCAGTGCCCCGATGCTCCTGGTACCCCCAATGCTGCTGATGCTCCCCAAATATCCCCAGTGCCCCCAGTGCCCCGATGCACCCCCAGTGCCATTGATGCTCCCCATGCCTCTGGTGCCTCCCAGTACTCCCAGTGCCCCGATGCTCCTGGCACCCCCAGTGCCATTGATGCTCCCCAAATATCCCCAGTGCCCCGATGCTCCTGGTACCCCCCGTGCCATTGATGCCCCCCACGCCGCCGTTGCCCCCCCGGTGCCCCGGACTCACGGCGGCGGCCCGGCGCTGCAGGCTGCGGCCGCACTGCCCGCGGCACCCGCCGGTGTCTCCCAGCTGCGGCGAGAAGGGGTCGGTGGCGGCGGCGGCGGCGGCGAGAAGGGCCAGGCCGAGGGCGAGCAGGGCCCGGGGCCGGCGGGCCGGGGCCGCCATGGCGGGCGCGGAGCGCAGCGGAACGGAGCGGAGCCGAGCGCACCCACCGCCGCCGCCGCCGCCGCCGGCCCCGCCGTGACGCGCTGTGCGCCGGGCGGGGGGAGCCGGGGGCGGGGGGAGCCGCCGCAGCCTGCCGCAGATCCACCGGCACCGGCACCGGCACCGGCACCGGCACCGGCAGCGGCAGCGGCAGCGGCAGCGGGCGGGGATAACGAGAGAAGGGCGCGGGAGGATGGGGGTGCCCAGGCAGCGGGGGTGAGGGGATGCAGGAAAAGGGGGGGGGGTCCAAGGACCAGGGATGCACGGGGATGGGGGGGATGCACGGGCACCCGGGGATGCAAAGGGGAATGGGAACCGGCAGATTTATGGGGAGCAGAGGGTGTCGGGGGACCGTGGGCTGAGGGAGCACTGGGGGATGCAGGAGGGTTCAGGGTGCAGGGACACAGCAGGACTTGGGGCCACCCTGACACCGAGGGACTGAAGGGAACAGAGGGACTGAGGGGATGACCGGGAACCGTGTGACGCTGGCACTGGTGTCACACAGAGGGACAGGGCTGCCTCGCTGCCCCCCACACGGACCGGCCCCTCGSGAGGGTCCCCAGCCAGTGTCACACCCCACCGTGCCGCCCTCTGTGTCCCTGCAGGACTCCCCAAGTCACCTTCATGCCTCCCATCCTCATCCTCACTGCCCAGGCCCCCCGGCCGGTGCTGGGCTCTCCCTGACACCCCGGATTTACAGCTGTGATTTCCCTGGGGTTGAAGGACATCAAAGGCGCCTCTCACACCCCCTCCTCACCCCTGCCCTGCCCATTGCCCTTATTTATGGCAGCACCCCAAAGCGGGCCCGGGGGGGGAGGAGGAGGAGGAGGAGGAGGAGGAGGAGGGCTGGGGGCTCCGCTCACCTCCGGCCCTAATGGGGAACACATGGCAGGACCCCGGCGCGGGGAAGGGGGGGTCTCCGTGTCCCGGCTCAGCGCTGAGGGGCGCTCCGTGCCCTGGGGCAGGGACACAGGGGCTGGGGGCGCTGGGGGGCGCAGCCCGTGCCCCCCCCGGAGCAGGGAGCGGGGCCTCTCCTCGCCCCGCCACTTTATTCATCTTATTAATSAAAGCAGGGCCGGCAGGAGCTGAGCCGCGGCCGGGCCGGCGGGGCTGCCAGGGCGCTGCGCTCCCCTTCCCCCTCCTGGAGCCCCGCCAGCCCGGGTCCGGCACCGCTGACGAATGGCCGAGAAAACGGGGCGGACTGGGGGCTCTCGCCGTAAATCACGGCCCCGCAGCGGGGGTTCCACCGGCGGCAGCGGCAGAGCTGCCGCCCGGAGCCCCGGGGGCACCGGGAGCACCGGGAGCCTGCGGCCGGTGGGCACCGCTCCCGCCGCACCTGCCCGCTCACCTTGCCACGGGAAAAATAAACCTTTCCCAGGCAAAAACCTCCCAGCTGGCAAACCCTTGCTGCCCTCCCTCCTCCCCTCTCCAGAAACACTCGATGCCTTTCGCATTTATCACTACTGACCTACATTTCTCTCCCGGAGCCTTTCGGGAAGCCTCAGGCTCTCCCCACATTGTCTGGGGTGTCCCCACGGTCCCTCGCACGGCCAGGGGACCCTTCACTCCACGTCCCAGCCCTGCAGAGCCCGTCCCTCGTGCTCAAGCACCCTCTCGACATTTTTTCCCGTCCTCTAGAGCTGCTCAGACTCCGTCACGGGGCTGTTTGTGCTTCCCAAAGCAAACAGAGGCGGGAAGGTGCGGCCACCCYGAGGATGCTCTGGAGGGAAAGGGTGGGGGGCGGCGGCAGGGAAAGGGTTAAGCGGGTTATAAATTACCCATGGATGTGGAAATGTGACTGAGAGGAATAGAAAGCAAACTCTGCCTGCTGGATTCTTTGCATTTCTTGCCTCTTTATTTTTCCCCCAGGTCACTTTAAAAGGATGCAGGCAGTGGAGGCAGCTCGGCTGCGCCTCTCCTCCCGCTTTTCCCGGGGTTTGGGGTTTTTTTTCTTGTTTGTTTTTTACACCCTGGCCCTTGAGCCAGATGCTGTCTGCGTCCAAGGATTTTATGGAGTGAGCTCTGGCTGGGAAATCAAGTAATTAGATTAATTCAGGGCCCTGGTGACACATGAYGGAGGGAGGCGGGAAGGTGACGGCTGGTGGGAAGCTGCACCGAGGATGCTCAGGGCGGCTTCGGGGATGTCCCCAGGGCCACCCGCGTCCCGCCCGGGCAGAGCAGAGAGCTCGCGGCAGGGCCTGRGCCCCATGGGCAGGTCCGGCACGCCGGCGGGGCACAGAGGCCCTGGGAACGGAGCCGCGCCGCGGGGGCAGCGGGACCGCGCCGGCCTCAGGGGACCCCGGTGCTGCCGCCGAGAGCCCGGGCCGGGGCTCAGAGCGGGGTCCGGGCTGGATCCTGCCCCGGCCGGTGCCTGTGAGCGCGGCCCGTGGGCCGGAGGAGCAGCTGCAAAGGTCACTGGCAAAGGGCAGCGCTGAGCGCAGCGCAGCGGCCGCCGCTGAGTCAGAGCCGGGACAGCGGCTCGGCCACCCCCGGCCGCGGCCGGGCGGCTCCTGCGCCACCCGGGCACTGCCCGCCTYGGGCACCGCTGTSCCCTCGCCCTGTCCCCGTGCCACGGGTGCCGCTGTGAGCTGGGGGGTCCCTGTGACACCCCACCACGAGCCAGGTGGCACGACACTGCCCTCCCAATGTCACCGTCCCTCCGTCCTCCCCCTGCGCCCCAAGCCCAGCCCCAAGCCGCCTTCTGATGACGCCTGTGCCACCCAGGGCCACCCATGTCCCCAGGGTGGAGTCACCCCCTCCCCAGGATCCCACCCGCGCCCCGGCTCCCCCAAACCCCCAAATTCCGGGTCCTGGCTGAGCAGCCCGGCCAGCGCGGGAGCGAACGGGGGAAGGCTCCGGGCATGCAGGTGGGCAGCCGGGGTGGCTCCGGCTCCAGGGGGAATTTCTCCTTTTCCCCGGCACCCAGCGCTGGCCGCGGGCCCTGGCGGTTTCCCGGGGGACGCGGGCGGGGGGTCGGGATCGCGGGCGGCCGCCAGCCCCGGGGCAGCCGTGATTCACTCGGCCAGACCGCGGCCGCTGGGGCTGAAGTTTCTCAGGCTGGGTGGCTCCCGGAGCCTGACATTTTTGGGAAATTTCAACAAAAACAGTTCAGAAGCTTCCAAAAAACAGGACGATGGGAAAAGGCATTGTTTGGGCTCCCTCCCCCTCTCGGTTTTTATTGTGTTTTTTAATCTCTGCAATCCCCGCTGGTGCCCGACACCTCGGAGCCCCACGCAGTGTCACCCCCCACCCCGAGCCCACGGGCACCCCGGGCCACCCAGGTGTCCCCTGCCACCCTCSGTGCTCCATTCCCGGCAGGGAGYGGCGTCCCCGCTCCTCACAGCCGGGGACACGCCACACGTGGGGACAGTGGCCTTGCCACCACCGGGACCCGCTGTGCCGGGGGTCTCTGCCCTGCCTGGGGGTCTGCAAAGCTCTCGGTGCCACCGAGACCCCGCCTGGGGGCACGGGGGGGACACGGGGGGATGCCCAAGGGGGTGGCTTTGTCCCGGTGCTGGTGGCACTACCGGACATGCCACCACCCCTGGGGACAAACGCAGCCCCAGCCTGGGGGGACTTGAGGTGATTTTTCCACTTCTTCGGGGTTTTGAGGAGGAAAGCCCGGAGATGATGGATTCGGTAGAAAACGTCGGGATTTACGGGATGATATTCCTGTTTTCAACCCAGAAATAAGCAATAGCAGGGGTTCGGATCTCCGAGGCGCTCGGAGCGCGGGGCAGCCGCGGCGGGGGGGCCCGTTCGGCGGCCCCGGGGGCGCGGGAGGGTCCGCGCGTGAGTCACCCGTGGGCCGGCGGCCCCGGAGCGGCTCTTACTCACCTACCGGGGGGGTCGGGGGGAGCGGGACACCGGGCCCGGGAGGGCGGGGGGGGTCCAGCATCCCGCGGCGGCAGCGGGCACCGGGCGGGGGCCGGTCCCGGGGCCGGTGCCGGGCTCTGTCCCGGGGCCGGTACCGGAGCGGGACGGTGTGGGGGGGGTGGCGGGGCCGGTGGCTTTCTGCCCCCCCGGGGGCGGTCCCGGGGCGGGGCCAGGGCGGCAGTTGGGGCTTTGGTAACCGGGGGTTGCTCAGACTTGCTCGGGACTTCCCCGGACGTGCCGGTGCGCTCCGCCGCCCCGGGCACCGACGGGCACCGGAGCAGGCCATGCCGCCGCCGCCGCCGCTCCCGATGCTGCCGCTGCTGCTGCTGCTCCTGCCGCGCCTGCCCCGCGCGGACCCGCTCTCCTGTGAGTACCGGCAGCACCGGGCGGCTCCCGCAAGGTGGGCGCGGGGCGGGCGGGGGTCCCGTCGGGGCCACGCGGGCGCTGCGCGGAGCCCCCCGGGGCTCTCCGGTCCGGCCCCGGCCCCGGCGTGCGGAGCCCCCCGAGGTCCCCCCGCTCCTTCCCGCGTGTCCCGTTCCCCCCCGGCGGTGCCGGGCTGCGGAGCCCCCGGGGCTGCCCGCTCCTCTCCGTGCGCCGCGTCCCCCCCGGCCCCGGGATGCGGAGCGGTCCCGGGCGCGGCGGGGGCACCGCCGGGCGCCACCTTCGGGCTGCGCTGCGCCCGCTGTCGGAGAGAGGAGGAGGGAGGAGGCAGGAGGACGGGGACCCCCCCCGCGGAGGGCAGCCGGACCCCCCTCCCCTCCCGACAGGCAAGCCGGGGGATCCCCCATACCCCGCAGCCCAGCGGGACCCCCCCGCCCTCCCCGCAGGGAGAAACAATGGAGAACCTTTTTTTAGTGGCTGCCCCCATCCCGGAGCAGCGAGGAGAGCCCCCCTCCCCCGGAGCAAGTCCAGTGCTCCCTCTCCCACGGAGTACGGGGGCGACCCCGAGGGGCCGGTCCCCCCCCGTCCCCCCCTCCCCGCCGTTCCAGCCCCCCCTCCCGCAGAACAATGCGGCTCCATTCCCCACCCAGGACAATGGAACCCCGGCCTCCGCCCGGAGAACAAATAGCGATAAACCCCTTTCCCACGCGAACCCCCTCGCCACCCCCGGGAGCCATCGCCCCCCTCTAGCCCCCCCAAAGCCTCTGATGAGCCCCCCTCCCCCTTGCGAGAACAACGGGTCCCCCCTTCCCCCCGGAGAAGGCCGCCCCTCCATCCCAGAGAACAATGAATCCCCCTTTTCCCACCCGAACCAACAAGGATCTCCCTCCCTGCCCCACGGGAAACAACGACCCCCCCCCAAAATATCCCCCTGGGGCCCGTCAGTGATTGCCCAATTGGGGCCCCACCCCGGCCGTGGCAGGTCCGGGAGGGTGCCACGCTGTGGGCTGAAGCTGCGGAGCGCGCCTCGGCCCGCGGGGATCGGGGTCCCCCGGGCCGTGGGGGACAACGCGGGGAGGGATCCCCCTCCCCACAGAGCCCCCAACCCGACGGATGCCCGGGTTGCCGGTGCCCGCCGCCGCCCCGCTGCCCCCGCTGCGGAGCCCGAAGCCGGGGAGGGCAGAGGGGTCCCGCTCCCGCTCCCGCTCCGCTCCCCGCTCCCGCTCCCGCTCCCCGCTCCCCGCTCCCGCTCCCGCTCCCGCTCCCGCTCCCGCTCCCGCTCCCCGCTGCCCTCTCCCGCTCCCGCTCCCGCTCCTGCTCCCCGCTCCCCGCTCCCGCTCCCGCTCCCCGCTCCCCGCTCCCCGCTCCCCGCTCCCCGCTCCCCGCTCCCGGTCCCGCTCCCCGCTCCCCGCTCCCCGCAGCAGGAAGTTCGGCTTCCTCCCTATGGTGGGAATTTCTCAGGGCGATGGATGTTCTCCGCTCCGACGCGCGAACGGGACCCGCCAGAAACGGCACCGCTCGCCCGGCAGCTCCCGCGTCCCCTCCCCGGCCACCGGCACGGAGCCCTGACCCAGCCCCGTCCTTAACGGGGAGCCCCAAGGGCGTTAATTGGGGCAGGAACTGCTGGAGCGATGGGGCGGGGAGGAGGAACGCTCCAAAAACCCCTCCGGGGGCCGCGAGCGAGAGCGGCCAGTCCCGGCGGCCCTCGGTGCCCGCCCGGTGCCCACCCCGGTGCCCGGCGGGGCTGATCCCGCTGGGAACCGCGCGAGGCCACGGCCGGACCCTCGGCGGGGCTGAGCCCGCGCCTTTCTGCCCCCGAGCCGCCGTGTYCCCCCCGGACCCCCATTCCTGCCCTCCCCACGGGGGTCCGGGGCAGCGCTGGCCCCTCGACGTGCGGCGCTGGCGAAGGCGAAGCCAAATCTCCTTTTAGAGAGCGAAAGTTTCCCCTCGGTGCAGCTCGGCCGCGCTGGAATGCCTGGGCTTTTTATAAATCCCTCCTCGAGCCCAGGGATGGGCACGAGAAATGCCAGTCGGGGATGAGAAAGGGGAAAAAAAAACTGGAGAGCAGGGTAGAAAAGAGGGATAAAGCATTTCTGGGTACCGTGTCTGCCCGCAAACCTCGCTGCTCGAGTTTTAGAAGAGCTCAAACTACACATATATATTTAATTTTATTTTTCCTGTGGAATTCAGAGCTTCCCAAATTCCCTTTTGTTCTTCAGGGCAATTATTTCTATTTTCCTTTAACCCCCTGCACAGCTCAATAAATCTTTTTTAACTGCGTGATCTCTGACACTTATCGGAGCTTTTTTTTTTTTTCCTCCCCCCTTTTCTTTGCCAACCCCTTAAAACTCCGATATAAAACTAAAATGAAATCCGGCCCTTCGGAAGAAAAGCATAAACGTTCCCGACACCTTGGAAATGTGGTTTTACTTTATAGCATTACTTAGCACCTGATCAGCATTTTTTTTTTTGCAATAGAGAAGCCATAAAACCCCCGAGCAGGTATTTTCGTTGCAACTTGCACATTCCACAGCCTGCCTGCGTCTCTCCGGCCCTTTCCTCTCCGATCGGAAAACTTCACACTTTTCCCTTTTAAAACACATGTTCGGCGCTGCGGCCGTGCTGAGGGGGGRAAACAATTCCAGGGGGAAAAAAATATAATATATATATGTATATAATTGGCCTCTCCAGAGGCTTCTGCTTGGAGGAGGGAAAAAAAAAACCAAAATCCAGGGGAAAAAAAAATACAGAGAGAGAGAAAATTTGCCCTCCAGAGGGTCCTGCTCGGAGGATGGGAAACGTGTCTGTTTTACGGTGCTCGTGTGAGCTTCTGGGGCTGTTTAGATTAAGACTGAGGAGAATCAGGGCTCGGAGCGCTGGGTCTGTTATCGCAGAGCCGCAGCAGCCCCGGGCTCGGCTCGCGGCGGGGTCGGAGCGGGGTGGGCTCCTCGGCACAGAGGGGGGATGAGATTTCCAGAGGCCTGGCTGGCCTGGGAAGGGTTTGTTCCGGGGGTGGGACGGAGCCATCACCACCCGTGGATGCTCGGGGCATCCCGGAGTGCCCAGCACCATCCCGCGGGTGTTTGGGGTGCCCGGTACCAATCCAGGGGTGCTGGGGGTGCCTGGCACCGATCCCTGGATATTCGGGGTGCCCCAGGCTGCTTCTCCCCGCTGGAWTTTCTTCCTCCCCCCTCACCGGCATCCCCCAAGCGCGGCGGCAATTCCTCATTAAGCGTCCCCGGCGCGAGGAGGATTTGGGAGCACTAATTGCGGAGCCGGGGGGCGGACCCTCGTTCGGATCTCCGCGGCGTGCGGGGATCTCGGGAGCGCCGGGCGCTGAAAGCCGATCGGGGCCGCGAGGTCGCCGGGGCGGGGAGGTCGCGGCACTTTCCGGGAGGTAATTTGGGAATATTAGCCCGGCGCGTGCGGATGGAGCCGATAAGGGCTGACGGACACGGAACAGCCCGCGGCGGGGCCGGGGCAGCCCGGGGGGCCCGGGAGGACTCGGAATGGAATTTTCCCCTGGTGGAGAGAACTTCCCCCAGCCTGCGGCACCCCGGGGTTTGGTCGAGGGGAGAGCGGTGGGATTTGGGAGGGGGTCCAGGATGGGAATTTCCCCTGGTGGAGAGACTCCCCCAGCCTGCGGCACCCCCGGGGTGCCGAGGGGACAGCGGTGGGATTTGGGAGGGGGCCCGGGATGGGAATTTCCCCTGGTGGAGAGGCTCCCCCAGCCTGCGGCACCCCCGGGGTATCGAGGGCAGAGCGGAGGGATTTGGGAGGGGGCCCAGGATGGGAATTTCCCCCCGCGGAGGGGCTCTCCAGCCTGCGGCACCCCCGGAGTGCCGAGGGGACAGCGATGGGATTTGGGAAGGGGCCCGGGATGGGAATTTCCCCTGGTGGAGAGACTCCCCAGCCTGCGGCACCCTCGGGGTGTCGAGGGCAGAGCGGTGGGATTTGGGAGGGGGCCCAGGATGAACCGGGATGGGAATTTCCCCCCGCGGAGGGGCTCCCCCAGCCTGCGGCACCCTCGGAGTGCCGAGGGGACAGCGGAGGGATTTGGGAGGGGGCCCAGGATGGGAATTTGCCCTGGTGGAGGGGCTCCCCCAGCCTGCGGCACCCTCGGAGTGTCGAGGGCAGAGCGGAGGGATTTGGGAGGGGCCCCGGGATGGGAATTTCCCACCACGGAGGGACTCCCCCAGCCTGCGGCACCCCCGGGGTGTCGAGGGCAGAGCGGAGGGATTTGGGAGGGGGCCCAGGATGGGAATTTCCTCTGGTGGAGAGACTCCCCAGCCTGCGGCACCCCCGGGGTATCGAGGGCAGAGCGGAGGGATTTGGGAGGGGGCCCAGGATGGGAATTTCCCCCCGCGGAGGGGCTCCCCAGCCTGCGGCACCCCCGGGATGTCGAGGGGACAGCGATGGGATTTGGGAGGGGGCCCGGGATGGGAATTTCCCCTGGTGGAGAGACTCCCCCAGCCTGCGGCACCCTCGGAGTATCGAGGGCAGAGCGGAGGGATTTGGGAGGGGGCCCAGGATGGGAATTTCCCCTGGTGGAGGGGCTCCCCCAGCCTGCGGCACCCTCGGAGTGCCGAGGGGACAGCGATGGGATTTGGGAGGGGGCCCGGGATGGGAACTTCCCCTGGTGGAGGGGCTCCCCCAGCCTGCGGCACCCCCGGGGTGTCGAGGGCAGAGCGGAGGGATTTGGGAGCACATGGTGAGG
>NDFG01000026.1:543497-555632 GCA_002167245.1 Sporophila hypoxantha
CGCCCTGGAACGCTGATACGGGCGGCGCCTCATCCGCCGCCTCCTTACGCCGCCCTGGGCCCCTTCCACGCTCGAGCGATGAGCCCTCGCCCGCCTCAAACGGCTCCACGGCAAGCAGTCGGGGGACAACCTTGGTGTAGCCACAGCAGAGACGGGGCATTCCTGCCGGACTCCTGCCTTGTAATGGTTGCGACTGTTATACGTGGTTGCCTGCCGACGCCTGTGACGGGGTCTGGCTGCAATCTGTTGCTGGGTATCTGGTTCACTTCTGGTGCTTTTTTTTTTTTTTTTCGGTCTGGTCACTGTGTGCTGGGGTCTGGTCACTCTGTGGCTGGGGTACTGGTCATCTTGTGTCCGGTGTCCGTGTGTCTGGGTCAGTCATTGTGCTGGGGTCTGGTCCTGTATTGGCTAGCTGCTCTGGCTGGGGTCTGCGTCAACTGTGTGTCTGCGGGTCTATGCTGCTCTGAATGCTGGGGTCTGGTTCACTGTGTGCTGGAGGTCTGGCTGCTCTGTGCTAGGGGTCTGATTCACTGTGCTGGGGTCTGGTCAACTGTGTGCTGGTCTGGTCGACTGTGCTGGGAGGTCTTGTCACTGTGCTGGGGTCTGTCACCGTGTGCGGGGTCTGGTCACATGTGTTGCTGGTGGTCTGCATGCTCTGTGTCAAGGATTTGGTCACTCTGTGTCAGGGTTGTGTCCACTCTGCAACTGGGGTTTTTGTCACTCTGTACTGGGGTTCTTGGGTCATATGTGTGCTCGGGGTCTGGCTGCTCTGTGTCGAGTGGCATTTAGTCACTCGGTACTGGTACGTCTTGGTATCAGTGCTGGGTCTGGGCTCTGGCATGCTCTGCTTGCTGGGGTCTGGTCACTCTGTGTCAGAGGCCTGGTCACTCTGATGCCATGGAATAGTCATCTGTACGGGGTGTGGTCACTCTGTGCTGGAGGTCTTGGACCTCTTCATGCCAGGACTGGTCACTGTGTCCAGGCCACTCTGTGCCCAAGGTCCAGCTCTGTAGTCAGGGGTCCAGCACTCAACGTACTGGGCTCTGGCCAGCACTGGGATGTGCCCTCCCCATGGGAGAGAAAGCTGGGATCCCCAGGAGGATATCAGCGTGCTAGGTTCTCACACAAAGCGGGGATCCCCAGGGAGAAATCAGCATTGCTGGTCTCACCAAAGCGGGATCCCCAGGGAGGAATTCAGCGTGGCTTTGGTTCTCACCAAAGCGGGAATCCCCAGGGCAGGAATCAGCGTGCTGGTTACTCACCAAAGCGGGGATTCCCCAGGGAGAAATCAAGCATGCTGGTTCTCACCAAATCTGGGGATCCCCAGGGAGAATCAGCGTGCTGGTTCTCACCAAAGCGGGGATCCCCAGAGGGAGAAATCAGACAATGTGGTTGCTCACCAAAGCGGGATCCCCAGGGAGGAATCACGCGTGCTGGTTCTCACACAAAGCGGGGAGTCCCCAGGAGGAAAATCAGGCTGTGCATGGTTCTCACCAAAAGCGAGTTGCCAGAAGACTGCTCTGGTGGAGCCTTGACCCGCACGCAGCTTCAGAGGCTGTTTCGGGCAATTTCGGCAAAGCCTCGGTTAAAACGCGCTTGTCCGAACCAATAATCGTAAGATTTTATCTCGGGCTATTTTAAGGCCGATGCTCTGTCCCAGGAATATGGAATCGGAACGGGGAATGCAGCTCGGGTTTGTTTTKTGGGTCGCTACGCATTCCCGGGAATACAGAGGCTCAGCTGGGAMCGCAGCTTGGATTTGGGGCTTGTGTCTCAAAAAACAGCTCTGGAACCTCCTGTTCTTTGGTTTTTGTCTCTGCCAGTACCCCCAGAAAAACCAGTCAACATCACTTGCTGGTCCAAAAACATGAAGGACCTGACCTGCAAGTGGGCGCCGGGGACAGAAGGGGAGACCTTCCTGCACACCAACTACACCCTCAAGTACAAGCGCAGGTGGGTGCCCACCTTCACCCTGTTGTTGTTAAAAACTTTGGAGTGAGATTTAATGGGAAACGGGGAAGGGGCAGCTCGATGCCTCCTGGCTGGGCCCTGCTTTGCTGGGATGAGTTTCTTCATGGAGCTGGGGAGGGTGAGGAGGAGCTGCTGTGGGCCTGGTTGAGTTGGGAATCCCCGAGTGAACCACGAGGTCAGTCGCCCAGTTCTGGCAGTGTGGAAAAACCAAAAAGTGACCCACAGGAGCATGGGGGAGCGGTGCCAGCACCTCATCCATCGCCTGCCCGCAGGTGGTACGGCCAGGACAACACCTGCCAGGAATACCACACGGCCGGMACCTACTCCTGCCACATCCCCAAGGACCTGGCCCTCTTCACGCCCTACGAGATCTGGGTGGAGGCGTCCAACCGCCTGGGGGTGGCCGTGTCCGACGTGGTCATGCTGGACATCCTGGACGTGGGTGAGCCGCGRGTGTCGCCGCCGTGCCGGTGCCGGTGACCTCGCGCGGGGAGCGGCCGCCGGGCTGGGGCGGGGGCAGCAGGAAATGGGCGATATGTGAGCAGAATTGCTCCTAATCGAATTAGGCTGTTTGCTCCGAGCCGCTCCGACATCCGCGGCTCCTTAACCCTCGCGGCCCCGCGGCGCTGCCCGCTGTCCCCTGGGCCAGCCCTGCCCTGTCCCCGCAGTCACCACGGACCCGCCGTCCGACGTGCACGTCAGCCGGGTGGGCGACCTGGAGGACCAGCTGAGCGTGCGCTGGAGCTCCCCGCCGGCCCTCAAGGATTTCCTCTTCCAGGCCAAGTACCAGATCCAATACCGGGTGGAGGACAGCTCCGAGTGGAAGGTGGGTGGGTGGGCACGGCCGGGGCRCAGCGCGGGGCGGCCGCGGGTCCGGGCGCTGCCATCTCCTCCCTGTGCAGGTGGTGGATGATGTGGGCAACCAGACCTCSTGCCGCCTGGCCGGCCTGCGCCCCGGCACCGTCTACTTCGTCCAGGTGCGCTGCAATCCCTTCAGCATCTACGGCTCCAAGAAAGCCGGSATCTGGAGCGACTGGAGCAACCCCACGGCCGCCTCCACCCCGCGCAGCGGTGAGTGCGGCCGGCAGCGCTCGGTGGTGCCGCCGGTGCCGCCGGTGCCGCGCTCCCCTCCCCGCGCCCCGGGGGACGTGCGGGGGCCCTGCCCCGCTCCATGCCCGGCACCTGCATCTCCTGCAAAGGAGCCAGTTCGGAGCTCGGCTTTCCCAGCTGGGAGCCCAAACCTGCTCGTGYTCCTCTCCTCATTCACGGCACGGCGGCGATGGGGGGGTCGAGGCGCGTCCCCCCGTGTGCCACCGACCCSCTTGTCCCCGCAGAGCGAGTGGCGGGCGGCTGCGACCCCAAAGGCGGGGAGCAGAACACGACACTGCGGCGGGAGCTGAAGCAGTTTTTCGGGTGGGTGAAGAAACACGCCTACGGCTGCTCCAACCTCGGCATCAAACTCTACGACCAGTGGCGCGTGTGGCTGCAGAAATCGCACAAAACACGCAACCAGGTAGGTAAGGAGCCTTTCGCACTTCTTCTCCCCGGCCGGGTGGGGACGCGGGGTGACCCCCCACSCCAGGGATGCTGGGGGGTGACGCCGACCCCGGGGCGACGCGGGGCTCTGCTCCTCTGCGCAGGTTCTTCCCGGCGATAAGCTGTAGCCCGCGGGGGACCGAGCGCCGGCAGGATGGGACGGGGCGCCCGGCGCCCACCCGGGACCGCCCGCGCCCGCCCCGGCCCCGCCGCGGGGGCGCCGGGAGGCGGCCGGGGCGCAGCGCGGCCCCGCAGCCCTGGGGAACGGGGTGGGGTGAGCTTGGGGGGCCGGGCTGGCCCAGCCCCGGGGGCTCTGCGGGACCGCGGCCCTGCGGCAGCGAGGGGACCCCCCAGCCCTGCCCGGCCCGCGGAGGCACCACGGGGGCTTGGCTCCGCCAGCCGGAGCAGCCCCTGGGATGAACGGGGCGGCGCGGGCTTCCCGGGTGACCCCACCCTCGCCGCAGYTCCCCCCGGGAAGCGATTTCGGCCTTTTTCTCGCCAGGGTCCCACGTGCGAGTGCACGGAGGGGTCCGTCCCCAGGGAGCCACGCGGGCTGATTGGAGGCTGCTGGGGTTTGCCCAGTGCCTGCTCCAGTTTTGATTCAAACCAGCCTTATTTTGGTTCCATTTCAGTCAATTAGGAACAGATTTAAGCTTAATGCCAATAAACCTCTGAAACCCCACCGGGGTCTGCGTCAGCGGAGCGGCAGCGCTGCGCGGGGACGGGGAGGCAGCGGGCAGCCAAGAGGGGCCCGTGGCCCTGGTCACCCCATCCACCCCATCCCGGGGCTCCCAGGGGACCGAGCCGAGGTGGAGGGGGTGGCACTGGGGCAGCAGGGGCCACTCGAACCTTTGAGATCACACCACTCAGGCCAGCTCCATGGGGACAGGTTTATTTGGGGTGACCATAGAAAAAGCGCGTGCGGAGCACCAGCGGCAGGGCTGGGGGCACAGCTGGTCTCCAAGATGTGGTTTGGGGGGGCTGCTGCCCGTGGGACTCCAGCTGGCAGCAGGGACAGTGCCCAGCTCGATGGAGGCCTGGCACGGCAGCCCCTTGGCACTGCAGGCTGTGCTTTGCCTTTGGCACAGCCGGGGAGGGGAACCAGCCCCACGCCGGACCCCTCTGCTGAGGGGCACTCAGGATTTAGGGGGATTTAGGGGGACCCCCTCTTGTCCCAGAGGGAGCTTCTCCACCCCTTCCAGCCTGTGCTGCAGAGAAGGGGCCCAGAGGACAATGCCCACCTTGCCAAGGTGYGCCGGGAGCGGGTGGGGGATGAGCGGGGCCCCCGTTCCAGCAGGCCGGCCCCTGCAGCCGTTCCCACGGGGACACCCATCACTCAACTTCTTCCGAATCGTACTTAAGGTCCTGGAGAATTTCGCTGATTGCCTCAATGGTTTTAATTAGCCTAGGAGAGCGGATGGAAACTATAAATAAAGCCCATATGGAGCGTATTATGTGGGCCGCCTCGCCTTCCCCGCGCTGTTTATGAAACACTCAGCCYGGGGAGGCCGAGGGGACGCGGCCACGCAGCGCCGCCAGACCCCGAAGGCACCATCTGGGCCCCCCCGGGCCGGAGGGAGGGCGGGGAGAGGCAGCCAAGGGGCTCCTGGCCTGGACTCCRTGGTCCCTTCCAGCTCGGGACACTCCAGGACCTGCGGGCTGGGGAGGGGCTGCCACCCCAAAACAGGGGCAGAAGGGGATGGCAGTGGGGGTTCTGGGCTGGGGGGGGACGCTGCCTTCCCAAAATGAGGGGGGACAGCAGCGGGGCCACCACCTACTTGTGCTTGAGCTCCTGCACCTCCTGCTGATGGGCRTCCACCTCGGGCTGGTCCTGTGCCTGCTGCCGGGCCAGCTGCAGCTGCGCCGTCTGCGGGGGGACACCGTGGGAGCTGAGACCCCTCAGAGCAGCCCCAGAGACCCCCCTCCCCAGCCCAGCACCCACCAGCTGCAGCTTCTCCTGCTCCCTCTCCTGGAGCCGGGCCAGGTGCTGCGCCAGCTCKGGGCGGCCGAGCTGGTCCCGCAGGCGCCCGGCGATGGCCAGCACCTCCCGGGAGATGCCGCTGAAGGCCACGGTGACCTCGTGCACCAGCTGCCGGTACCGCGGGAAGTCATAGTGGGGGGCGCTGCTCAGGTACGCCCGGTGGCCCCTGCGGACAGGGCAGAAGCCGCTGTCACCACCCTGGGGTGCCCGTCCTGGAGCTGAGCCCCCTGTGCCGCCCGCCACGGGCAGCACCCGCGGGGTTTTCCCGCCTGTTCCTGCCTGGATCTGGCAGCACGAGCAGGCAGCCTCACCCCTCACACGGGACAGGGTTGGAAACTGCGTTTTGGGGAGGGAAAGTTGGGGGTTTGGGTTTTTTCATCCTTTACACTCTCAGCCCTGCATCCCAGGAAGTCCATCATGTGCTGGATGCTGAAATAGGATTCAGGTGTCCGGCGCAGAGTSCCGCTGCCAGCTGGAGCTCATCAGCCATCCCCATGGCCCCGTCCCAACAGGATGCAAAATAATCGGCACGGGGGATCCGGTTCCCTGCTCGGGGTGCCCCGCGTGCCCCCGCCCGCCCCGGTGGGTGCCGCCCCCGCGGCGCTGCCGGTGCCGGTGCCGGTACTCACTCCTCGAAGAGYCGGTACGTCTCGACCCGCTCGCTCTGCAGCTCCCGCAGCCGCTGCAGCAGCTCCCGCACGGCCTCGCCCGTCTGCGGGACAGAGGGGACGCGGTGGCACCGGTGAGCCGGTGGCACCGGTGAGCCGGTAACGGCCCCGGGCAGAGGCGGCACCGCCCGGGGGCACCGCCCCAGTGCTGGGGCAACGCGTCCTCGCCCAGCACCGGTTCTGGGGGTCCCAGGTGGGTTCCGGCCGCGGGGCTTGAGCTGAGCCCGGCACCGGGAGCCCCCCGGCCCTGCGCACACACCACAGACGGGCACCGGCACCCCTCATATCCCCCTGCCCACCACCGCGCCCCCAGGCCACGCGTGCACGAACCGGAGTGGCACCGGGACCCCCCGGACACGTGCCCGCGATACCGAAGGGCACCGGGACCCTCTCTGTGTACGCCCGGAGCGGCACCGGGACCCTCGGCGTGCTCACACAACCCAGACGGGCACCGGGAGCTCCCCGGCCCCGGGACGCGCCCACCCCGCGGCAAACGCACCGGGATCCCCCGGCCACGTGTCCGCGGACCGGCACTGGGATCGCCCCGGTTCACAACACAGACGGGCACCGGAACCCCCCATCCACCGCCCCGCCGTGACCGCGCGCGGTCCCGGGACGCCCCTCCCGCCCCCCGGGGGCCGCTCCCGTTCCCGTCCCGCTCCCGGCGCCGCTCACCATGGCCCGGCCCGGCCGCACGGCGCAGGCCCGGGGCCCGCGGGGCGGAGCGCGGTTCCGCCGCCACCTGCAGGCACCGAGCGGCAGCGCCGCCAGCCCCGGGCCCCCGGCCCGGTCCGTGCAGCGGCTGTGCTGTGAGCGCACGGCCGGGGGTCCCGGTGGGTGGGCAGGGGGACGCAGTGCGGGCTCCGTGAGCAGCGGGTCCCGGTGCCGGTCCCCGGACACGCGGCCGGGGCTCCCGGTGCGTTTGCCGCCGAGCGGGGAGATCCCAGAACGGGGAGATCCCAGAACGGGGAGATGCCAGGACAGGGAGATCCCAGGACGGGGAGATCCCAGGACGGGGAGATCCCAGGACGGGGAGATCCCAGGACGGGGAGATCCCAGAACGGGGAGATCCCAGAACGGGGAGATCCCAGGATGGGGAGATCCCAGAACGGGGAGATCCCAGAACGGGGAGATCCCAGGACGGGGAGATCCCAGGACGGGGAGATCCCAGGACGGGGAGATCCCAGGACAGGGAGATCCCAGGATGGGGAGATCCCAGGACGGGGAGATCCCAGAACGGGGAGATCCCAGGACGGGGAGATCCCAGGACGGAGCGGGTCCCATGCCTGCCTGGCTGGGGGTCCCATCAGGCGGGCAAGGGGAGCCCCGTGTCCATCCAGACCCAGTGTCCATCCCGACCCTGCAGAAGTGACCAGAGGAYTCCCAGTGCGTGAGCAGGGCCGTGCAGGGGGTCCTGTCACAGTCACCCCCCATGGCTGGGGGAGGTCCCAGTGCATGAAGGGGGGGTCTGTGTGTGCTCCCAGTGTCCATCTGCTGCTGTGTGCACATAGTGTGGGAGGGCAGGGGGGTCCCGGTTTGTGCACACATCGCTGTGGGCACTGCCCACCAGCACCAGCACCTCCCTCCCTGTCCCTCCACACCCCCATTTACTGAAAACCACCATTTGGCTAAAAAACCACCAGAAAGCGGGGCTGAGCGTTGCAAATACTTTATTGGCCGGCGCAGGCAGGGCTGGAGGCTCTACTTGACCTTCTTCTTGGGGCGCAGGTTGTTGGTGTGCCCGCACTTCTTCTTGCGGCAGTTGACGGCGCGGGGGTGCAGGCGGGCGTAGCACCTGGGGGGGACAGGTCAGCAGAGCCCTGGGGAGGGCTCTGGGGGCTGCACGAAGGGGCTGAGGGGACACGGGCAGGGGCACGGGGACGTACTTGCGGCAGATCATCTTGTCACAGTTGTACTTCTGGGCCAGCTGGCGCAGGGAGGGCTCGATGATTCCCCCTCGCAGGCGCAGCACCAGGTGCAGGGTGGACTCTGCGAGGAGAGATCGGTGTCACACCGGGGAAAAAGAGCAGCTGACACCCCAAAAACGCCCCCCAAAAACCCCCGGGGTCCGGGGAGCACCTTTCTGGATGTTGTAGTCTGCGAGGGTGCGGCCATCCTCCAGCTGCTTCCCCGCGAAGATCAGGCGCTGCTGGTCGGGAGGGATCCCTGCGGGACACACGGTCACACAATCACCGCGGCGGGGACACCGGGGGAGCCCCGCGGGGCCTCCCCGCCGCTCCCGGCCCCGCCACTACCTTCCTTGTCCTGGATCTTGGCTTTCACGTTCTCGATGGTGTCATTGGGCTCCACCTCGAGGGTGATGGTTTTGCCCGTGAGGGTTTTCACGAAGATCTGCATCTTGGCACCTTCTCACCTGCGGAGGCGGCGGCCGCGTCAGCCCGGGCCGGTCCCGTTATCGCCGTGTGCCGCCCCCGACAGGGCCCCGCCGCTCCCCGGCCCCTCAAAACCCCTCAAAGCCCCGTTCCCGAGCACCCTCCCGGGACCCAGCCCCGCTCTCCCGGGACCCAGCCCCACCCCGGGTCTCGGGGCCCTCCCGCGGGATCCAATCCCGTCCCCGGGGACCCAGGGCCCCTCCCGGGTTTCCAGCTCCCACTCCGCGATCCAGCCGCCGCTTCCCGGGTCCCCAGCCCCCCTCCCGGGACCCAGGGCCCGCACCCCGGGCCCGCTCCGCTCCCGCACCGCGCGCACCCGCGGCCTCGCTGCTGAGGGAAAGGGAGGCGGGGCCGGAACCGCGGCTGCGTCACTGCCGGCGGGGACACCGGCACCGCCCGCGACGGCTCCGTCATTTCCGGCGGGGACGCCGGTACCGCCCCGCGGCAGCTCCGGTACCGCCCGCGACCGTCCCGGTACCGCCCCGGTACCGCCCCGCGGCAGCTCCGGTACCGCCCGAGACCGTCCCGGTATCGCCCCGAGACAGCTCCGGCACCGCCCCGCGGCAGCTCCGGTACCGCCCGGGACCGTCCCGGTACCGCCCCGAGACCGTCCCGTCGCTGTTCTGTCACTGCTGGGGTGACACCGGCACAGCGGGACGGGGCACGGGAGCGTCCGCACGGACCCGGGACCAGACCGACCCCGATCGCACGGCCCGGGACCGGCACCCAGACCCGACTCTGCCCCCGGGACCGACCCTAAACCCGACACTGCCCCTGGGACCGGCACCCAGACCCGACACTGCCCCTGGGACCGACCCGCAGACCCGACTCTGCCCCCGGGACCGACCCCAAACCTGATACTGACCCCAGGACCGGCCCCCAAACCTGATACTGACCCCAGGACTGACCCCCCAGACCGGACACTGCCCCCGGGACCGACACCCAAACCCGACATTGACCCCACTGCCCCTGGGACCGGCCCCACACTGACCCCACGGCCACAGGACGGGACCCCAGACCAGCCCCTGAGTGCCAGGACTGGGGCCACGCTGACCCCATGGAGCCCAGACCAGCCCCAGAGCCCCAGAGCCATCCCCATGCTGGCCCCACAGCCCCATGTTGGTCCCACAGCTCCAGGATCAGCCCCAGCAGCCAGTCCTCCAGTCCCCCACTCTCCTCTCATCCCCTCCCAGGCCTTCAGGACCCCAAAGCCAAGCAGTTMCTCCACCACACCACAATGCTGGTGGAAAAGAAAKWTCTGGACAGCTCCTGTTGCTGGGAWCCTGCCTGTGGAGCCACCAGCAGCCCCGTGTGAGGGGCTGAGAGTGAGAACCAAAGGGAARCACAGCTCTGGCTCATCCAGCAGTGGAGAACTCATCCAGCACAAGTCCATCAGCAGCAAGGACAGACCCCTGGCAGAGCTGGCGGGCACACAGAGCCTCAGAGACAACATTTCTTACAAAACACAAACATCTGTGCCCCAAAAACGGCTTTTCTGTGCTGAAAAATCAACATGGAGGGTGAAGTGTAGCTGCTGTCCTGAGCACAGGAACGAGGGAGGACAAGAGGCATTTCCAACCCAGGATTTACTGATTCCCCCTGAAGGTGGCTTTACACCTCAGTGGCACTGTCCAGGCAGAAGGGCAGCGCCTTCCTCCTCCCTCAGCTTCTCCCAGCCTTGGCTTCCCTCTTCCCAAAAGAGGAAAAAAAAAGCCCAAAAAACCCAAAGGAGCAACACACAGCTATGAACACAGGCTAGAAAGTTCTGCAGGGGCAGCACGGGGCTCCTGGCCTAGTCCAGGGTGGCCGTGTCCTCGTCTGTGAGACTCTGTCCGTTCAGGGCCGGGCCCTCGCAGTGGCCCTGGGATAAATCCTCRAACTCCTGGCTGGTGGTGGGGGAGATGAGGCCGGGGCTGCTGTCACAGGACTCCGTGCTCTGCTCCGAGGTAGCGATGGTGGTCGTGGTGCTCTTGGGGACGGGGTCGAAGTCGTCGTCGTCCTCCAGGATGGGGGACTCGTGGATGCCTGGGGGGGAGGAGGCAGGGTCAGGGTCGTGGTGAGAGGGATTCCCTGGGTGGGGGTGTAGCAGGGGTTAAAAACATCCCAGCGAGTCACCAGCATGTGAATTGGGGGCTGGTTGCAATTCTTGCAAGTTCCCCAGGATGGGGGACTCGTGGGTGTCTGAGGGGTTGGAGGCAGGGGTGAGGGTCGTGGTGAGAGGGATTCCCTGGGTGGGGTTGTAGCAGGGGTGTAGTAGGGGTGTGGTGTGGTTGTAGCAGGGGTTAAAAACATCCCAGCAAATCACCAGGGTGTGAATTGGGGGCTGGTTGCAATCCTTGCAGGTTCCCCAGGACTCGTGGATGCCTGAGGGGGAGGAGGCAGGGCTCAGGGTTGTGGTGAGAGGCATTCCCTGGGTGTGGTTGTAGTAGGGGTTAAAAACATCCCAGCGAGTCGCCAGCGTGTGAATTGGGGGCTGGTTGCAATTCTTGCAGGTTCCCCAGGTCTCGTGGGTGTCTGAGGGGGAGGAGGCAGGGCTCAGGGTTGTGGTGAGAGGCATTCCCTGGGTGGGGTTGTAGCAGGGGTTAAAAACATCCCAGCGAATCGCCAGGGTGTGAATTGGGGGCTGGTTGCAATCCTTGCAGGTTCCCCAGGTCTCGTGGATGCCTGAGGGGGAGGAGGCAGGGGTCAGGGTCGTGGTGAGAGGGATTCCCTGGGGTGTAGTAGGGGTGTGGTGTGGTTGTAGCAGGGGTTAAAAACATCCCAGCGAATCGCCAGGGTGTGAACTGGGGGCTGGTTGCAATTCTTGCAAGTTCCCCAGGATGGGGGACTCGTGGGTGTCTGAGGGGTTGGAGGCAGGGGTCAGGGTCATGGTGAGAGGGATTCCCTGGGTGGGGTTGTAGCAGGGGTGTAGTAGGGGTGTGGTGTGGTTGTAGCAGGGGTTAAAAACATCCCAGGGAATCACCAGGGTGTGAATTGGGGGCTGGTTGCAATTCTTGCAGGTTCCCCAGGATGGGGGACTCGTGGATGCCTGGGGGGGAGGAGGCAGGGCTCAGGGTTGGGGTGAGAGGGATTCCCTGGGTGTGGTTGTAGTAGGGGTGTGGTGTGGTTGTAGCAGGGGTTAAAAACATCCCAGCGAATCACCAGGGTGTTAACTGGGGGCTGGTTGCAATTCTTGCAGGTTCCCCAGGATGGGGGACTCGTGGATGCCTGAGAGGGAGGAGGCAGGGGTCAGGGTTCTGGTGGGAGGGATTCCCTGGGTGGGATTGTAGCAGGGGTTAAAAACATCCCAGCGAATCACCAGGGTGTGAATTTGGGGCTGGTTGCAATCCTTGCAGGTTCCCCAGGATGGGGGACTCGAGGAGGCAGGGCTCAGGGTTGGGATGAGAGGCATTCCCTGCTTGAGCCTGCGGCTTGTAGGGGTTACAAAAGCCCCTACAGGGTGTAAATTGGGGGTTGGCTGGAACTTTTTGCAAGTTCCAGCCCCCACTCCAGGATCCAGCCCCTGCTCCCCGCGTCCCAAGGCCACTCTTGCGAGTGGATTTAATGGATTTAAGGAGTTTGCTGGGTTTTTGGGGAAGCAGCCACA
>NDFG01000026.1:561650-581130 GCA_002167245.1 Sporophila hypoxantha
AAGACGGAGAGAGATCAACTCTCAGCCCTGGCATCCAGGAAGTCCATCATGTGCTGGATGCTGAAAATAGGAAAAAAGATTCGGTGTCCGGCGAAGAGTGCCGCTGGCAGCTGGAGCTCAATCAGCCATCCCCATGGCCCCGTTCCCAACAGGATGCAAAAAATAATCGCACGGAGGGATCGGTTCTCCTGTCGGGGTGCCCCCGCGTGCCCCGCCCGCCCGGTGGGTGCCGCCCCCGCGGGCGCTGCCGGTGCCGGTTGCGGTACTCTCACTCCGAAGAGCCGGTACGTCTAAGACCCGGCTTCAGCTCTGCAGCTCCCGCAGCCGCTGCAGTCAGCTCCCGCACGGCCTCGCCAGTCTGGCGGGACAGAGGGGACGCGGTGGCACCGGTGAGCCGGTGGCACCAGGTGAGCCCGGTACGCCCGGGCAGAGGCGGCAACCGCCCGGGGGCAACGCCCCAGTGCTGGGACGCGTCCTCGCCCAGCACCGGTCTTTGGGGGTCCCAGGTGGGTTCCGGCCGCGGGGTCTTTGACTGAGCCCGGCACGCGGGAGCCGCACCGGCCCTGCGCACACAGCCACAGACGGGCACCGGCACCCCTCATATCCCCCTGCCACACCCACCGCGCCCCCAGGCCACGCGTGCACAGAACCGGAGTGGGCAACCGGGGACCCCCGGACACGTGCGCCGCTGATACCGAGGCACCGGGACCTCTCATCTGTGTACGCCCGGAGCGGCATCCCGGGACCCCCGGCCGTGCTCGACACAAACCCAGACACGGGCACCGGGAAGCTCCCCGGCCCCGGGACGGTCCCACCCCGCGGCAAACGCAACCGGGAATCCCCCGGCCACGTGATCGCGCGGACCGGCACGGGGACATTCGCCCCGGTTCACACACAAGACGGGCACGGAACCCCGCGCATCCACCGCCCCGCCGTGACCGCGCGCGGTCCGGGATGCCCCTCCCCCCCCCGGGGGCCGCTCACGCGGTTCCGTTCCGCTCCCGGCGCCGCTGCACCATGGCCGGCCCGCCGCACGGCGCAAGGCCCGGGGCCCGCGGGGCGGAGCGCGGTTCCGCCGCCACCTGCAGGCACGAGCGGCAAGCGCCGCCCAGCTCCCGGGCCGCCGGCCCGGTCCGTGCAGCGGCTGTGCTTGTGAGCGCACGGCCGGGGGTCCCGTGGTTGTGGGCAGGGGGACGCAGGTGCGGCACCGGAGGCAGGGGGTCCGGCCGGTCCCCGACAACGCGGGCCGGGGCTCCGGTGCGTTTGCCGCCGAGCGGGGAGATTCCAGAACGGGGAGATCCCAGAACGGGGAGATGCCCAGGACAGGGAGATGCCCAGGACGGGAGATCCCAGAGGACGGGGAGATCAGGAGCGGGGAGAATCCCAGGACGGGGAGATCCCAGAACGGGGAGATCCCAGAACGGGGAGATCCCAGAACCGGGGGGATCCCAGGATGGGGGGATCCCAGGACGGGGGGTCCCAGGACAGGGAGATCCCAGGACAGAGCGGGTCCCATGCCTGCCTGGCTGGGGTCGCCATCAGGCGGGGCAGGGGAGACCCGTGTCCATCCAGAACCCAGTGTCCATCCCGACCTGCAGAAGTGACACAGAGGATTCCCAGTGCGTGAGCAGGGCCGTGCAGGGGTCCTGTCACAGGTCACCCGCCATGGCTGGGGGAGGTCCCAGTGCATGAAAGGGGGGGTTCTGTGTGTGGCTACCAGTGTCCATCTGCTGCTGTGTGCACATAGTGTGGGAGGGCAGGGGGGTGCACGCGGTTTGTGCACACATCGCTGCGGGCACTGCCCCAGCACCAGCAACCTCCTCGCTCCCTGGTCCCACACCCCATACACGCACCCCCATTTCACTGAAAACACATTTGGGCTAAAAAACCACCAGAAAGGGGGCTGAGGCTGTTGCAAATACTTTATTGGCCGGTCGGCAGGCAGGGCTGGAGGCCTCTACTTGACCTTCTTCTTGGGGCGGCAGGGTTGTTGGTGTGCCCGCACTTCTTCTTGCGGCAGTTGACGGCGGCGGGGGTGCAGGCGGGCGTAGCACCTGGGGTGGCACAGGTCAGCAGAGCCCGGGGCTGAGGGAAAGGGGCTGAGGGGAGCACGGGCAAGGGCAGGGGGACGTACTTGGCGGGCAGATCATCTGTGTCACAGTTGTACTTCTGGGCCAGCTGGCGCAGGAGGGCTCAGATGATTCCCCTCGCAGGCGCAGCACAAGGTGCAGGTGGACTCTGGCGAGAGAGATCGGTGTCACTCCGGGGAAAAAGAGCAGCTGACCCCAAAAACGCCCCCCCAAAAACCCCCGGGGTCCGGGGAGCACCTTTCTGGATGTGTAAGTCTGCGAGGGTGCGCATCCTCCAGCTGCTTCCCCGCGAAGATCAAGGCGCTGCTGGTCGGAGGGATCCCTGCGGGACACACGGTCACACAATCACCGCGGCGGGGACACCGGGGGAGCCCCCGCGGGCTCCCGCCGCTCACCGGCCCCGGCACTACCTTCCTTGTCCTGGATCTTGGCTTTCAACGTTCTCGATGGTAGTATTGGCTCCACCTCGAGGGGTGATGGTTTTGCCCGTGAGGGTTTTCAAACGAAGATCTGCATCTTGGCAGCCTTCTCACCTGCGGAGGCGGCGGCCGCGTCAGCCGGGCGGTCCCGTTATCTGCCAGTGTGCCGCCCCCTGACAGGGCCGTCCGCCCGCTCGGCCCTCAAAACCCCTCAAGAGCCCCGTTCCCGAGCAACCTCCCGGGACCCAGCCCGCTCTCCGCGGACCCAGCCCCCGGGTCTCGGGGCCCTCGCCGCGGGATTCCAATCCCGTCCCGGGACCCAGGCCCTCCCGGGTTTCAGCTCCGCACTCCGCGAATCCAGCCGCCGCTTTCCCGGGTCCCCGAGCCGCCGCTCGCGGAATCAGGGCCCGCACCCCGGGCCCGCTCCGCTCCCGCAACCGCGCGCACCCCGCGGCCGTCGCTGCTGAGGGAAAGGGAGGCGGGGGCGGAAACCGAGGCTGCGTCACTGCGGCGGGGACACCGGCACGCGCTCCGCGACGGCTGCCGTCATTTCCGGCGGGGAAGCCGGTACGCCCGCGCGGCAGCTCCGGTACCGCGCCCCGCGACCGTCCCGGTACCGCCCCGAGACAGCTGCCGGTACCGGTTCGCCCCGGGACCGTCCGGTACCGCCCCCGCGGCAGCTCCGTACGCGCCCCGAGACCGTCCCGTCGCTGTTACTGTACTGCTAGGGGTGACACCGGCAAGCAGCGGGACGGGGCACGGGAGCGTCCGCACGGACCCGGGACCAGAACCGACCCCGATCGCATGGCCCGGGACCGGCACCGCAGACTTCCGACACTGACCCCGGACCGACCCTAAACCGACACTGCCCCTGGACTGTACCGCCCCAAACCAGAACTGGACCTGGGAACTAGACCCAAACCCGACACAGCCCCCAAGACCGGCCCGTACCTAAACCTGATACTGGAACCCAGGACTGACCCCTCAAACCGGAAACACTGATCCCGCCAGGACGCGGCCCCAAACGCCGCATTGACCCGCACAGCCCCTGGGGACCGGCCCACACTGACCCCACGGCCCACAGAATGGACCGCCAGACCGGCCCCTGAGTGCCAGGACTGGGCGCAACGCCTGACCCATGGAGCCGCAGACCAGCCCAGAGCCCCAGAGCCATGCCCATGCTGGTCCCACAGCCCCATGCTGGTCCCCAGCTCCAGGACAGCCCCAGCAAGCCAGTCCTCCAGTCCCCCACTTGCTCCTCTCATCCCCTCCAAGGCCTTCAGGGACCCCAAAGGCCAAGCAGTTACTCCACCACAGTCACAATGCTGGTGGAAAAGGAAATTTCTGGGACAAGCTTCTGTTGCTGGGAACCCTGGCCTGGTGGAGCCACCAGCAGCCCCGTGTGAGGGGCTGAGAGTGAGAACCAAAGGAAGCACAGCTCTGGCTCATCCAGCAGAGGAGAACTCATCCAGCACAAGTCCATCAGCAGAAGGACAGACCCCTGGCAGAGCTGGCGGGCACACAGAAGCCTCAGAGAACAACATTTCTTACAAAAACACAAACATCTGTGCCCCAAAAAACGGCTTTTCTGTGCTGAAAATCAACATGGAGGGTAAGTGTAGCTGCTTGTCGCTGAGCACAGGAAGAGGGAGGAACAAAGAGGCATTTCCAACCCAGGATTTATGATTCCGCGCCTGAAGGTGGTTTAAACAGCGCTCAGTGGCAACTGTCCAGTGCAGAAGGGCAGCGCCTTCCTCCTTCCCTCCAGCTTGCTCCCAGCTTGGCTTCGCTCTTTTCCAAAAGAGAAAAAAAGCCCAAAAAACCCAAGAGGCAACACACAGCTATGAACACAGGCTAGAAAGTTCTGCAGGGGCAGCACGGGGCTCCTGGCCTAGTCCAGGGTGGCCGTGTCCTCGTCTGTGAGACTCTGTCCCGTTCAGGGCCGGCCCTCAGCAGTGGCCCCTGGGATAAATCCTCAAACTCCTGGCTTGTGGTGGGGGAGATGAGGCCGGGGCTGCTGTCACAGGACTCCGCGTGCTCTGCTCCCGAGGTAGGCGATGGTGGTTCGTGGTGCTCTTGGGGACGGGGTTTCGAAGTCGCTCGTCGTCGCTCCAGGATGGGGGAACTCGGTGGATGCCTGGGGGGGAGGAGGCAGGGTCAGGGTCGTGGTGAGAGGATTCCCTGGGTGGGGGTGTAGCATGGGGTTAAAAACATCCCAGCGAGTCACCAAGCATGTGAATTGGGGGCTGGTTGCAATCTCTTGCAAGTTCCCAGGATAGGGGGACCTTCGTGGTGTTCTGAGGGGTTGGAGGCAGGGTGAGGGTGTGGTGAGAGGGATTCCCTGGGTGGGTTGTAGCTAGGGGTGTAGTAGGGGTTGTGGTGTGGTTGGTAGCAGGGGTTAAAAACATCCCAGCAAATCACCAGGGTGTGAATTGGGGGCTGGTTGCAATCCTTGCAAGGTTCCCCAGGACTCGTGGATTGCCTGAGGGGGAGGAAGGCAGGGCTCAGGGTTGTGGTGAGAGGCATTCCCTGGGTGTGGTTGTAAGTAGGGGTTTAAAAACATTGCCCAGCGAGTCGCCAGCGGTGTGAATTGGGGGTGGTTGCAATTCCTTGCACAGGCTTCCCCAGGTCTCGTGGGTGTCTTGAGGGGGAGGAGGCAGGGCTCAGGGTTGTGGTGAGAGGCTATTCCCTGGGGTGGGGTTTGTAGCAGGGGTTAAACAATCCAGCGATCGCCAGGGTGTGATTGGGGCTGGTTGCAATCCTGCAGGTTCCCCAGGTCTCGTGGATGCCTGAGGGGAGGAGGCAGGGGTCAGGGTAGTGGTGAGAGGGATTCCCCTGGTGTAGTAGGGGTGTGGTGTGGTTGTAGCAGGGGTTAAAAACATCCCAGCTGAATCGCCAGGGTGTGAACTGGGGGCTGGTTGCAATTCTTGCAAGTTCCCCATGGATGGGGGACTCCGTGGGTGTCTGAGGGGTTGGAGGCAGGGGTCAGGGTCATGGTGAGAGGGCTTCCCTGGTGGGGTTGTAGCAGGGGTGTAGTAGGGGTGTGGTGTGGTGTAGCAGGGGTTTAAAAAACATCCAGGGAATCACCAAGGGTGGTGAAATTGGGCTGGTTGGCAATTCTTGCAGGTTCCCGCAGGCTGGGGGACTCCGTGGATGCTGGGGGGGAGGAGGCAAGGGCTCCAGGGTTGGGGTGAGAGGGAATTCCCTGGGTGTGGTTGTAGTAAGGGTGTGGTGTGGTTGTAGCTCAGGGGTTAAAAACATCCCAGCGAATCACCGAGGGTGGTTAACTTGGGGGGCTTGTTGGCAAATTCTTTGCAGGTTCCCAGGATGGGGGACTCGTGGATGCCTGAGAGGGAGGAGGCAGGGGTCAGGGGTTCATGGTGGGGAGGGATTTCCCTGGGTGGGATTGTAGCAGGGGTTAAAACCATCCCAGCGAATCACCAAGGGTGTGAATTTGGGGCTGGTTGCAATCCTTGCAGGTTCCTCCAGGATGGGGGACTCGAAGTAGGCACGGGCTCAGGGTTGTAGTGCGAGGCATCCCCTGCTTGAGCCTCGGCTTGTAGGGGTTAAAAAAGCCCCTACAGGGTGTAAATGGGGGTTGCTGGAAACTTTTTTTGCAAGTTCCAGCCCCACTTCCAGGATCCCAGCCCTGCTCCCGCGTCCGCAAGGCCCACTCTGCGAGTGGATTTAATGGATTTAAGGAGTTTGCTGGGTTTTTGGGAAGCAGCCACAGGCCACCACGAACAGAGGCTTTTCCCACAGGAGAAAAACTGAGCAATGGAGTGCCAGCGACAGGGGAATGGCTTCCCACTGCCTAAGGGCAGGGCTTGGATGGGGTACTGGCAGAATTGTTCCCTGTGACGGGTGGGCAGGCCTGGCAACAGGTGCGCCAGAGCAGCCCCTGGCAGTGCCCAGGGCCAGGCTGGCACCGGGACAGCGGGAGTTGTCCTGCCCCATGGCAAGGGGTGGCACTGGGTGGGATTTAAGGTCCTCCAGCCCAAAGCATCCCACAGCTCGTTGGATCAGTGTGTCAGGAATCACTCACTGCTGAAAGCCTCCGGGTACTGCTTTGCCAGCTTCCCTTTTGAGCTCCTGGGGAAGGAGAGAAACAATCCAGTCCGTGGGCAGCTTCAGGGAGCCCGGCGCTGAGCTCCCTGGGCAAATGCAGGCAAATCCAAGGCTGAGGGATTCCCACCCCCAAACGCCGCAGAACCCGCCATCCCCAGCACACGGGGTGCCCCTGAACCCCACATTTTGTGTCCTTGTGACCAACCGCCGAGCAGCTCGCCTGGCAGCAAAGAGCCCGACCCGAGCAGGAACATGGAAACCCGAAGCCTCCACCCTCCACTCGATCACATCTTTCCCCCTTCCCCACAGTTCTACTTCTCACAGGCCCCCCAAACTGGTACCTGTGCCCCGCTCCTAACACCCCCTGCCCGCCCCTCCCGGGCCGCGTTCCCGGCCCGGTTCCCGACCGGATCCTGCGGAAGGATGCGTCCAGGTCCTTCTTCATCTCCACCAGGGCCGGGTGTGGTGCACGAAGCGCTCGCTCATACTGCTGCATTGCGCACGCTGGACAGGTTGTTGAAGTTGAGCAGCGATCTCGTTGGTCTTCTCAAAGCGATCCAGCCTGCGCGGGGAAGGCACGGGGAGCTCGCCTAAAAACGGATCCCGGCAGGCTTCCCGGTGCCGGTACCTGGCTTCCCCAACGGCCGCTCCCCCACGGGACTCCACACTATGTTTTCCTGGCGCCAGGATGATGGCGTTGACGCTCTCGGCGTTGACCATGCCCAGCACCTCCCGCAGAACACCCTGCGAGGCCGAGGGCTCCTCAATTCCGTGAACCTGCGGGACCCAGGCGGGGCGGCTCAAGTTCCACAGTGAGGGCGCACCGGCGCCCCCGCGGCCGCGGTTACACGGAGGAACCTCTACCCTTCCCCCCGGACAGCGGGACCCCTCCCGCTGCCGTGCATAACCGGACAATCAGTGCACGGTACCGCCGACCGCCGTGCCCGCCTCCCGGGCGGCCCCCGCACAGCCGGAACGGGGGATCCCCCCTGCCGCCCCCGGTTCCGCGCGCACCCCGGGTTCCCTCGGGGACACGGCGGCCCTGGCCTGCAGTGGTGTCCCCGGGGCCTCCCCCAGCACTGCCCCCGCGCACTGCTGAGCCCGTCCGCCGCCGCTCACCATGACGGAGCGGCAGCGGTACGGGGGCGGCACCTGGCGGTCCGCCTCCGCGCCGCTCGCCGGTGGCGGTCACGTGGGCGCGAACCCCGCCGCGTCACAGCGCGCCGAGCCGGACAAGTCCCGGAGTAGCGGCGGGGCGCACGGGTCGCGACCCTCGCGGGCATCACGGAGCCTCTCCGTCACCGGCGCCGAGCCGCCCGGCCCCGCCGCTCGCCCCGCCGGGGCGGCCGCGCTGGTGGCGGCCCCCCTTTAACGGCGTCGAGGGCCTCCGCGGGCGCGCGCTGGACGAAGCGTGCTCCACCGCCGCAATGCGTCGCGCGGGTGGCGGGACGGACCAATACGAGCGGGGGGGGCGGGGCCTGCCGCCGGCGCGTTCGCGCGCCAGGTGGGAGCGGCGGGGGGCGCGCGCGCGGTTCACGTGGGCCGGGCGGGGGCGCGGGGTTCGCGCCCCCACACGGTACCGGGCCCGGGCACGCGAACCGCCGACCACCGATCGCACCGGAACAGCCCCCCACCATCCCACCGACGCCCCGGCCCCGCCAGGCCCCAGCCTCCCCGGCGCTCCCCAGGCTCCGCTGTCCCGTTGCGCATCCCCCGCCCCCGGAGGGTCCCGCCGGTCTCCGGCTCTGCGCCGGTAAGAGCGGCCCCGATCCCCGCCCTCTGTCGCCGCTCCAGGTTGCTCCGCCGCCATGGCGTCCAGCGGGGAGGAACCGAGCGGCGGCTCCCCGGGCCGGGCGGGCACCGGCAGCGAGGCGGCGGCGGCGGCGGACGCGGCTCCGCTGGACGCGGCGGAGGATTTCGAGGTGCTGGAAGAGGAAGGCGAGGAAGATGAGGATGACCTGAGCGAGCTGCCCCCGCTGGAGGACGTGGGCCGGCCGCCGGCGCCGCCGCGGGAGGACGCGCAGCCCCCGGGGCCCGGGGACCCCGAGGAGTGGCTCGATGTTCTGGGTGAGAGCGGCGGCCGCTCCGTCCCGGGGCTCGGTTCCGGGGCTCGGTTCCGGGGCTCGGTTCCGGGGCTCGGTTCCGGGGCCTCTCGGGCTCCCCCGGGGCTGCCGGTGCCGCCGAGGCCGGGCCGGAGCCGCGCGCGGGTGGGGGCGGCCGGGCCTTTCCCTCCGCAGCGGTGCCGATGTGCCCCCGGTTTCTGTGTGCCCAGGGAACGGTTTGCTCAAGAAGAAGACGCTGGTGCCGGGCCAGGGCGCGGAGAGCCGTCCCCAAAAGGGCCAGGACGTGACAATCCGCCTGAAGGCCGCGCTGGAGGATGGCACCGTGGTGGAGCGGGACCCTGGCCTCACCTTCACGCTGGGGGACTGCGATGTCCTGCAGGTGAGCACGGGCTGGGGGCTCACCTGGGAGCAGGACCTCACCTCAGGGGCCGCAGGGAGGGCTGGGCTCGGTGGTTTATGGATCAAAGTGGCCCCTCTGCCTTGCTCGTGCTCCCTCCCCGTGATGTTGGCCRAGTTTGAGGGGTTTGGAACCATCTGGTTTTGTGGAGGATGTTCCTGCCCGTGGCAGGAGGTGGGAACTGSAGAACCCTTACAGTCCCTGCCGTGGTGCCGTGTTGTCCCCTGCAGGCTCTGGACCTGTGTGTGCAGCTCCTGGAGATGGGCGAGACGGCTCTGGTCGTGTCAGACGCCAAGTACTGCTACGGAGCTCAGGGCAGGTGAGCTGGCAGCACCTCACCTGGGGCAGGGGGGTCCCACACGGGGCTGGGACAGCTGTCCCCTGCTCACCTGGTGGCACCCCCGTGGCACAATATGCCCGGCGCGTGTCACTGCTGCTTCGGCTAGGTGGCTAACCTGTGAGCGTTCTAGGGTACCTATGCACTGTGGGACACGATCCCCTCACCTGTGCAACCCCGGCTGTCTCCTACCTGAGTGGCACCCAGCTGTCTCGCACTGGTGGCACACTGTCCTGCATCACCTGGCACCATGGCTACACCTGTGCACCCCAGCTGCCCTGTCACCTGGTGGCAATCAGCTGTCCAACCTCTGGCTTCCTTGTCGTGTCTTCGCTGCTCACCAGTGACCCCAAGGTGTGTTAGAAAATTCTCTTTCGCCAGCCCAACTTGACGAGCGTCAGAGTCTTACATTTCTCTCGTCTCAAGGGTTTTCATTTGTTATGGTTATGGCTATAAAGATTCTTTCTCTTGTCTGTGACGGTGGTCAAAGAAGTTTTCAGGATGAGGGAAGAGATGTTAGATTGACTTTATATTATAGAAAGTTCTGAATTTATTATTTTAAGATATATACAGATTAGCTATAACTATCTAAAAAAAGAAAGGAAAAAGTTCAAAAAGCTGGCACAATACTAGAAGACAGTAGAAGAAGACAAGAGCTGCTCTCTCGGACGTTCTGTCTGAGAGAGCTCAGTTTGGATTGCGCCTATATAATTTAAACATCCAGCTGGACCAGTCCAGACAGACCTGTTATCATTCACCAGCAGCAGAGATAACCTATTGGTTTGCGATGTTCTGAACGCTTCTCAGAAGGAAAAATGCCTAAAGAAGATTTTTTCACAAAGAGGATGTCTGCGACCACTGTCCAGAGCCAAGGTCCAGCTGCTCGACCAGGACATGCCCAGGGGCAACTCTGCTCCCCTGGGGAGCTGTGTTTGGTTTGCTTTTTATACTTATAAATACTACGATGTTGCCATTACTCAATCCACACCTATGTTAGACAGTGAGTTTTCTACTCTAAACCTAATTCTTTAAAAGTGCCACATCACAAGCAGAAGATGGAGCCAGGAAGAATGAAGAGGAGAAAGGCAGACATGCGCAGATCCTCAATCTTGCCGCTCTAAGACCCTACATTTCTAAAAAAAACCACAAAAAGTCACTTGGTTGCCTACACCTCGTATGAAATGTCACAAATCGTTCATTATTTTTGTGGCTGCAGAGCTCATATCTAGGCGTGAGTTGCTCCATGGTCATAATACAAAACCACAGGGGCGTTGGGCTCTGTGGCAAAGGTGCTCTGAGACCCCTGGCAGGGGTCTTGGCTGCTCAGGAAGCATGAGGGATGTGCTTGGCTTGCGACACTTCCATGCTTGCCATGAGCAAGCGTGTCTAGTCCCTGAGTGGAAATGATCGCCCACCATCGCGGGATGCCTGTAGTGTGCTGTGGGAGCTGATTGCGAAATACTGGGTGCTTGAATCCACAGAGAGCATACTGAGAGGTGACAGTGGTGGCGTGGCTTGTGCAGGATAGCCCTGATGCCCGCCAAGGTCGCGTCCACGCATGGTGGGTGGAGCTGCTGGCGGCTCGGGACGCGCCAGACGCCTGGAGCTGCTCAGCGGCAGGGAGAAGATCCAGCGTGGACAACCGAAACGGGAGCCGCGGCTAAAACTTCTTCTACTCGCGGTGTTATCGAGACATACGTGACTGGCCATGGCTAGACGGATCGGAGATAGGGGGTGGCGGGAGGCTCGTGCCCTCAGGATCTCTGGGGGCTCCACTCCGAAAAGGTTTACCTGTTCCCCCAAGAGAGGGCCACCGGGCTCCCTGGACTGCGTGCTGGACTGCCTCGGGGCGGGTGTGCAGTGATTTCAGCCCAGACAGGAGGCCGAGCTGCTGGCGTGAGAGGTGAAGTGTCTCAGACACCTGAGCGGCGTCGCAGCTGAAGCTGGGATACATTTGAAGGGCAGCTCTCAAAGTCTGTAACCTGGTGCTGGAGCACCAGCCAGGGAAGCATCAAGGGCTCGTCGTTCGAAAGGGGAAGTGTGAGGAGGGCCCCTTCCTGCGGTGGTGGCAGGGGGAGGGACAGAGCTCAGCCTGCCATCCCCGTGTCACCCCTGCAGGGTTGCTGGCTCAGCAGGGAGAGTACATGAGAGGCCATTATCCATCCTGAGGCAGCCTTGAAGCTGGAGCCTCAAACAAGGTAGGTGGAGTGTGTGGCTTGCCTCGGTCGTCCCCATGAGCTGAAGGATCCTGACTGCTGCTTGCCTTTCTTTGTCCTGTCCCTACAACCTCAGTGTTGCCTGGGGGCTTGAGACTCTCCGGGCTGTCCCCAAGCTCCGTGGAAGGGAGGCTGGGAATAGCCCAGTAGCCTGGGAGAATGGTGGGATAGCCCCAGAGCTTGGGAATGTGTGTGGGAATAGCCCCAGAGCCGTGGGTGAGTGATTGTGGAATACCCGCAGAGCCTGGGGAGTGAGATATAGCCCCAGAGTCTGGACAATGGTAAAACTAGCCCAGGCCTGGGGAAGTGGTGCGGAATAGGGCCCCCAGAGCCGTGGGTGATGGTGGATAGGCGCCAGAGCTGGGGAATGGTGGGAAATAGCCCAGAGCCTGGGGAAAATGGTGGGAATAGCCCCCAGAAGCCGGATCTGGGTGCGAGCTGGAATGGTGGGAATAGCCCCCAGAGCCTGGGAGTGATGGGAAATAGGCCCCAGAAGCCTGGGGAGTGATGGGAATACCCCCAGAGGCTTGGGAAATGGTGGGAAAGCCCCCAGAGCCTGGGCGAATGGTGGGAATAGCCCCCAGATGGCTTGGGGGATGATTGGATAGCCCCAGAGCTTGGGGAATGGTGGAATGCCCCCAGAGCCTGGGACCATGGTGGGAATAGCCCCCAAGGCTTGGGGAATGGTGGGAATAGCCCGCAGAGTCTTTGGGAATGATGGAATCGCCCCCAGAGCTTGGGGGAATGTGGGAAATAGCCCCAGAACACTGGGGAATCGGTGGGAATAGCCCCAGAGCCTGGGGAATGTTGGGAATAGCCCCCAAGAGATTGGGAATGGTGGGAATAGCCCCCAGAGCCTGGGGAGTAATGGGATCAAGCCCCGCAGAGCCTGGGAATGGTGGGAATAGCCCCAGAGCTTGGGGAGTGATGGGAATAGGCCCCCAGAGCCTTGGGGAATGGTGGGAATAGCCCCAGGCTGGGGAGTGATGGGAATAGCCCCCAGCAGCTGAGGAAGGGTGGGAATAGCCCCAGAGCTGGAATATGAGTACCCAGGTGGGAATGGTGGGAAATAGCCGGCCTGGGGAGCCCCAGAGCCCTGGGAGTGATGGGAATAGCCCCAGAGCCTGGGGAGGGATGGGAATAGCCCCAGAGCCTGGGGAATGGTGGGAATAGCCCCCAGAGCGCTGGGGGAATGGTGGGAATAGCCCTCAGAGCCTGGGGACTGGTGCCCAGTTGGATAGATGCTCGCACTAGCCTGTACTCTCCACGCTGTGGAGGTTTCCCTGGTGACCTTTTGTCTGATGTGGCGGACTGCCCTGCAGCCCATCCCAGATGCCATGGGGAGGGTGCCAGGCTGCCCCAGGCTCCCCCCCCCCAGGTGGCTCGGGCAGTCGCTTGTGGGCTGGGGAAGTGGAGGCAGAGCTGAGTCCCACACAACTGGCTGGGCAGCCAGAAGTGAATCACCAGGTGGCTGGAGCAGCGCAGAGCTCAGTCCAGCGCCCGGGCAGGGCGAGCTCTGGGTCAGGAAATTTCGCCTGTCAGTTAATGGATCAGCTGCAAGGACTGGAGCCTCGGGAGAAATCAAAACCAGTGGCCAGGAAAATGAAACCGCAGCAGGAAGCGAGGCTGGGAGGAGACTGGGAGGTGTTGCCTGCACAGGGTCATCCATGGGTCTTGGTCTCCAGATGGGCTTTACTCCTTGTCTGGAATCTGGTGCATCCTTTCTTTCATGGGATTTCTCCAGAGCAGCAGGATCTGTGCCATGATCAGTTCCTGAAGGTCAGCGGGTTGGGAAGAGGCACAAGGCAGGTGCTTCGTGGCCCCCACAGCACCTTCAGGGTGGTCTGAGCTCCCTTGGGAGGGTTGGGCAGACCCAAACCCTTTCTTTCCCATCAAGGTCAGGGGTGGAGAGGGAGCAGCACAGGACCAGACGATTCCCGACGTCTGGGCAGGGCGGCTGCTCCAGCAGTTTGTCCGATTGGAGCTTTTAATTGGAGAGGGCTGAAAGTCGAATGCCCGGCAGTGACGTGGCCCAGTGAAACGCAAAGAACAGCAAATAACTGCCCTCCCAGTGCTGCCGGGCTCTCAGTGGCGGCGTGGGTGACTCAGGGGCACGGCTACGGTGCTGAAAGCATCCAGAAATAGCTGGCTCCACCTGCCTCCACCAGGCTGTTCACACACATCCGTTCTGGGATGCTGAGGGTTGGCTGACACTGATGTGACAGCCCTGGTGAGCTCTGAGCAGGGAGCCTTCTGTCCTCCAAGACATCCAGATTTTCGTGTTGAGGCAGAATTTCCCAGCTGGCAGAGCCGGTGTTCTGGGGACCGTGGTCCCCCAGCAGAGGCAACAACGCGTGGGCATGTGCCTGACAGAGCGCACACAACATGTCCTCTTCGCCCCACTGCCCTGCTCGGCCCCTGGTGCCTTCTGCTGCTTTCTGGGGAGCCTGTGGGCGCCACGCAGGGCTCAGAGCTTTTGCTGCCCTGGCAGGAGCCAGGTGTGGACCGACGTGTGGGTCTTGCTGCAATCCCCCTTGGACGCGCCAGGCTGAGGTTTTTGAGCCCGCTTTCCAGCTGCTTCCAGACAGAAAGTGGGAGAGCTGGTGCAGCGTCTGTCCTCAAGGCAGACACTTTCCTGTCTCGATTAGGATACAAATCCCTTCCCTGATGTCTGTGGCATCCAGCCTGGGCTCTTGCTCCCTGCTCTGTTGCCAGGCCACGGGGTGGCTTGAGCACCCGAGAAGGACAGAGGGACACTGGCCCAAGAGTGTGCAACCTGTGCATGCCCATGGCACTGGACGTTGGGGCGGATGAGGCCCCCATCAACCGACCTCAGCTGTTCCTGCACATCCCAGGGCGGTGGGACGTGCTGTGGTGGCAGGTGCCTCCTGGAGGCAGGGGTGGTGCAGGGCTTGATAAGAGCCTGCCTGTCCTCCGCAAGACATACCACCGCTGAGCCTCTCCAGTGTGAAGAAGCACGCGGACACAGAGGAACGTGGAAGACGGAGATGTACAGGAAGGATGCTGGGAATGCCCAGCACGGGACCAGCAGCCCAGGAAGTGCAAAGACAACTGCCCGTGGGTAAGGCCTCGGGAGGTGGGGTTTCCAGGGGCGTTGATGAGTGGGTTCCCCCATGGTCCCACCAGGAGGGACACAGCCCGCTGCCAAGCAGGATATGTGCTCGGCAGTGTGAGGATCCCGCTGGGAGCAGGGGCCGTGCTCCGGAGCCGTGCCCAGAGCACATCCCAGATATACAAGGCCTGTGCCCTGGCAGCGTGTGCGTGGATCCGCATGCCAGCTACAGCGACTCCGCTCTGGCTTTGCCCGCGGCTCCCGTCCGGGAAGCGCTGTCAGCCTGGCGGCACAAGTGTCCCAACCGCACAGGCGCTGCTTTTTTGGGATGCCCTGTGCGCAGCAGGCAGGGCAGCCGGGTGGCACGTGGTCCCTGCCACGGGGCTTAAACGCCCCGTAGACGGTCCCCAGTGTCCGGTGTGGTGTCTTGCTTTGCCCGCAGTCCATCCCTGGAAGTGGCTCTTTGGCGCCACAGCCGATCGCGCTCCGGCGGCGCGTGGCCTTGTCCGTGGTCAATCGCCGCCAGGAACTTGAGGTGGCACGGGGCGGCCCCCGGCACAGGAGCGATTGCCAGCTCCTGGCTTCTTCGTCTCTGCCGAGGGGCTGCCGGAGGCTCTGCCGCCCCTTCCCGGCGGGCTCGCAGCTCCACGGAGTCGCTTTTGTGCCGGGGGTGCCGGATCTCTCCTCCCGTACGTTCCCCACATCCCTCCTTGGCAGGGCGGTTGCGCACCCACGGGGTGGGCAGGGGGCTGCTGGCACAGCAGGGACCCGGGCAGCCTCTGGCAATCCAGAGGGTCAGACCCAGCCCTGAGGGTGTCGGGGGCGCGGACGCTGCTCTCGGCGGTACGTCTGGCCGTGCCCCGTCTGCTGCCAGGACGGGTGGGCAGGGGTGGCCGGAGAAGGGCAGCTTTGGGATGAGCGATGTGGAGTGCCCAGGGGGAAATGCAGCGCACGATTCCCTGATTCCTGGGGGCTGCACGGGACTCAAGCCCTCCTGGCAGGTACCCGCTGCCCTCCTCTTGACACATCCCGTGGAGGTGCAATGTCCCAAAGGTAAGCCAAAGAAGCCCTATGGTGGGAAGGGATGTGAGGAGGGCCAGCGCTGCCGACCCCCTGTTCAGGCTGTCTTCCTGTGGTCCAAGCCGTCGGGGGTCCCTCCTTGCCCTGCCAGCCCCCAGGCTGCCCAGCCTCAGCTCTGCTCATGGGGGGTTGTAGCACTGTCCTTGCAACCCCAACTTGATGTGAAACTTCGCCAAATAAAGGAGGTCAAATCTTCACTTTCGCGGGCCTGTTTAATTGCCACGCGTGGGAACACATGGAGTCTGCAGGGGCAGTGCTCAGGAGAGGAGCTTTGGCACACCCGAAATCAGCTCTGGAGGACAACTGGAAACTTAGGCTCCACCTGGGGGTGCTAGGGGTCCATATCGGGGTGCTCATGAACTGGGGAGGTCTGGCGGGTTGGGGGGTTCAATGCCTTGGGGGGGCTCACACCTGAGCATTCCAGAGGGTTCATGCCTGGGGGGGCTCACGACATGAAGGGTCCAGAGGGGTTATGCCTGGGGCTCGTGACCGGCAGTTGATGCCAAGGGGTTCAGGAGTTCCCACCCGTGAGGGTTTAAAACTGCTCGGGGTGGGGTAGGGGGTTCATTCCCGGGGTCCCCACCCGCGCCCTCACGCCTCTCCGCACAGGACTCCTCCGGCTGCACAGAACCACCCCCAGCATGCCCGCGCGTCCTATTGCATATCCCGCGCCTCCCCTCCACGGCTCAATCCGAACGCGGCGCCCGGCATCACCAGCCAATCGGGCGGCTGCCACACCTCTCGCCCCAGGCAACAGGCCGCCCGCGTGGGCGTGGCCAGCGGAGCGGTGCATAATGAACTAATTCATAAGGAGGGGCGTGTCGGCGGCGGGCGGCCCGGCGGCCTCAGCGCGGAGGGGAGACGGTCCCGAAGAAGGCGGCGCTGGGCAGGCGGAGAGAGCGGGTAGGGCTGTCCTGCGCCGTCGGCGCGGCGGCGAGCCGGGTCTCAGTCTTCCACGTCAAGCTCAAAGGAGAGCGCCCTAGCGTCGCCTTGAGAGCTACGCAGGCTGTTAGGTACGGGGCTGCGGGGCGTGGGGCGGGGGGCACGGCCACGGAGGGCGAGCGGGCGGCGCCACGAGGCCCCGGACGGAGCCCTGCGGGCGGCACCGGCGGGTGATGTGAGGGGAGGTGAAGAGGGGGGGAGCTCCTCGTGGCGTGGGCTTGTGGTGGCCCGGGGCGGGGGGACTCTGGTGGGGGGTGAAGGGGGGTGCGGAGGCTCCCGCCCCCGTCCGTGAGTGACCGGGGAACCGGGAATCGGGGGGGGCGATCTGGTGCAGTGCCTGCGGGAACGGAGAGGACACCGCGGGTGCCTCCCGGTAACGCCCCGAGGCACCCCGGGTGTTCCTCATCCCCGGTAGGGTTTGCGGGGTCCCTTGGGCCCCGGTAGCTGACGGGGAGGGGTTGCGATCCTCCGCAAGTGCGGCGGGCACCGGCGAGGTGGTCGAGTTGCTCCCGTCCGCCCGGTGATTGCTGGGGGGGACCCGTGTGCCGCGCCCCGGTGGGTTGAGCGGGACCCCCGGTGTGGCTTCCCACCCTGGCTGGTGGCAGGGGCCCCGCGGTCCCGGGTGCGGGGGTGGGCGCTCGGGCTGCCCTCCCCGGGAGGTGGAGAGAAGCTGCGTCAGTCCCGTGAGTGTCTGGGGAGGGGGGCAAGGGACGTCCGGTGCCCCCCCTCCCGTTTTCCCGTGAACGTGAGTGGTTTTGTAAAGCCGGGGGGGGCGGCGGGTCTCCCCGGTGTGCCATCCCGGACTGGGGGGGTCCTCCATACAGAAATCGCTGTCCCTCCGGTGATCCCGTTGTGTTCATCCCGCCGGCTCGGTGCCCCGCCGCGGGAGCGGGGGGGGGAAGCGCAGCGTTCAGACTGGGTATTTTCGAATTTCAGGATTGGTCTTTTCCGTGCCGTTTCCGTTGAAGATGCAATCCAGAGAGCTTATTAGTCATGAAGATAGAGAATAATGGCAAAGCTCGGCAAGCTGGTGTTGGGATTGGGACCGGAGCGGGGTTCCAAAACTGTCCAGTTTGTTTTTTAGTGTAATTTTAATTTGTTGTATTTTTTCCTTTCCGCTCGATCCTGCGGACGAGCATTTCTGGGTCCCTAGCATTGCTGGGGGAAGTGGGGAGCCTAAACCGTTTTGTCATTAGGAGCGTCTGCTGCAGCTTCTGTAGGATAAGCCATATGTTGTCACAACACTTATTTTAATTTAGGGTGTTGGTTACAACATCACGAATGGGCAATTTGTAATGAGGACGAAGGTAATGACTGTACCAGGGGGTTTTATCAACTTATATTTTAATGAGTGTTATCAGCATTAGAGAAGTCGGAGGAATAAGTGACTTGGGTAGACTGATTATGTAGCTTTTTTTTTCTCTGAAAATGAAACAACTATCCAATATTCTTTCCTTAAATATATTGGGAAGCTTTTATTTTGGGGGGAGGGAGAGATAGGAAAGACTACAGTGCAGCTGCGTTAAATATTTTGGGAAGCTATCCGGAGTCCAATGTAAACACATGAATGGTGTGTTTATTTTCTAAATGAAGTCTGGGGTCAGGATTGTTTTGGGTGGCCAAGGCACTATGAGACTTTGCTTCCTTTCACGCACAAAAAGAGAGAATATCAGAGGCTCTGGTGATTAACTGGGCTAGGAAGGGGATAAGCGGCAGAAGAGGTGCTTGTTTGTGTAGTGAATAAGCACAATTAGTGGCTATTAAACACATGTGCTCCTTCTGCATGGTTCCTATAAACAGTTTCCCAGGTTTGGTGAAGGTCTGGGCTTCCTCGGCCAGCTTCGGCCCAGCTGCCAGGAGCCATCCGCAACCCTTTTGCAGCTTTCTGTTTGTCCATCCAGCTTCCGCTTTAAATTTTGAGGCTGCAGTAGCTGAATGGGAAATAAAAATTTTGCTCAGGTCTTCTGCTCGGGTTTGGTTTGAACGGTGGTGGGAAATGACGGCAGCGGTTTTGTAATAGTGGATAATGGTGGAAATCCAATCCTGCTCTTTGTGTTACCTGGAGCAGCGTGTGCAGTCTGACCTGTTTGGGGCAACCGGGGGAGCAACGTCGTGCCATCCCTGCGAACACAGGCTGTCCCTCTGCCAGCACTGGCAGGGAAATGTCTTCAGTCTTGCTTGAGTTCTGTGTTTGGGCTAATATAATGTATTGCGGATTACATAATCCAAAATGATCACACCAGCCGGGCGAGCTGCCATTTGTTTGGAGTGTCCCTGGTGGAAAGCAGTTGCAGGCTTGGCTGTAGGAGCTGCACACAGTGTGTGATCAAGGCAGCAGTTGTGGGAGAAACAGATATTTGTTTTGTTGGGCCTCTGCTGAGCGTGGCTCTTGGCTTCTGCTGAATTATGTGTCTAGGGAAGAAAAACGGTCAGGGATCAATTCTGGAGGGGTTTGAGCCAGCCTGCTCTAGTGGAAGGTGTCCCTGCCGCATGGAACAGGTTGAGCCTTAAGAATTGCTGGTGATTCCTGGAGATACTGATTCCCACGTCTTATGTTTCCAGAAGCTGTTCTCGTGTAGGTACAGAGGATGAGGAGCTTCAGCTCAAGGGCTGCTGCTTCTGATCCTGGGACAAGGGGTTTTCTTTGGTAGCTCACTTGAAAAGAATAAGAGCTTAAAAAGAGAATTAGCACTGGCTTCAAATGGACACAGTGAGATGTCACCAGCTGTCCTGTGAAAACTTGCTGCCCTGGAAACTGTTTTCCTCCACAGTGTGAAGACTGGAGCTCTGGCACT
>NDFG01000026.1:581155-644427 GCA_002167245.1 Sporophila hypoxantha
CACCTGGTGGCACCCCAGCTGTCCCCTGCACACCTGGTGGCACCCCAGCTGTCCCCTGCTCACCTGGTGGCACCCCAGCTGTCCCCTGCTCTCCTGGTGGCACCCCGGCTGTCCCCTGCTCACCTGGTGACACCCTGGCTGTCCCCTGCTCACCTGGTGGCACCCCAGCTGTCCAACCTCTGCTTCCTTGTCGTTGTCTCTCGCTGCTCACAGTGACCCCAAGGTGTGTTAGAAAGTCTCTTTTCCCAGCCCAGAGCTTGAGGAAGGAGTCAGAGCTCTTGATTTCTTGGTCTCAAGGTTGTTTATTGCATCTTATCTATAAAATTCTTTCTCTTGTCTGTGACGGTGGTCACAAGAGTTTTCAGGATGAGGGAAGAGACGTAGATCTGACTCTATATTTAGAGAGTTTGGTTTATTATTTTAAGATATATACATATACTATAACTATACTAAAAAAAAGAAAGGAAAAGTTTCCAAAAGCTGCTAATCTAAGAATAAGAAAGTAAGAAGAATGTTAACAACAGCTGCTCTCTCAGACTCTGTCCGAGAGAGCTCAGTTCTGGATTGGCTATTAATTATAAACATCCAAGCTGGACCAGTCCAGACAGACCTGTTACATTCCACAGCAGCAGATAACCTGTTGTTTGCATCTGTTTCTGAAACCACAGCTTCTCAGAAGGAAAAATCCTAAAGAAAGATTTTTCACAAAGAGATGCCTGCGACACCTGTCCAGCCGAGGTCCACTCAGCAGGGCAGCCCAGGCACTCTGCCTCCCCCGGGGCTGTGTTATCTTTTTATACTAAAAACTACGTGTACAACATTTACAATTGCTTCCCAATACCTATCACCTATGTTAGACAGTGAGCTTCTACTCTAGACCAATCTAAAAGTGCCAACATCACAGCAGAAGATGGAGGCCAGGAAGAAGAAGGAGAAAAGCTGGACATGCCCAGATCCCTCCATCTTGCCCCCTAAACCCCCATTCTAAAAAAACCCAATTTCCACCTCGTGATAAATTCACTATCGTTCCACTTAATTTTTTGTGGCTTGCAGATCTTCATCTGAGGTTGGTAGCTTGCTCCATGGGTCATAATCAAAACCACAGGGGCGTTCTGGGCTCTGTGCCAGGGTCTCTGAGACCCCTGGCAGGNCTTCATCTGAGGTTGGTAGCTTGCTCCATGGGTCATAATCAAAACCACAGGGGCGTTCTGGGCTCTGTGCCAGGGTCTCTGAGACCCCTGGCAGGGGTCTTGGCTGCTCAGGACAGCCAGAGGGATGTGCTGGCTCCTGACACTTCCATGCTTGCCATGAGCAGCGTGTCCTACCCTGAGTGGAAAGATCCCCACCATCGGGGATGCCTGAGCTTGGATTGCACGGTGCTGAATCCACAGAGCAGCACCTGAGAGGTGACAGTGGTGGCGTGGCTTTGTGCAGGAGCCCTGACGTGCCCCCCAACGCGTCCCTCACGCTGGAGGTGGAGCTGCTGGCGGCTCGGGACGCGCCAGACCTGGAGCTGCTCAGCGGCAGGGAGAAGRTCCAGCTGGCCAACCGCAAACGGGAGCGCGGCAACTTCTTCTACCAGCAGGCAGACTACGTGCTGGCCATCAACTCCTACGACATCGCCCTCAGGATCCTGGGCTCCAGCTCCAAAGGTACCTGTCCCCACCCAGAGAGGGTCCCCCGGGCTCCTGGCCCTGCTGTGACCTGCCCTCGGCGGGTGTGCAGTGGATTTCAGCCCAGACGAGGAGGCCGAGCTGCTGGACGTGAAGGTGAAGTGTCTCAACAACCTGGCGGCCTCGCAGCTGAAGCTGGACCATTTCAAGGCAGCTCTCAAGTCCTGTAACCTGGTGCTGGAGCACCAGCCAGGGAACATCAAGGCTCTCTTCCGAAAGGGGAAGGTGAGGAGGGGCCCCTTCTCTGCGGTGTGGCAGGGGGTGAGGGACAGAGCTCAGCCCTGCTCCGTCCCCGTGTCACCCTGCAGGTGCTGGCTCAGCAGGGAGAGTACAGAGAGGCCATTCCCATCCTGAAGGCAGCCTTGAAGCTGGAGCCTTCAAACAAGGTAGGCTGGAGGTGTGTGCTGCCCGTCGTCCCCCTGAGCTGAGGACTCCTGGATGCTGCTCCTTSTCTCTTGTCCCTGTCCCTACAAACCTCAGTGTTGCCCCTGGGGGGCTGAGACTCCCTGGAGCTGTCCCCAGCTCCGTGAAGGGAGGCTGGGAATAGCCCAGAGCCTGGGGAATGGTGGGATAGCCCCATGTGAGCTGGGAATGGTGGAATAGCCCCCAGAGCCTTGGGGAAGTGTGTTGGGAATAGCCCCAGAGCCTGGGAGAGATGATGAGGCAAGCTGGAGTGGGAGCTCTACTAGAGCTGGGAAATGGTGGAAACTGCCCAGGTGGGAGTGGTGATAGCGCCCAGAGCCTGGGGATTGGTGGGAATAGCGCCAGAGCTGGGGAATGGTGGGAAATAGCCCCCAGAGCCTGGGGAATGGTGGGAATAGCCCCCAGAAGCCTGGAACTGGGATGCAGACAATGGTGGGAATAGGCCCCCAGAGCCTGGGGTGATGGGAAATAGCGCCCAGAGCCTGGGGAGTGATGGGAATACCCCCAGAGCTTGGGAATGGTGGGAATAGCCCCCAGAGCCTGGGAATGGTGGGAATAGCCCGCCAGATAGGCTTGGGGATGGATTGGGATAGCCCCAGAGCTTGGGGAATGGTGGAATAGCCCCCAGAGCTGGGACCATGGTGGAAATAGCCCCGCAGAGCGTTGGGGAATGGTGGGAATAGCCCCCAGAGTTTGGTGAATGATGGAAAGCCCCGCAGAGCTTGGGAATGTGGGAATAGCCCCCAGACATGGGGAATGGTGGGAATAGCCCAGAGCCTGGGGAATGGTGGGAATAGCCCCCAAGAAGAACTTGGGAATGGTGGGAATAGCCCTCAGAGCCTGGGAGTGATGGATGAGCCCCCAGAGCCTGGGAATGGTGGGAATAGCCCCCAGAGCTTGGGGAGTGATGGGAATAGCCCCCAGAGCCTGGGGAATGGTGGGAATAGCCCCCAGAGCTGGGGAGTGATGGGAATAGCCCCAGAGCTGAGGAAGGGTGGAATAGCCCCAGAGCCTGGGAGAATGGTGGGAAATAGCCCCAGAGCCTGGGAAGGTGGAATAGCCCCAGAGCTGGGATCGATGGGAATAGCCCCAGAGCCTGGGAGAGGATGGGAATAGCCCCCAGAGCCTGGGGAATGGTGGGAATAGCCCCCAGAGCCTGGGGAATGGTGGGAAAGCCCCAGAGCCTGGGGATGGTGCCCACGTGGATGTGCGGGCTCGCTCTCCAGCCTTATCTCCACGCTGTGAGGTTCCCTGGTGACCTTTGGTCCTGATGGTGGCAGGACTCCCTGCCAGCCCATCCCCATGCCATGGGGAGGGTCCAGGCTGCCCCAGGCTCCCCAGGTGGCTCGGGCAGTCGGTGCTGTGGCTGGGGGAAGTGGAGCAGAGCTGAGTCCCCACAAACTSGCTGGGCAGCCCCAGAGTGAATCACCGGGTGCTGGGAGCAGCCAGAGCTCRGTCCAGCGCCCGGGCAGGGCGAGCTCTGGGTCAGGAATTTCCTGTCAGTTAATGATCAGCTGCAGGACTGGAGCCTCGGGAGAAATCAAAAACCAGTGCCAGGAAATGACCCCAGCAGGAGCGAGGCTGGGAGGAGACTGGGAGGTGTTGCCTGCACAGGGTCGTCCTGGGGGTCTTGGCTCTCCAGATGGGCTTTAATCCTTGTCTGGATCTGGTGCATCCCTTTCTTTCATGGGGATTTCACCAGAGCAGCAGGATCTGTGCCATGATCCAGTCCCTGAAGGTCACGGGTGGGATGTGGCACAAGCAGGTGCTTGGTGGCCCCACAGCACCTTCAGAGGTGGTCTGAGCTCCCTTGGGAGGGTGGGCAGGACCCCAAACCCTTTCTTTCCCATCAAGGTCAGGGTGGACAGGGAGCAGCACAGGAACCATTCCCCTGGCACGTCCCTGGGCAGGGCGGCTGCTCCCCAGCAGTTCCGATGGAGCTTTTAATTGGAGAGGGCTGGAAAATCCGAATGCCCGGCAGTGACGTGGCCAGTGAAACCACAAGAACAGCAAATTACTGCCCTCCCCAGCTGCTGCCCGGGCTCCAGTGGCGGCGTGGGTGACTCAGGGGCCACGGCTACCGGTGCTGAAARCACTCCAGAAATGCTGGGCTCCACCTGCCTCCCGCCAGGCTGTCACACACATCCCTTCTGGGATGCTGAGGGTTGGCTGACACTGATGTGACAGCCCTGGTGAGCTCTGAGCAGGAGCCTTCTGTCCTCCAGACATCCAGATTTTCGTGTTGGAGGCAGATTTCCCCAGCTGGCAGAGCCGGTGTTCTGGGGATGTGTCCCCCAGCAGAGGGCACAGCGTGGCTGTGCCACCAGGGCCACCACAACGTCCTTCTGCCCCCCTGCCCTGCTCGGCTCCCTGGTGCTTCCTGCTGCTTCTGGGGAGCCTGTGGGCCCCACGCAGGGCTCAGAGCCTTTTGCTGCCCTGGCAGGGCAGGTGTGGACACGCTGTGGGTCTTGCTGCAATCCCCCTTGACCCCAGGCTGAGTTTTGAGCCCGCTTTCCCAGCCTGCTTCCAGACAGAAAGTGGGAGAGCTGGTGCACGTCTGTCCTCAAGGCAGACACTTTCCTGTCTCGATTAAAGGATAAAATCCCTTCCCTGATGTCTGGCATCAGCCCTGGGCTCTGCTCCCTGCTCTGCTGCCAGGCAGGGAGTGGCTTGAGCACCCGAGAAGGACAGAGGGACACTGGCCCCACAGAGTGTGCCCTGGTGCAGCCCCATGGCGCTGGGATGTGGGGCAGGATGAGGCCCCATCACCCCCTCAGCTGTTCCTGCACATCCCAGGGCGGTGGGACGTGCTGTGGGTGGCAGGTGCCCTCCCTGGCAGGCAGGGGTGGTGCAGGGCTGATAAGAGCCTGCTGTCCTCCGCAGACCATCCACGCTGAGCTCTCCAAGCTGGTGAAGAAGCACGCGGACCAGAGGAACGTGGAGACGGAGATGTACAGGAAGATGCTGGGGAATCCCAGCACGGCCAGCAGCCCCAGGAAGTGCAAAGACAAACTGCCCTGGGTAAGGCCTCCGGGAGGGTGGGGTTCCCCAGGGCGTGTGTGAGTGTCCCCCAGGAGGGACACAGCCCCGCTGCCAAGCAGGATGTGCTCGGGCAGTGTSAGGATCCCGCTGGGAGCAGGGGCCGTGCTCCGGGAGCCGTGCCCAGAGCACATCCCAGATAACAGCCTGTGCCCTGGCAGCGTGTGCCCGTGGATCCCAGCCATGCCAGCTGCACGCTCTGGACTTTGCCCCCGGCTCCCGTCGGGAAGCGCTGTCAGCTGGCGGCACACGCTGTCCCACACGGCGCTGCCTTTTTGGGATGCCCTGTGCAGCAGGCAGGGCAGCGGGGTGGCACGTGTCCCCTGCCACGGGCACAGCCCCTGACGTCCCCCCTGTGCTCTGCCCCGCAGTCCATCCCCTGGAAGTGGCTCTTTGGCGCCACAGCCATCGCGCTCGGCGGCGTGGCCTTGTCCGTGGTCATCGCCGCCAGGAACTGAGGGTGGCACCGGGGCGGCCCCCGGGCACAGGAGCGATGCCAGCTCCTGGCTCTCTCTCTCTGCCGAGGGGCTGCCCCGAGGCTCTGCCGCCCCTTCCCRCGGGCTCGCAGCTCCACGGATGCTTTCTGTGCCAGAGGTGCCGGATCTCTCTCCCGACGTTCCCCACATCCCTCCTGGCACGGGCRGGTGCCACCCACGGGGTGGGCAGGGGGCTGCTGGCACAGCGGGGACCCCCGGGCAGCCTCCTGGCAATCAGGGGCTCAGCCCCCAGCCCTGAGGGTGTCGGGGGCAGCGGGAGCTGCCTCTCGCCGGTACGTCCTGGCCGTGCCCRTCCCTGCTGCCAGGACGGGGTGGGCAGGGGGTGGCACGGAGAAGGCAGCTGTGGGAAGCGATGTGGATGTGCCCAGGGGGAAATGCAGCGGTGTTCCCTGATTCCTGGGGGCTGCCAGGGACTCAGCCCTCCTGGAGGTACCCGCTGCCCTCCTCTGCACATCCCTGGAGCGTGCAATGTCCAAAGGAAGCCAAAGAAGCCCTTGGTGGGAGGGATGGAGGAGGGCAGCGCTGCAGACCCCCTGTCCAGGCTGTCTTCCYGTGGGTCCAAGCCCGTCGGGGGTTCCTCCCTGCCCTGCAGCCCCCCCAGCGCCTGCCCAGCCTCAGCTCTGCTCATGGGGGGGGTTGTAGCACTGTCCTTGCACCCCAAACTGACTGTGAACTTCCCAAATAAAGGACAATTCCTTCACTTTCCGGCCTGTTTATTGCCACGCGTGGGRACACATGGAGTCTGCAGGGGGGCAGTGCTCAGAGGGGAGCCTGGCACACCGAAATCAGCTCTGGAGGAAGCCTGGAACCTTCAGGCTCCACCTGGGGGTCAGGGGGTCCATGTCGGGGTGCTCATGACTGGGGAGGTCTGCGGGGTTGGGGGGTTCATGCCTTGGGGGCGCTCACACCTGGGCATCCAGAGGGTTCATGCCTTGGGGGGGCTCACACCTGAGGGTCCAGAGGGTTCATGCCTGGGGGGCTCGTGACCGGGCAGTTGATGCCAAGGGGTTGCAGGGAGTTCCCACCCGGAGGGTTAAATGCTCGGGGTGGGTCAGGGGGTTCATTCCCGGGGGTTCCCCACCCGCCGCCCCCTCCCCGCGCTCCCGCAGCGCTCCCCGGCTGCACCAGACCACCCTCCCCAGCATGCCCCGCGCCCTTATTTGCATATCCCCGCCTCCCCCTCCCCACGGCCCAATCCGACGCGGCGCCCGGCATCTCCCAGCCAATCGGCGCGCCCGCTGCCCACCTCCTCGCCCCAGCAACAGGCGCCCCGCGTGGGCGTGGCCAGCGGAGCGGTGCATCATGAATAATTCATAAGGAGGGGCGTGTCGGCGGCGGGCGGCCCCGGCGGCCCAGGCGCGGAGGGGGAGACGGTCCCAAGATGGCGGCGCTGCAGGCGGAGCGCGGGTACGGGCTGTCCTGCGGCCGCCTCGGCCGCGGCACCCGCGTCTCCGTCTTCCACGTCAAGCTCACGGAGAGCGCCCTACGCGCCTTCGAGAGCTACCAGGCCTGTAAGGTACGGGGCTGGCGGGCGTGGGGCGGCGGGCACGGCCCCGCCGAGGGCGAGCGGGCGGCCGCCACGAGGCCCCCGGACGGAGCCCTGCGGGCGGCACCGGCGGGGATGTGAGGGGAGGTGAGAGGGGGGAGCTCCTCGTGGCGTGGCTGTGTGGCCCGGGGCGGGGGGACTCCCTGGTGGGGGGCTGAGGGGGTGCGGAGGCTCCCGCCCCCCCCCGTGAGTGACCGGGGAACCGGGAATGGGGGGGGGCGATCCTGGTGCCAGGTGCCTGCGGGACACCGGAGAGGACCCGCGGTGCCCCTCCCGGTAACGCCCCGCAGCACCCCGGTGTGTTCCTCATCCCCGGTAGGGTTTGCGGGGTCCCTCTGGGCCCCCCGGTGAGTGACCGGGGAGGGGTCGCGATCCTCCGCCAAGTGCCCGCGGGGCACCGGGAGGTGTCGGTGCCTCCCCGTCCCCGCCCCGGTGATTGCTGGGGGGACCCCCGTGTGCCGCCGCCCCGGTGGGTGAGCGGGGACCCCCGGTGTGCTGCCCACCCCCGGCTGGGTGGCAGGGGCCCCGCGGTCCCGGTGCGGGGGTGGGCGCTCGGTGCCCCCCCGGGAGGTGACGAGAAGCTGCCGTCAGTCCCCGTGAGTGTCTGGGGAGGGGGGCCAAGGGACGTCGGTGCCCCCCCCCCCTCCCGTTTCCCCGGTGAACGTGACGTGGGTTTGTAAAGCCGGGGGGGGGCGGCGGGTCCATCCCCGGTGCTGCCATCCCGGACTGGGGGGGTCCCTCCATCGCTGTCCCCTCCCCGGTACTCCCGGTTGTTCATCCCCCGCCGGCTCGGTGCTCCCCGCCCGGGAGCGGGGGGGGGAGGCACGTTCAGACTGTATTTTGAAATTTCCAGATTGTCTTTTCCGTGCCGTTTCCTTGAAATGCATCCAGAGAGCTTATTAGTCATGTAAATAGAGAATAATGGCAAAGCTCGGCAGCTGGTGTTGGGATGGACCGGAGAGGGGTTCAAAACTGTCATTTTTTTAGTGTAATTTTATTTTTGTTGTATTTTTTCTTTCCGCCTCTGATCCTGCGACGAGCATTTCTGTCTCCTCACCTTGCTGGGGGAAGCTGGGAGCCTAAACCCGTTTGTCATTAGGAGCGTCCTGCCTGCCAGCTTCTGTAGGATAAACCATATGTTGTCACAACACTATTTTTAATTTAGGGTGTTGGTTACATCACATCACTGAATTGGGCAATCTCTGTATGAGGACGAAGGTAATGACTGTACCAGGGTTTATCAACTTATATTTTAATGAGTGTTTATCAGCATTATGAGAAGTCGGGAGGAATAAGTGACTTGGGTAGACTGAATTATTAGCTTTTTTTCTCTCTGAAAAATGAAWCAAATAATCSAAATAATTCTTTCCTATATATTGGGAAAGCCTTTTATTTTGGGGGAGGGAGAGTAGGAAGACTACAGGCAGCTGCRTTAAATATTTTGGGAAGCTATTCCGAGTCCATGTCACACATGAATGGTGGTGTTTATTTTCTAAATGAAGTCTGGGCTCAGGATTGTTTGGTGGCCAACGGCCACTAATGAACTTTGCTTCCTTCACCGCCACCCAAAAGAGAAATAGTCAGAGGCTCCTGGTGATTAACTGGGCAGGAAGGGATAAGGGCAGAAGAGCTGCTTGTTTGTGTAGTGAATAACGCAACAATTAGTGGGCTATTAAACACATGTGCTCCTTCTGCATGGGTTCTATAAACAGTTTCCCCAGCTTGGTGAAGGTCTGGGCTTCCTCGGCAGCTCCGGGCCCAGCCCTGCCAGGAGCCACCCCCAACACACCTTTGCAGCTTCTGTTTGTCCACTCCAGCTCCGCTTTAATTTTGGGCTGCAGTAGCTCAATGGAAAAAATTTGCTCAGGCTCCTTCTGCTGGGTTTGGTTTGAAACGTGGTGGAACTGACGGCAGCGTTGTGTAATATGGATAATGGCCTGGAATCCAATCCTGCTCTTTGTGTTACCTGGAGCCCARCGTGTGCAGTCTGACCTGTTTGGGGCACCGGGGGAGCACGTCCGTGCCATTCCTGCGACAAGGCTCTGTCCCTCTGCCAGCACGGGCAGGGAAATGTCTTCAGTTCCTTGCTTGAGTTTGTTCTTGGGCTAATAATAATGTATTGGGATTACATAATCCAAAAATGATCACCCAGCCGGGCGAGCTGCCATTTGTTTGGAGTGTCCCTGGTGCCAGAGCAGTTGCAGGCTTGGTGTGGAGCTGCACCATGTGTGGATCAGGCAGCAGGGCTGTGGAGAAACAGATATTTGTCTTGTTGGGCCTCTGCTGAGCCGTGCTCTTGCGCTTCTGCTGAATTGTCTGCGTCCTAGGGAAGAAAACGGTCAGGGATCCAATTCTGGAGAGGGTTTGGAGCAGCCTGCTCTAGTGGAACGTGTCCCTGCCCATGAAACAGGTTGAGCTTTAAGGTCCCTCTCAGCCCAAACCATACTGAGATACTGATCCCCAACTCCTGTGTTCCAGCAAGCTGTTCCTGTGTCAGGTACAGAGGATGAGGAGCTCCAGCTCACAGGGCTGCTGGCTTCTGATCCTGGGAAGGGTTTCTTTGGTAGCTCACCTGAAAGAAATAAGAGCCTTAAAAAGAGAATTAGCACTGGCTTCACAAGGGACACAGTGAGATGTCACCCAGCTGCTCCTTGTGAAACTTGCTGCCCCTGAAACTGTTTCCCCACAGCTGTGRAACYGAGAGCTCTGGCTACTGAGCTCAGRGGGCTGAGCAGTGGGAAGTGTGTCCCAAGTTGGTTTGTCCACTGATTAAATGGAGCCAGTCTGGTGTGCTCCCCTAAAACAACTCTGGGTKCTCCAGGGAGTGTAATTCTAGAGCAGGCTGCAGTTTGCTGCCTTCCTTTTGGGGGTGTGTACGTGGTTAGGCATTGCCACTCCCCCCAAAAAGGCAGGGCATGGCCAAGGCCAGCTTGGATGGGGCTTGGTGTAATCTCATCTGGTGGAAAGTGTTCCTGCCCATGGCAAGGGGGTGGAGCTGGGTGGTCTTCAAGGTCTTTCTGACCTAAATCTTTCTGGGATTAGATGATTCTGTGACTTTTCCCATCACTTCTTGTGTGCCCCCAACTTTGTTCCTGCCCCTGTCAAGGTAGAAGGGAGCTCCTCACACCCATTCCTTGCTTTCCTCTTTCATTCCTGTCCTTGATGAGGAGATATTTTACCATCCTCACCTAATTCCCTTAGTTATCACTCATCCTGTATTTTTCACATCTGTTTTTTTAGCAGCATCCTGGGTAAGTCCCATCTTCCTGCCTGATTCAGATGCCACATGGCAGACCTGAGTGTCCCTTGGCAGTGGCTCTGTCTCCCTTGCAGTGAAGGTGCTGATGGCACACAAACAGTGTTAGGGCTGTTCCTGGAACCCTTACCTGGGAATTTCCCAACTTCCACGTATTTCTGTAAACCTGTCTCTGTGGTTGAGGGGTGGTTCTTTGATTACAGGCAACRTGATGCAGTTGCACACCTTTCCCTGTCACTTTATGTGGTGACCTAACAATGGCTGAACTCTGCTCCTGGTCCTGCCTTCCTGGTGGTTTTAGGAGGGTTTTAAGAAGGTTGTAGCATCCCTTGGTGATGGAGCTGAGCAGCACGTCCTGCTCCCGTTGTCCCTCTCTGCCCCTGCTACCCCAGAGCGTTTTGAACTGCAGCCACCGGTTGATTCACTGGTGAACTTTGGCAGATGCGCAAATATTTATTGGGGACTAAGCYGAGATAACCAAAGCACGTTGTCCCTGTGCTCACCCAGCTGAATTTTGGGACTGTGGTCCGATAGATGTGGCTTCCCAAATCATCTTCCCCATGCTGCCCTAAAACCARCCGTGAGAGAAGCAATCCCTTGGAAATGAGGGTTAACCCAACCCCTTGGAGTTGCTATTTATTGAAATAACTTTCTAGCCTTGGCTTTTGGAGCAGGTTGTGGAGATTCCTTCATCTTGCTGTGTTCAAAGCACGAAACACAAAATGAAGGCTGTGCTGTCATTACAGGGTCTTTAGGGTAATGCGTATTCATGCTGACTTGAGAATTGAAAGCTGCTTGCAGGTGTCAGGAGGAGAAGAACAATCCGCCTTTCCAATCAAAATTCATTGAATTATCTCAGAGCTTTTTGCATCATTCCTCCTTCCCTGTAACCTGTTTTTTCCTGTCCTATTAATTCACTGATGCCGTAGTCCGTCAAAATTGAGGCTCTTACGACATCRGGAGCATGAGTCGGTGACATGGCTGAGTGAATCACAGGAGGCTGGAGAGGAAGCTCATGGCACACGTACGGCTCATCAGCAAAAATGGGACAGGATCTGCAGAACACCCTGAACTGCTCAACTCCTGCTCAGTGTTCTTCACGTTGACCTGAATGTGGCACCTCCCATTGCAAGCAAGGGGACAAAGAGACACTGAACATTGTGCACGAGGAATGTTTTGGCCCGTGGCAGTTTCCTTTCAATTATTTAGGGAWGCTTTTTCTCTCAACCGTATAGCATTTGGATCTGCTCAAATTATAGATTCATCTCTATAGTTTTCAAACGGCATTGGAAGGAATTGTCTGTAATTTACATCTAAAGTGACGTACAGTTGCTATGGGATTTGGTGGCAAATTATAAACCCATTATGCTTTTTTTTTATACTGGTGGTAGCAGACTAAAGAACTAGGTCTAATTGGTGATGTGCCAAAGGAAAATAGAAAGTTTGTGACAGAATCCTTGTGACTGATGGGGCTTGCTTTTTTTTTTTTTTTAATCAAATGTGATCTGCTTTTTATCAGCAAAACATACCCTACCATTAATTGGAGAGGTTGAGTTTGAATTAATAATTTTTGCTCTCTGGCAATACAGGGGGAAGCCAGCTAGAAGATTAACCCTTTATGTTATTTATATGGGGSTAGGTTGTTCTTTTTTAAATTCMRRTGGAATATTTCATCAGTTGTATCARTGGCAGCTGGATGTGGTGATTATGTTCCTTACCCAGCAAAATTAAACCCTTTCTCTTTTTCAGCATATTCTGATTTCTTACTCCACTTAAACAGCAGAAAGAAAAGCTATTATAATATCTTTTTAACTTCCATCTGAAGCACAGAAGTCTCTTCAGAACAATGTGTCTCCCAAGGACCGTGGAGTGGCTGCTGCTGGTCAGCTCGGAGTGATCCTCCAACATCAGGGCTTTTCTGAGCCCGTGTGAAGTGCTCTGTCCTGTTCAGTTGGTTCTTGTCCTGGTGCAGCTTGGCACAGGGCTGGTGGCTGTTGAAACAGTTCCCTTGCGTGGTGCTGGCTCTGCTGGGGYAGCAGCAGCAGCGCCTTTATCGCTGCCCAGGGAGGGAGGGAGGGAGGGGAGCTTTTGTGGAAGGAGCATTTGAGGTCTCCTTGGTAAATGGCCGTGTTATCTCCCGAACGATTTGCACGTTTCAGACCATTTAAACTCTGCCTGTAACTTGTAAGCAGAAACTTGTGAAGCGTCTCCAAATCCCTGGTGTTTGTGCATGTTGAAAAATGGGAAGGGACAGACTGCATGCGTCACTCCCGTACTAATTTGTGCCAGCTAATCCATGGGAGAAGAATACATTTTGGCTGACTTAGTGGTTTTGCTGCTAATGCACAGGAGAGTGCGTTTGAATGGATGGAGTGGCTGCACGGGTTTAGGTAGACTTTGAAGGGATACCCTGTGTCTGGGATCCTGTGCTGGGTACCCTCATTTGGTGTAATATCCTGGATTTGTTTGGGTTTTTGGGAAGGAGGAGTTGGGAGGGAGGGGAAAGCTCACTCAGCGTCACAACATCAGGAAGGCTGGGATAGAGTTACCTCTGAATAATTAAGGTTAATGCTGTTTCTGGAGGAACCATTATCTGCAGTGAACTCAATGCTCATGAAAAGACATGCTGATAACCTGAACTATGCTAATATTTCATCCAGGGTGGATACAGAGGAGGCATCACCAAAACTGGGCTTTGGTGTTCAACGTGCCTTAGCTTGACCTAGATGAATTATCCAGGAAAGGAGGTTGGATTTGCTGATAAGAGTTTTCTGGAGTAGCTCATGTGTTGCTTAGAAACATCCCATGTACATAAGGCAACTTCTGCACACCCTGGTAATCTGGTATTTATTGCCTTCTGACTGGGGATGTTGGTGAGTTTTGGGGTTTTTTTCCAAGCATTTATATATTAAAGAGCGTGYTAGACCCSTCAGTTTGCTGAGTGCTGTGTGTGTCCCTGCTGCACTGGGAGAGCAGACTTCCCAAAATCCAATCCTTTTTGCATTACAGTCTAGAAAAAACACAGCTCCGTGCACTTGGTCTCTCCTTTCTTTACATTGGACTAGTGCCTTTTTCTAATTTAAAGAAACCAGCATTTGTTTAACTCAAAAAGAGGTCAGCACTGGTGAGCAGGGCTTGACTGAGCTGCCCACCTCTGCCCACCTGGAGTCTTCCCTGCTCTGGTCCAGGGTTAACCCTCTGCTCTCTCTCTGTGCAGGCTTTTATGCAGGAGRGATCACCTCAGTGCAAATTTTTGTGGGAAGCTGAGATATTTCTCCTTTTGGGCTCCATTCTGTGCTGTTGGGTTWAATGGTAGACGCAGACTTTGTCCTTGAGGTTCGTGTCCACACGTGATGCAGTTCAGCAGGTACCACAAAACTTCCTGAGAGCAACCAATTGCCTAAATCTCTGTAGTGTTTAGATTTCATCAGCACAAACATCCTCTTGGCTACTTGGCTCTGTATTTTGAGCATATATGGGTTCAGCCATGCTTTGATAAGAGCAGCYGTGTGGCAGCTGGGGCAGGTTCATGTGGGATCAGTGATGGGGAGACAGGAACAGGTCTGGAGGAACTGRGGCTGCCCCAGCCCTGGAAGTGTCCCAGGCCAGCTTGGAGCAGCCTGGGATAGTGGAAGGTGTCCTTGCTTATGGCATGGGGTGGAATAAACTGAATTTAGTGGTCTTTCTAACCCAAACCATTMCAWGATTCTATATGACAGTTTAAGCTGATTGTTGTTACTTAGCAAGAGCAGATGTGTGTTACTTAAAATCCTAACAAAAATCCCAGCAGGACGGAAGAAACTCCGGCTCAATCCATATCACTGTGCCCACAGGATCCATATTTTCTACAACTGAGGTGGAAGAACTAATTTAATCTTCCTTCTATATTCCTCCCCACTGAGGCCCATTCTGCGATGGGCTGCAATCAGTGTGTTATGTGCCAGTTGTGGTTATTTGAATCATATTTCCACATTTCAGTGTCTAGACTTTATGTTTGTGTGAGTTTTGTTGTACCTTTCCAGCTCCGGCGCTGATTTCAGTTGGTTTTGGCTCCTGGTTTCTATGAGAAAATCAAACGGGCTGTGTTTCTGCCTTTCCCAGTCCCCAGAAAAGAAGGCAACAAGGGAATGGGTAAAAAACTTGGTTTTATAAGCTCCTTTGCCACCATTTTTCTGTCTTTTGAGAAAATCTGTGTGTGGATGAGCTGGGCTCTGCCATTTGGTGACCGGCAGGTGAGAGCGAGGACAMACCACTGATGGCTGCAGATAAATCTCTGCCTGCTTCTTGCGCCGAGAGAAATCTGCTGTGAAAAAAGAGATGAGCTTGATACAGACCAGCAAGGCTGGGAAAAAAAGTGACTGTGCAGACGTTTTTAGCAGAAAACAACTTTATAATCCACAGAAGGAGAGTGTTTATTGAAAGTTAAGCTTTTTAATTGCCTGCGGGCACTGGGCTTCGTTTTTTGCCAGCACTGGTGGATATGGAGGATGATGGATGTGGCTGTGTTTGTTTAGGGACTAGGAGGGARGGTTGGTCTGTTTGTGATGCTCAGAGAAGTTGATAATGGCACCAGACCTGGATAACATGGACCTCACTGTGACCAGGAGGTAGAACTGGCTTCAGAATTGTTCACAGTAATACTGACTTGTGCAGAAAACAGCGTGGACCCTGAGCCAGGGCTGTTTTCTGTGCTCCTGGTRTATAATAAAGTGTATTATGGCTAAATCAGTGAAAGGAAATAATGTTCCCAACTCCTTGTTAACCTGTAAAGCTTGCTGCCATCAAATGTGAAAGGTTTAAGTGCAGCTGAATAGCAAGAAAAATGAGAATTTTTCCCAGGGAATGCAGAGAATAAAAGCAGTGGTTCCAAGTTCTCTCTGCACACTGGGCTCCCTCTGCTCCCCCGGTGTTTGAGGTGCCCCAGGGTGCTGCCAGAGCCGTGGCTTCACCTCTTCCAGGGAGCTGAGCAGTGTAAATTCTTCCATTCCTTCCCCATCCAGCATTCAGTGGATGCTTTTTGGAGCCCGGCATGGGCGGAGTAGCAAGGAAGCAAATTTTTCCACCCTGCCTGAGCTTGGGCAAGCGGAAATTGTGCCTTGGAAGCCTTATAAGGCCAGCGAGCCGGCTCTGGCTGGGCTCACCTTGCCACCAGGATGCTGGGGCAGGGAGCAGCCCTCGCTCCCAGGGAGAGTTTCAGAGCCTTTGAAGTGCTCCCTGTGCGTCTGCCACTTGCCAGAGGGACGGTGTGGCCGCCCTGATTAGGTGACAGCAGCTCATTAACTCCCTGACTTTTGTGGGGCTCCAGCAGCCGGCCCCAAACGGAGGCGGAAATTCGTGATTCAGAGCGAAACTGCTGTAAAATGACGGAGCTGGGAAGGTCGGAGCCTCTGTCACAGGGTGTCTTCATTTCCTTCAGCAGCGTCTCAGGCAGATCCTGCTGACTGCAGACAGTGCTGAGCAGGACTTTGCTCTGAAACCAGAGTTCCTGCGGCATTAAAATAGATTTTTGAAAAGCCTGGCAGCACCTGTTCCCCCTGCCAGGGATGTTCAGCCCTCAGAGCTGCCGGAGCCCCAATGGTGACCTCTGCTTCTGCTTCTCGCAGAATTAAGAACAACTTCTGCTCCCATAAATAGTCCCTTAAGAAGTGCGTAGGAGCTCTGTGACCAATTTCTTTTGAAAAGTGCTTTCAGTGACACCTGTGGCTGTGACCTTGCTCGCTGCTCCCACCCCGTGTCCTTGCAGGGCAGCTGTGTTTTGRTGGCAGCCTGGTGGTCCTGGCCACGAGCTCTGCTTCCTTCTCTCATTTAATCAGCACTAAAAAGAACCTTTGGTTATCTGAGTGTTTTGTGGGAAGCTGCTGCTGYTTGTCCTGCTGCAAATCCCAAACGCTCCCTGCCTCGTTCAGGTCTTCATTCCCTAATGCCACTGAGGTGGCTGAGCGTCTGAAAGCTCCCGTGTTCCTGACACATGTCACAGCTGCCAATCCTTGTTTTTAYTCCAGAAATAAAGGCTGGTTTTCCAGAGGAGCATTGTCACAAACCAGTTCTCCCAGCCTGGAGTCCTGGAGCTGGTGGAGAGTCCCAAAACACCCAGCTCTGCTCAGGAAGCGGCTTTGTGTTTAATCTTTGCAAATGTGGAAATGGGAAGAGGGAGGCAGTAATGGATAAAGTAAAACATATTTAACCTTTAGGGACGTAAATGGGATATCTTGGATGTGTTTGGAAYGGGCACTGGGGTTGATGTGGAACGTGGTGGTGATTAAAACCAACAGCAAACATTTTTCTGCTCATGAATTACGGACTTTGTTCTTAATGCATTAAAATCTAGAGCACTTTGGGGTTTCTTAACGTGAAGGGGGAGAAGAAATAGATTTATTACCTGGAAGGTTTGATGTTATAGTTCCAGGCATGTTTCCACAACCTTCCTGCAAGCATTTGGAGCTGTACCTAATGTGGGTGCTGCCTGCATTGGGCTGCAAGTTTGAGCTCTCTCATACAATTAAAGCCATTTAACTGCATCTAAAGACCTTTTACTTGTCATTAAGACTAAATTTACTGACGCTGACAGCAGGAAGAAACACATTTACCCTAACTCAGATGGGCTAAGAGAGCAAAACGTTCCAGCTAACTATGACTTGCCTGGATTGTTAAATTTAGACCAAAAATTCTGGTCAGACAATTAAGTGCCGGCTCAGTGGCCACACCACTTCTTTTGCATGTGTGAATTGGCTGAGCTGCCTCTGTCAGGCAAGAGAGATTCTCTGTCTGAATGTCTGAATTCTCTGAGGGTTGTTGGGCTCAGACCCGGGGAGTCTTTTYGTGGCACTGTGGTCGYTCCCTGTTTGGTCAGCAGCCCTGGTATGTTTTTCCTCTTCTTATCTGAAAATTTTTCATGTTTATTTTTGGAATTTGTTGTAACCTGAACTTTCTCAGGTGTCCTTGCGGAGAGGAAAGAAACATCTGACTTATTTTTTAGGTAGATTTTTGCCAGTTGAGAAGAGTGTGTTCTTTCTTTTACTGTTTGTCGCTTTATTTTTGGAGCAGGTTTGTTACTGACCAGCCTGGCAGTGCAAATACAGAGGTAGCTGAAACAGTGCAGGTTCTGTGCTTCTTGCTGAAGTAAAGGCAGCACCTAATTTAACTTCTTCAGGCAACTGCCTTCACTTTTCTCCTGCAGAAAGCATCCCTGGAAGCTGGAGGAGGCTGTTAGCAGAGGGTATGTAACACAAGGGTCTATCATGGTAGGAAATCTAGGGAGGTTCTCTTGCTCAGTGTGTTCAACTGGATTTTTCTTGGGCAGCTTCCCTCAGTGATAGGAAAAAACCTGGAATATTTGAGTGCTTTATTGCTTTGTCCCTGTGGAGATGGCAGGAATTTGGGTGACACCCCTGCTGAATTCYGAGTGTCTGTCAGGTTGTGTTCCTTCTGTCCTGGCTGGCATTGGAGCACCTCTGTTTGCCTGGAGGCCAAAAGAATCTGTGTCTGAGCATCTTGCTTTAGCTTTTGAGGTTGCTCTGGCTCGTGGGGTGCTGCTGGTGGGATTTCTCTGGGATTCCTTCAGGRTGCAGCCTCTGACTTTGCTTTATCACAGCCAACAGCACTGTGAGGAACATCTGAAGATCATCTTCAGCAGAACTTTCTCAGACTAGTAATTACTCTTCCCTCYGAGTGTCAATAGGATATAGCTGGGCACAAGGAAAACAGAACTGGTCCAGGCTTGTTTTCCTGGGCTCAGCAGTGTGAGGCGAGATCTGTTCCGGGATGGTTGAACGGGTTCGTCAATCTGATCTCTCAATTGTCTTTCTATATTTTTCTCTTGCAAGAAAAGGAGTAAAGCCCTGTGGAAGATAAGAATCGTTCTGATGTTTCAGCAGCTCGTTTAAGCCACYTTATGAGCACATAGGCAAGTGAATCAGCCCTGGTGTCTTAATATGTCCTAAAATAAATTAGACTTTCGTAAGCAAATTCGGTGGGTTTGAACTGCTGTATTTTCATTAAAAGATTGCAGTGGAGAAAACGCTCTTTAAAATTCAGCCTCGGGGTTGTGTTGTTCATTAACTGATAGTCACTCCTGTTTACCTTGTGTGATAAGTCCCACGTTAAGAATGGCCAGCAGTGCTGATGCCGTCACAGTTGCCCTTCAGAGAGAATTGCTCTTTTTTTTTTTTATGGCTTGCTTTCCTGACAGGTGGGAGTTTTTTTGGAGCTCAGATAAATGCAAACAGCCACGACGTACCTCTCCTAATCATGGAAAACCACTTGTTTGGTTTTTTTTTTGTCCCCCTGTTCTTAGCAGCTTGGTAACGCTGTTGTCGGTACAAAGGTCATTTAAAAATCTGACATGTCAGCCCAGCAACATACTGCTCCTTAATGAGGCTTAAAACCAGCGTGGAGCTGCCTGGTGGAAATAAATTTGGAGCTGCAGAATGGAGGGAGACATGTGAACAGCTTACAGGGATGGGATCACCTGGCTTTCCTCTCACCAGCCCCCCCTCCCCGATCTCTCCTGGGTACTCGAAGTTCTCTTGCATAAAGGGGTTTAATTTTTTCCTCTTGTTATKCAAATGAGCCCAGGTGTTTGACAGCACCTTTGTGTTCTCAGAAGAAAAGCAACGAAAATACCTCCTGAAATCCAGGCAYGATGTTTTTAAAATGATTCTTTCCTGTGTTTGAGGTTTTCTCTCCTCCTCAACTTGGCCTCCTGCTGCCCCTTTGGGGAGGTCCTGGGACACCTCTGACTTCATCCCCAGCTGGCTGGAGCCCTCCTGTCCCTCCTGCTCCCCAGGATGTCACTGAAGCCAAGCTCTTGAACCTCCCTGTGACGCTCCCTGAGTCCTTTGAATGTCTGAAGGCTTTTCCTCTAATCCTGTTCCCCAGCACTACTGGAATTTCAGCACCTTCAGCCTCGCCTCAGTCTGTTCAGCTCTTTGACTGTTCTCCAGTGAAAACTAGGTCAGAAACAACCGGCAGCTTCTGATATTTCACTATTCCTGTTTTATAAGTTGTAACCCAGTGTTGCTGTGTTTAATCTCTTGCTTTAATTTCCACGTATTAAGTGTCTCAGGTGGCTCTGCGTGAGCAGCCTGACACAGTAAAACTGCTCCCAATAACATCTTGGCTGGAACAGCCATGTTACCTTGACTGGGGCTGAGAAGGTGAATTACCTTTTTTTGTTACACATAATGCTGGAGATGCCAAACTGACAGATTTTTCCACCACCTCTGTCTTAAGTGTACATTTGCTGGCAATTTTGGAGCTGTACTTAGCCAGCTTCTCTTTGTGCCTGTGTGGCTTTTTAACCTGATGGGTGAAAGAAAAACAGCTTAAAAACAATAATAATAATTGGAAACCCACAGGTTGCCCAAGAACACAGCAATGCAGGTATATTGGAAGGCATTTAAGAGATTTATTTTTAACTGAGTTGTAGCTGACTGGACCCATTCAGCGTTTTCACAAAACTATTCTTGGAATGGTGCTTGAGCTGAGGTGCCTCAGTGTTCAGTGAAATCCACCTGGTGTAATTCAAGAGTATCACTCTTCCTTTCTCTTAGGCAGACTTGGAGCCAGCCAGTGTTGGAATCCTTGGGCATTCCAGCATCAATGGGATTTAAATGAATCCTTACTTTTCAGTCTAACTTAAAGGTTGTGGTTTTAAAATTGCGCCTGAGCTGTTGTCTCKGAAAAGTTTTTTCCAAGTTGTTTATGAAGCTGTTCTTAATACACTTTAATTTTCTTCCTTCATGTGTCTCCTACTGCTCTGTGGTTGCTTTCAAGGATCCCCATCCAGGCACAGGGTGGGATTGTTGGGGTGTCTGTGCAGGGCCAGGAGCTTTGATATTCCYTGTGAGGAATCCCTTCCAGCTCAGGGTGTTCAGTGAGTCTGTGATTTTCCTAGGATTTGAGGATCCCTGGTTTGCAGGTACCAGTTTGATCCAGCTCTTTCCATCTGGGAAGCATTACCTGTGTTTGACAGGTTGGGGGGAGTTTGAAGCAGGGCTGAAATGTTTTATTTAAGGAACAAATCCCAGCCCTAAATGTGGCTCTGTAGTCCCTTCCCGTCACTTGTGTGGCCCTCAGCCTGGCATGGAGGAGCTTGGGTGTCTTCATCAGTTCTGGGAGCTTTATTTATCCATGATGGGGATGAGGGGGAGTTGAGATGTGCTATCGTGACACACTTTTCTGTCTTAATTTGGGAAACATTTTCTTCTGGCACTTGGGCGTTTTGTACAGTGCAGAAAGCAAAATACTTGTACTATATACATGGGATACAGCTGGTCCTGGAAAAGCTTTTCATTATTTTACCCTCTGAGCCCCAAAACTGTATTGCTGCATTGCTACAGAAAGCACTTTTCCCTGATTTTAGCCTATCTCCAAGAGGGACAGCAGCGAGCCAAGTGATTTGTGTGATGGAAATTTGGTTTTCTTGTGATTTCTACAAGGTTTTTGGGGTTGTTGCAGAGGTGGCCACATCTCCAGCACCCTGAAATCAGCAAACTTCCCTCTTCTGCCAGAGACAGCACAGAAGGCTTCATTCAAGGTCTTGTTCACAGGAATGACTCTTAAAATATTAATCTGAGAATGTCTAACCCCCCTGAATTCTTGGCTCACAACGAGTGAATCCTCCAGGGAAAACCAGCACTGCTGTCACCTTTAGCAGAGTTGGGAATTTTGGATGATTCAGTTTCCTTCTGCCAGTTTTGTTGTTGTGGTGTTGTTTTTTTCCCCTCTGTCCTTTCCCAATTTAATGGGATTGTCTGATAACTCCAATAAAACACTGCTGCAAAAACAAGCAGTGTTGCATGCAAGAGATGATTACCCAGGGAATTTTGGGCATGGATGTCTTAATGGGATTCTTGCCWGACTGAGGTTTCTGAATTGTCTTGCAATGCAGATGTGTGCAGATGCTGCAGATACTGCTGGACTTCTCTTAGAGGAATATTTAATATCGTATTTAATGTTTAATATAATATTTAATATCTTATTTAATATTATTAGTGCTTCCAGTATAGRGAGGCAGAACAGGAAGCTTCATTCTGCAATAATGTTTTTTGTTGAAAACAGTGCTTCAAAGCAAATCCATSTGTTTGAAAAACAAATCTAAGGGTTTGCTTTCCTTTGCCTGCACTTTAGAAATACCAATATTTACCTTCCTTTTTCCTACCCTGTCTTTAATTTACTGTAACTGTAAAAGCCAGGCAGTGCAGCTCTGCAAGAGAGGGACAGACTCAGGCCATGTGAGCAGACTTAAATTCAAAATTAATTTTACTTCAGCCACTTCTTTCCTGTATAAACAACCTACTCTAGATTTGCTACTTTTAATAAGGGATGAGCATTGGGATTTGTTCATTTAACTCTTCCTCAAATTAGTTGCAAGTCATAAAACAATAGGACTTATTTCTAGGTTGGTACTTGATTTTTTATTTTTTTTGCAATTTGAATGTGCCAGCACGACATTATCTTTGGAGGAAAGCTTTGGGAAATGTTGTTGCAACTTGTTTTATGCTTTCCCACTTTTACCTTTTATTGCTTTCAGTCAGAGTTAGAGGAGAAAAATCCCTTCAGGAAAAGRGGTGATAAAAAGAAGAGTTAGTGCAGAATTCTGCTGATTTCTGGTGTGCTTGTGGAAAAGGGAAAGGGATCCTTGAACCTCTGTCTCGAGGAGAAGAGGACAAGACTGAAATAAAGGTAAAGGTGTTTGAATGGACAGTTCTGACTCAAGAATGCAGCACTGAGYAATGAAATTAAAATGGCTTTGAGGGCTGCTGGTTCTCAGTGTCAGGGAGGGTCTGGAACACCCTTCTGGAGGGAGTAACGGATGCAGAAAATCCACTCACACAAAATGAAACTTCCTTTGCGGGGAGATGCAGTAATTGTATCAAAACTGGGAGGTTTTTTTTACTTGCAGGAAGGAAACTCCTGGGTTATTACACTAAAAAATGGGCACCGTGYTCTGTGACTTAGTAATTCTTTCATTATAGCCATTTTTAATTGATTTTGCCTGCTTTGATCAGTTCTAAACACTGGAAGCTGCACAGGGGTGCAAAGGAGCTTTTTTCCTTCCAAAAGCCTTTCCTCCCTAAGCCTTTGGAAGTCGTGGGAGTTGGCTCCTGGTCCTCTGACAAAGCCTCCCTGAGCAGCCCCATCTTGTTAACAGTGGGATTGGTGGGAGTTTGTCATGATTAAACTGCAGATAATCATCATTACAGCCCTTGTGGCAGCCTGCTGATGAGACTTTATGATTATTGCTCTCCTTAATGAGCAGGTCTGCCTTAACTCAGTGCAGAAGCAAAGAGGGAAAACACGAAGTTAAAAAAAGGAGAACTGTCCCGTTGGGAAACGTGCCCGGAGTCTCCCAAGCTGGATTCCCACAGGAGGCCACTCCTGCCTCTGCTCCTGAGATCTGGAGCCCTGGCTGAGTTAATTGGGAGCTCAAAATATCAAACCCTCTTTGATATTTTCCTTTTTCTCGCCATCCACCTTCCCCCCACCTCAGAGCGCTCTGCTTTTGGGGTGGATTGGAAGCCCTCTCGTTTTTGGGGCTGCATTTGGCATTCCCTCTGGTTTTGGGGTGGTTTTCCTGTTTTCCACCTTCAGCCAGACAGAGCCCCCAGATCCCATCCAGCAGTGGAGTTGGGTGTCCAGGAAGCAGCAGTGAATCCAGTGACTGCCTGGCCATTCCAAAGGGAGCTGTGTCTGGAATAGAATGTTGTAGCTCTTGTAATGAACCTGTATTTTCTTGTCCTCTTGCAGTGTGTCTCCCCATGCCCTGGCAGGGGAGCCTTTCCCTGCAGACAGGTGCATTTAACTCTTCAGTGTCCTCTGCATAAACAAGCTGGACTTTYCTTTGGAGACAGAGCATTTCTTCCTTGCAGCCATTTCTCTCTCTGTGTTTTGATTTATCGCAGAGCAAATCCCTCTCTGTGTCTGTGCTCACGAAAGAGTTCCTCAGTTCTTGTATCTGCAGTGCCATAGAAATTTGGGATTGCAGGAAGGCATTTGGTGGTTCCTGCTCTGGGGAAGGCTCAGCCCAGTGGATGGGGCTGCTCTGTTTGCCAGAGCCAGGCTCTGCTCCAGCCAAACAAAGTCTCCTGCTCCGCAGTGGCCTGAGCAAACTCGATACCAATTCACAATACTTAATTATTTCTCCAAGGATTTGAGCCTCCTTTTMATTTTCTTCCTGAAAGGCATTGCCTAAATTGCCTCTGTGCCCAGCTTTCCTTCCTGGTGGAAAACTACTGCACCTTGTGCTGGCCAAACATCCTGCCTTGGTGGTCAGGAGCAGTGTGGATTGTCCCAGGRTTTTTGGGGGTGTGGGGGAGCTGGAGCTCCTTTCCCAAACCCACCTTTCCCAAAGTTGCTGAGGATGAGCAGAGGATCAGACTGTGTCAGAGCTGTCTGTTCTTTGGGAGTTTAAAGCTTTTTTTTTTTTTTTACAAATACAGAAAAATCATCACTTAATGATGTGCTAGGAAGCAGAAGATTCCTTTGAAGCACTGGAAAGTTTTACTTGGAGTTACCAAATTGAAACAAAAAAGTTTTGCTGGGCTTGAGCAATTTAGGATAGTGACAGTGTCCCTGCCCATGGCTGGGGGTGGATCTGGATGGGGTTTAAGGTCCCTGCCAACCCAAACCATTCTGTTATTCTGTGAAAAAACAGTGGGAATCTGGCACAAATCACCATGTGCTGCAGCCTATCACTGAGGCTGGACAGCCTTCACCTCCATCCCTTGTCCTGAGATTTTGGGATGGGTATTTGGGGAGCCATGGCGTTCATGTACCCTGATTCCATCTCTTTCCCCTGATTAATTCCTGCCTGAAGGAGCTCTGGCCCTGCCTGAGCAGAGCTGCAGGGCTGGGGGTGCCTCACCTGTGCACCTGTCTCTTATACACATCTAGATGTGTATAAGAGACAGGCTGAAGGAGCTCTGGCCCTGCCTGAGCAGAGCTGCAGGGCTGGGGGTGCCTCACCTGTGCACAGCTCGGTTCAGTTGGAGTCCCCAGCTGAATCCTGCAGCAGGSACCCAACCAACACGCTGCATTTTATTCAGGAGGAGCTTTTTAACCTGGATTAGCTGAGATCAGGAGCTCCAGGCATGCGAGAGAGAACAGGCTGCACGGCTGGCTCAGCTCTCGTGCCTGTGGGGTGACATCTTGATGACAGTGGAGTTTAATTGCTCTCTGCTTTGCTGATACAGCCCATTGTCCATTTAGGGCCTGGCTTTCTGCTGTACAGGGCAGGACARAGCGTTTCCATTAGGCTACAGTTTGGTTTTTAACTTAATCATGTGTCTTACTCTCTAAACTTTGCACAAAGGTAGAGTTTTTGTGCATTTCATGTGGGACGATAGCAGAGGTGCTCAGTGTGTGGTGATGTCAAAGCCTGCTCGTGATGCTTCCTGGTAAAATTGGTAATTTTGTTAGAATGGTGAAATTCTGTATCTCTGAGGARCTGGGAATGGTGAAATTCTGTATCTCTGAGGAGCTGGSAATGGTGAAATTCTGTAACTTTGGAGCTGGCAATGGTGAAATTCTGTAACTTTGGAGCTGGGAATGGTGAAATTCTGTAACTTTGGAGCTGGGAATGGTGAATGAAATTCTGTAAATTCAAGGAGCTGGGAGTGGTAAAATTCTTTAACATAACCATAAATTTCAGCAGATCAAGTTGAGGGTTTTTTTGAGCTGACACTTTAAACTCCTTTATTTTCGATCTTATAGAAATTTTTAACCCTGGAAAATTAAACGACTGAGGAAGCAACATTTGTGCTGTAACAGCCCACTTTAAATGATGCAATTATAACCAAATAAGCCAGTGTGCCTTTTGCAGTTTAGCAATTAAAAACTTCCAAACATACAGCCTAGCATTTTGGCTGACATAAAAGCTTTTGAGCATTTTATTGCTGCTTCTACTTCTGGGCAGGATTTGTAGGTGCTTTAATATTATAGTGATAATGTGTCCATTAATGCCTATTAGGCAAATGATAAATAATAAATACAAACTACAGTTTAGAGTAATTCGTGAGAGCCCAGCCCTTAAACCTTCATCAAAAGCACCTTTTTAATAATTATTTGTGTTAAAAGCTTGAGTGTTCACTTCTGCCCAAAATAAATTCTTTTAAATGTTGGGGAGAGGAAAGTGAGGGGAGGTCTGTGGGAGCACTGGATCATTGAGGTGATAAATGGGATTATCTTGGAGAGGAGGAGTGAGCAGAGGTGTCCATGGGGTAATTTGGGGGTTGCAGCCTGAGGGTTTGAAGGATCCCATCAGCATCCCTGGAAGGACGTGGGTGAATCCCAAATCCTCCAGCAGCATCCCCATGGCTCACCTGGGCAGCTGGCTCCTCTCCTGAGTGGAAAGCCTCAAACAGTGCTGGATTTACATGGAATTTCCAGGGCCCTTTCCATGAGAATGTTGGATTTGAATAGCAAAACTCTAATTTTGAGTCACAGCTGACTCCATCCCATCTGTGCTCAACTTCAAACGGGATCCTTGAGAGGCCCCAAATTGCAGATGGAAATTGTGTTGCAGGGAGACTGTGTTTTAATTCCACAAGTAATAGATGGGACATGAAAAAAGGAATATTCAGGAGGCTTTTTTGGCTGCTGAGTTTCTGGGAGGAGGTAAATACAAGCCTTGGGATAGTGGGATGTCCTGGGAGCAGCCTCAGTGGCTCTCTCCTGGGCCAGCCTGGGCTAATTGGCTGCCAGCAAACCTCCCACAGCCTCCCTGGGAGCTGGGGCTCTGTTCCAGGGGCTTCCTTTCCCCTGGGATTTGGATTTCTCGCTGCTAATGAACTCAGGGACTCACAGGTGTCTCCTGGGCTGGGGCGGATCTGCTCTGCCTTTGGACTCTGGTTTGCTTTGTGAGCTCTTGGGGGGTTTTAGAACAAAAATATAAATGGAAATCTGGGTGGCTCTGCAGGAGCTGTTTGCAGGTGTGCTGAAACTGAGGATGCTCCTGGATTTGGGACCTTTTTACCCCACCCTTGGCCCAGTTGTGCTGGGAAGCCAGAGGAAGCAGGGGAGGGAGCCCTGCCTATATTTGGACCTTGCTGTGTGGGCTAAAGAAACATAAACCAGTCATAACCAAAGAATTAAAGAGGAACCTGGAGTTTGGGGCATTACAGAGTCTGAAATTGGTGTTTTTGAAGCAATTTCTTGTTGTTCCCATTTTTGTAAGTGCYTGCTGAGGTGCAGCAGCTTTACCTGGGCACTGGTTTTACCTGGAATTGCACAYGATGGTTGGAAACATCCCATTAATGCCAGCCCTGGTTAGCAGGATTTTATAGTTTCTCTCTATATTTATTGGAATTCTTGCTGCTAATTTTAACTGTTTGTAAGAAGCTTTAAATTCTGAAAATAATGCCCTTGTTCCAACACAAATAAGGGTAAATTTTCAGTGGCACTCTGGGCATTGGTGGCTCTGAACATCCAACAAAACAGACAAACACATCAACACTAAGTTTAGGCAAACATTTTCCATAGAACACAGCCTGCAGTATAAATTCCAGTAAATACATGACAGAACTTTCCAAAAATGATGTCTTCTTTAATTATCTATATTTCCCTGAAGAAACAGAGAGGCTTCCAGCTGGCTCCTTGACCTGAGTATTTCCAGTGTCCTTTCTGATCCTGGGTAGGAACATCCCATCCAGCTTTTCCTCTAAAGGTGTTGAAAAATTTTTGCCAGCTTCACTCAGCCCTGATAAAATCATTCATTTTACATTCAATTCTTCCATATTTTATTGACACTTTCTTATTCTTTCCTCAGCTTCCACGTGTCAGACCTTGAATATTTAAATGTGAGGAGCTGTTTGTGTGTTGCCACCACCTCTGTGAGCTTTCAGAGCCTCTCTTTAGGGTTTCTTGCTCTCCTCTAGCCTGGGGAAACTAAAGGATGAGCATAATACTGTGATAATAAAAGCCAAGTATCCTGTGGGAGCTTTGGGGATGAGTTTTGGGGTTTTTCTGGTTTAATTTCAGGACTTTTGAAATGATCTTATGGTATGTGGAGGACTGACAAAAACCACTTGGGTCTGTGGGGTTTTATTCACGTTGGCATCCCAGAGCAGAGCTTTAAGGGCTTTATTTCTCCATCATTCCCAGGGAATGCAGCAGGAGCTGTGGAAAGCAGGGAACTGGGCATGGATGTGAGCAAGTTCTCTTTCCAGATGGCAAATAAATGAAATTTTATGGAGTAGGTGCCGGGGTGTACCCAGGCTCTTTCTGAGGGTCTGTTTGCAGTCAGGGGCAGAGGCTGGAGCTGGTAATTCCAGTTTGGGTASATCTCAGAGGTGCAGCTGTGGTTTGGATGTTCCTTTGGGAGTTATTCCTGCAGAGCTCTGGGGCCCTGCTCTGGCCCAGCAGCTCCTTTGCCTTTCCAGAGGAAGTTTGACACAGCTCCTTGTGGCACCTGGCAGCCTCTGGAGCTTTGGGRATGCTCTGCCAACCTTCCAGCTGCTCAGGAGGCGTTCAGCTGGAACAATGGCAGGGCAGGAATGGAATTCCTGCATCTGAGGAGTGTTTAAAGGGGCTTTGCTGCCTCTGGGAACTGTGGCAGGCTCTTGTGTGGGGTTCCCCACAGATCCCAGGAATTGTGTTCTCTGGCCCCACAGATCCCAGGAATTGTGTTCTCTGGCCCCACAGATCCCAGGAATTGTGTTCTCTGGCCCCACAGATCCCAGGAATTGTGCTCCTTCCTGCATGTTCCCTGATCCCACACATCCCAGGAAGATCTCAGGAATTGTATTCCTTCCATCCACCCTCATGGATGMGGTGCAGGGATGAGTATCTGGTACCCGGCAGCAGCACAAAACCTGCTGCAAAGCACCTGAACTCTGCTTTTCTTCCTTAGATTTTTATCTTTAATCAGCTGTTTTTAAACCCAGAGGGTGCCCTGGAGGGGTAAAGCTGGAATTCATTGGAAAGGGATGAGGTTGTGCCCCTTTGCGTGGACAAATCTGCCTTGTTTTCCTCTTGTTTGAACACAAAGCTGAGGTTTCATCAGCATCCTTGATTTGCCAAGGATTTGCTGCATCCAGGGCTGAGGAGGTGCCTTGGTTTAATTGGAAAGGCAAAGTTCCCCCTCAGGAGGGATGGAATGGCATTTCTAGGAGCTGTGGCACAGGAAGTGCAGTCATGGCATCACTGAGGAAGAGGAATTGAGTGACTCTGAGGTGACTCCTCAGAAAATGACAGAGGGATTTTGGAAAGGGCAGCAGGAACTCTGGATGGTCGGGGCTGTTCATCCAAATGAAGATAAAAATGGAAATGTGGTTTTAATTTGGTTTCACGTCATTCATCTGTTCTTTTTRTTCTGAATGAAGGTGTCCATGCAGGGATTTAATTTCACCTATTAAAGGTACTTAGAGTCACATCAATTATTAGTTCAGGGTGTGCTGTGTGCTCTCCTCTTCCATGAACATCCTGAAGGAGCTGGAGCCCAGGAATTGGACATCAGGGAGGTTCAGGGATGGTGCTGCTGAGATCCCAAAAATCCTTCCCTGCCTCAGAAGGGAACTGGATTTGCAGTGTCCATCCAAATCCATCTGTGATCCCCTCTGGAGCCTGGCTGGGGRTTCCAACACTGATATTCCTCCACAGGGATCCCAAACAGACACAGGCAGAAATGCTGAATTTTGGGAATACATCTCAGCTTTGCCTTTGAMTTGCATAAAGCTGATGTTACCCACTTAACTTTAGAGCAGTTTATTTGYAGATTGTGGGATTTAGAAGTTCTGTAATTAAACCATGTGTGATTTGTGCATCAGGACTTTTACTCCTGCCTCCTTATTCCACTTCCATCCTCCTTACCCCCTTTTTATTCCCCTTAAACAACTTTCCAGACCRAAGAGCAGAACTTCCCAAATCTGTAATTTGCTGTACAAGAACCACATGGGTTGGTTTGATTTTTWTTTTTTYCTTAAATCCAGATTTTTATCATGTTTCAAATGCTTGTTTGCTCAAGTATGTTCCTATGAATTTCTGGACACGGGGAACAAAAAGCTGGCCAGGCTGTCCATGAACAGTGTGCTGTGGAATGCAGTGTCGTGGCACTCGAGGAATTCAGTGATCTCTGTACCAAGAGCAAGATGTTGTTTATTGGTGCTCTTCTAAAGGTTGTTCTGGGTCTATAAAATTCTTTATCCAGCACTCAGGGAGTGCTGTCAGCTCTGAGCRTGTTCCTGCTTTCCTCAGCATCATAAATGTCCTGTGATGATCCTGGGTATGATGCAGAGCTGGGGAATCCCATTGGATGGGCTCTTCAAAGGCTCACACTCTGTCTTGGGCTGGGTTTATCCATCCAAGTTTTGTTAGGTTTATCTGGCCTAAAAGGGTTTTTATTTTGCTGGTGAATTTATCCATTTTATTTGTTGATGTCGTGCCTGASATTCTTCACTGCTGGGCTGGAAAAGTTTTATGAGGGATGGTTAACTTCATGAATTTCAAGCTGTTTAACTCTCTTGCTGCTAAAATTTAAATATGTTTCTCTAATCCATTGGAAATTGATCCATTGGAAATTGGGTGACACAAACAGCACAATCCAACTCGTGTTTTGGGCTTGTTTCCCCAAATTCCTGGTGGTTTTCCCATGGAAATGTGTCTCCCATACACATGACAACATTTTCACTCATAAATAAYGTTTTCAACTTCTTTATAAATTCTTCTGTCCCTTTGGAAAACTTCACAATGGGATCCCACCAGCCCCATGGAGCAAAATTCCTGTCTTGGATGCTTTGTGTGATTTAGGACAGAAAACATCCACAGCCCCAATTCTGCTGGAATTGTGGAAATCCAAACTCAGCCTGCCTTGGGTCGGCTCTGATACTTTTTTCTTCAGTTAAAACCTCAGTTGAGACTTGGAATTGAGTTGTCTTTGGGATCTCTAAAATGACAGCGAGGCAGAGAGGCTGAAATTGAGCATTTTGGAGTCACAGGAGTACAATTTTTTAAATGTAAGCAGCTGAGCCTGGAGGAAGAGGCCGATTGTTGAAACAGGCAAAGGAACAACAGGATTTTGCAAGGGAGCTGCAGTTTGCTTTTCCAAAGGATTGCCAGCTTTCTCCTGGAAAAAACTTGCTTTGCGTCCTCTCAGGCCGAGAACTGGAATAAATTTTCCCCTCAAGTGTCCATTTTTTAACTCCAAGCTTACATAAGCACCAAAGCTGAGCTGCTCTGTGCCCAAAATGTGCTGGAGGGGTCAGGAGGAACCAGGTGTCACCTCTGAGCTGCTCCTCTCCTGAGCTCAGGGTGACCTTAGCTTATCCTTTTCCTGGTACAAATCACCGTGTCAGGACTTTTTTTGCTTTCTTATTTGAAATACACACTTCCCTGACCTTTCCCCTTGAAAAAAAAATAAGGAAAGTAAAAAATCCAGGTGAAAAATCAAGCTTGAGTGTGGCTTGGTGAATTCTAAACTTGGCGGAGTTTGGAATTTCTCTGAGGTAATTTTTGTTTTTCCACTTGTTTTTGTAGGATGCTGTGACGTCAAAACCAGTCATCCAGTTTCAAGGAAGCCAAGGGGTAAGTTTGTCCCTGGAAAGTTCTTTTCCATGTCATGGGATTGAGGAATTTGGGCAGTTCCAGCTCGAGGAATGATGCTGTGGTTGCTGAGATGGAGCTCCAGGTGTGCTCCAGGAAGGGGTTTGCTCATGGGATCTCTCTCTAAAAAACCTTTTCCCTCCTCTTTATTTCCTAACCTTGCTAAATCCGTGGGAAATTCAGGTTTATGAATTGGGCAATGAATTAATGAACAGGGAAAAGGAAAGGAAGCAGAAATCCATGGAATCCTCACCTGCCCCCCAAGAAAAGCCCGTGCTAAACTCASTGCAGGAATTTTGGGGTCCCAGTTCCTCCCTGCAGCAGAGCTTGGAGGCTGCTCTGAGAGTCCTGGAGGTTCATTTAATGTAACTGCAGTGCTGTGAGTACCAGMAGTTATTTTAGATTTAGGAGTTTTACTTCCCCAACTTGTGTTCCAGTGACAGAACTCTGGGATATTTTTAGCCCCTTGAACCAGTCTGTCATGCCAGTTGCTGACAACGTTGAGATTTACGTGGTGGTGTTTCTGGTAAAGCAATGCAGCCCTTCAGTGAACTTGAAAAATGTCATTTAGATACCTTTTATTGCTAAAAAAGCCTGTGTTTAACTTTAGTCTCTGCATAAAGAAGGGGAATTGAATTTTTTTTAATTTTTTTTTTTCAAGAATCTGAATTCAGCTGTAACTTGTGGTTATTTTTTATGCACTGGCACATTAAAGCTTTCAAAAAGGCTTGGGCTGAGTGGACATTAAACCCAGCACATTGTCCTTGCCCGTATCCTACTTTGTGATATTATTCTCACTAACAGTCCATAGAAAATGTGGCAGGAAAGACATGATTGTTATTGTAAGTTTAGAAGAAAAATACAAACCTTCTTGTCCTGGGAAATAAAGAAAGGAGCAATTTCCAGGTTTTTTACTTTGTTTAGWCTTAAACTTCCCTGAAAGGCCAGCATGAAAGTTGAGATCAAAATCTGCCACTGAGCTTGGGCACAGTCAGGAGAGAGGAGGATGAAGGGTGGGTGATGTGTCTTTATTTGATGAGCTTTGCTCATGGAATGAAGAAGCTAAAACCACTGGGAATGCTTTCCTTTCCCTTTGGAAGCAGGATCTACACCTGACTTTTCCTGTAAAGCTGTTTAAGTTTTGGAAATGCCTCCTCTGAATGTTTTTCCTTGAAGGAAATGCAGCAAAAGGGATCCAAACAGCTTAAAATGCTCCTCTGCCCTGAGCCTTTGCTCGTGGTGGGTTCCACATGGATCTGATATGGACAAATACTAATTTCTGGGGCAAATTAAAAACATTTTCAAATGCTACAGTTGCTTCTAGAAATTAAAAATAYAATTCTTTAAAAATATAAAAATAGAAGAGTTAATTCTGTGTGAGCCCTGATCTCCCAGGGGTGAGCTGTTGGTGGGGGAGCTGCCTGGCACCTGCAGTGTCACTCCTTGGAGAAGGAGCCAGGAGGGCTGGGCTGGGCTGCAGGAGGATGTGGCAGCCAGAGCTGACCTCTGCCTGCTCCTCCTCAGTRCTTAATTAATGGCACTGACGAGGAAAAGCCAAAGGTAGAGCTTTGGAGAGAGCTGCAGCTCCATGGGAGCACAGAAAGGGCTCTTTGTCCCTTTATTATTATTTTTCCTGGGTATGACAAGGAGCTGGCAGCTGGGGAACCATCTGCTTTTAAGGGTAGGACTCTGCCTGTCAGGATTCTCCTGCTTTTCARGGAGCTGAGGCTTGAAATGCTTTCGAGGGATCCTCCRTCAGTTGGGCTGGAGAGATAATTCCAGGAATTTCCCAGGCTCTCACATCCARAGGATGCCATTAAAACATGTTTTACTTTTAAATATTAAAGCATATTTTACTTTTAAAATTATTTCTTCCATAAATTATTCCTWAATTCTTCCATAAATTATTTCTTCCATTATATTTCTTCCTCAATTCCCCAATTTGCTGCCTTCCTGTTTTGCTTCCCAAAAAAAAGCWGCTGTGGAGAATCCCATTAAGTTTTTGGGATGGGAAAGTTGTGCATAGCACAAGTGTCAGTGTGATTTAAAGCAGTGAGGTTTTAATAGTGGGAATTTTCTGTGCAAGTATTCTTCTCAAGAGGGAAAAGCTTCACTTACTTGATGATTTAGGGAGGCAGGACATAAAATAAGAATTTAAACAAACTGCTGCTTCTTGAATTTAATTCTCTAGAAGCCTTTRAATTACTGTGTCCATGTGTTTTCACCTATTCCAGTGTTACTCTGAAAGCTGTCAAAGATACTTTCAGTTTCTAATACAGAGAAAAAGAAACTTCCATGTTTGAGACACTAATTAACCAGGGAAGGAAATTGTTGGAATAAAACCCGGGATCAGCAAGGTGGCAGCAGAAAGGAGGAAGTCAGTGGTTGTAAAAATAAAATATAAAAATAAAACAGCTGTTCCAGTGACAAGGGACAAAACCTCTCCTGCCTGGATCCTGCTCTGGATCCCCAAAAACTTTTGGGATTCTGCCTTGAGATGTTTCTCTGTGGTGATGCTGCTCTTGTTAATGGCTTTCATTCTGTGTAATAATCAGAATTTCAGTTGTAATAACCAGGTTGTCTTTACCAGRGTGTTCCTCTAAAGTGGGACCATGGATATTCCTCAGGAGCAGCACCTGGCTGTCACTTTTTCCTTGTGGATTTTCTTGGATAGTTTCTTAAGTTTTGATGAAGTTTTGAGCATTTTGCTTATTTCAGTGTGCACGTAAATTAGAATTTAAGAGCTGGAGTACCACAGCATTAGAAACTGTGTGCAGAACTGTGCTAGAATTACTGAAAATGCTTCTATTTTGGTGAAAAGACATGCAGAATCATTAGGCTGGCTGAAATTTGCAGGTGCTTGTGGGGTGGTGAGAGCAGGGGCAGAATAAACTGAGGRGGGAAAAATACCCTTCAGGTGCCAAACCCACGTGCGTGTGCAGCATTTTTAAAATGACTGTTGGGAGCAAAACACCTTTGCTTTGTGATTGGAAAATGCAGCATTTCCCCTGCTTCTTGGGATGAAGTTTTGGTATTAACAGAGGGAGGGGAAATCTCAGTTCAGAGCGAGCTGTCCACAGATGAATGTTACTTGAAAGAAGAAAACAGAAGTTACATCTGTACCAGGCTATTTTTAAGTGTCTCTGGTTACTGGTGCAGTACCCAGCACCAAAATTAGGGCTCCCTCAAAGCAGTCACCATGCTGATTTGGTGGCTTGAGAAACCTTCTGTTTTCAGCTAAAAATAATTCCTAGATAACGGCTGGCTCGCACATGAGACACTTTTCAGTACTAAAGTGACTCTGCCTCATTTTACAGCCTCTGGAAAYGCTGCAAAAACCCTACAAAAATGCAAACCTGGGGCTTTTGGAGCAGCTGTGGGTAAAGCAGGAGCAAGGAGAAAGTTCTTTGCTGTGTAGGGATGTGATTTGGTGACACCCTGCAGGTTTTATTTTCCAGGCTCAGGTGCAGCACAGCTCGATCCCCCTGTTKGGTTTTCCTCTTTCTTCTTCCCATTCCTATCAAGTTTCCAGCTGTAAAATCCCCCCARATCTGCTGCTTACATAACTCTGCCTTTCTGGCTCTTCTGGTAAAGCAGAAGGGAATTTTCTACCCCCTGCCTGGGTGGGGGCAGAGGATGCCAGGAAAGATTAAAAGGGCTCAAGGGCTGTGGCACACGTTTGGCAGGGGAGATAAATGGGGCTGCTCAGGGAGGGTCAGGCAGCACCCAAAAAAATCTGCTCCCAGTATTTTCTGCCCTAGATCCTGGGGATAACTTGTCCTCCTGTATAAAGCAAGGCACAAGTCTGGGTTTCTGGGCTGGTTTTTGGAAGAAGGGAGCTCTGTTTGAGGGCAGGGAAACGCCGTGCACGGGCTCGGCTTGAGAACATGCTGTGGTTTAGCAGAGGGACACAGATCCCTGGGTTTTCCAGGCTGCTGGAGACGTCTGAGGGCTGAAGGAAACCACCCAAAACCCCTGCTGGCCCAGCACAGTCATGTGTGGATGCCACGGGCTGCCTTGCTGGGAGTGTGTATTTTCTGCGTAGATGTGGCAATCTGGGTAAATATAAACCCGTGTGGTAAAGCCTGGCCTAAAATAGGCTGGGGCTGGTGTYCTTTCTGTCTCAGCTTCTGGGAGCCATCTTAATTATCAAATATTGATGTGATAGTAGAGCTCGGATGCTGACATTTATGTTGGATCCTGAATGCAGAGGGGAGACAGTTTTCTCTTTTGAAAAATGAATGGCTGTGGTGGAGGGGGGTGAAAAAAACAATGCAGGATGGCTGTGGAGYTGTCTGTGGAGCACACTTAATGCTTGATTAAATATTTAATTTAGCAGCAGCGTCACACTCTACTGTGAGCCATGAAATCTTGTTATGGAATTATAATTTCTTAAAAAAGAATAAGCATGCTACCTAGTGACCTGGCTTGTGCTATGTTTAGTGCTGGATCAGTAATTCTAAAGAAACGAGCCTCRAGTGTTTTACATTGAATATAAACAGTGGGAGGGAGTCTGTTTTGAGGCTGAATCAATAGAATTGGGTCAGATTCCTAGAGCAGGGTGGTTGTGGGCTCTGTTTGAGGCAGCTCTGGTCTCTCACAGCCACATCCATCCTCAGCTGCTCTTTCCCTCAGTCACCTTTTCCTTCCCCCTGCACACGGTGCAGATAACTGGAATTCTTCTGGCAGCCTCTGCGTGCAGTAACCCAGGTGTTTTCCTTGTTGCAAAATGCCTCAGAGCAGCCTGGCTGCAGGAGAATGAGCTCTCCTGAGCCTGGGGTGACCCGAGTGACCAATGCTCTCCCTCCTCCTCCTCTCCCGAGCAGCACATCGCCATCCCGAGGCCCGATCGACCGGCGGAAGTGAGGACCTTCACCTTTTATCTCTCCAACATTGGCAAGGACAGCCCTCAGGGGAGCTTTGACTGCATCCAGCAGTATGTGTCCAGGTGAGTGGGCATCCAAGGAAAACCCAGCCTTTTTTGGATTTTGATTTTTTTTTTTTTTTACCCTCTCTTCTGGAGCATCTTTTCCCTAACAAAGCTTAATGCACGTTCTTCCTTTTTAGAGTCTTTCTGATCTGTTTTGATGTGGTTTTTTTGGGAAGCATCTGGTTCCCTCTCAGCTCCTCTGTGTGCCCCCACTATTATTCAGCTAACACCCCCCAGCTGCCCCCCAGTGCCAGCCTGGTGTCCCTCTGCAGTGTCAGGAGTACCTTTTCCATTGCGTTTCTCTTGCAGCAATGGCAATATCCATTTGGATTGCCTGGGAAGCATACAGGATAAAATCACCGTGTGTGCTACTGATGATTCCTACCAGAAGGCGAGGCAGAGCATGGCACAGGCAGAGGAGGAGACTCGCAGCCGGAGCGCCATAGTCATTAAACCTGGGGGGAGATATGTAGGTAAGCAGCCACTCCTTTTGGGGCTCTGCACTCCAGCTGGGACTCAGCAGGCTCTGGAGGCACGTCCTGATGTTGTTGGCTTGGTTGTGGCAGTSTGAAAAGTTCCTGGTAGTTCTTTGTGGGTGATTCAGGGGGCTGCTCTCCTTGTGTTGTGTTGTCCTCACTTCCATCGTCACCCCAAGGGAACTGTGGCTGCCCTGGAGGTGTCCAAGATGAGGTTGGAGCAGCCCAAAGGTGTCCCTGCCCTGGCAGAGGGTGGCACAGGGTGATTTTAAGGTGGCACCCAGCCAGCAGCACTGAGGCTTGTCCATGTGCAGTGCTCTGGCCTTGGGTCACGTCTGTCACGTGGGCCCTGCTGAGCCCTCCCTGTGTCCCTGCTCCTGGCCAGCTGAGCTAAAAGTGCCACCCTCSTGTCACAGCTGTGCCCCACGGGACCCTGGCAGGGAGGACACAGGCAGCAGTGCCCTCTGTTATAAACACAGGCACTAAAGCAGCCTGGCACAGCCCCTCTCACTGTGACAGCAGCAGGAAAGCCTTAGCAGAGGAAATAAAACCATGGCAAAGAACACAAGGAACCTGCAGAGACCCAGGGCTCAGGGCCCTGCTTAAGCTCAGCTCACAAACTTTGGGCACAAACAGTAACCAGAATGCAGTTTCACTATATATTTTTTTTTCCTGAGGCAGCTGCTTTTCCTGCAGCCCATGTGATCTGCAGCCAGTCTCTTCTCAGAGGGATCTCTGATGAGAAGGATTGAGTTGCAAAATGTAGAACTGACCCAGACTCATTGTCACAGCAGCCAAGTGCTCAAAGCTGAGAAAGGAGATAGTAATCAGGAAGGAAATGCATTGATTTCCCGTAGGCCAGAAGATTATTTTGTTTAGCTCCTCTTTGAGAACATTACAGTAAGTGCCTGAAGTTAAAGCTTCTGAGGGAGAAGATTCTCAAAGCAATTTGCTTCCTGGAAAGATGGAGCAAAACTTTTTAAAATTAAAAATACTCCTGGCTAAAACCTTTCAGTGGCCTGAAATGGAGACAGAGCCGTGTGAAAGCAGCAGGGGCAGAGCTCACAGTGCTCCTAGATAAGATGTCAGTGTTTGAGGAGGAGAGCTCTGCTCCAAGAAGGAAGGGCTTGGAAGGACAGTCCTGGTGTGGGATCTGCAGGTCCTGGAGTGCCAGCAGCAGCATCAGCTGATTCCTGCAGGCTGGGCTGGAGGGACAGGGCTGCCTCTCACATTTCCAGGAGAACACGGAGCTCAGCACTCGAGTGCCAGCGGAGTCGTTCCAGGCAGCTCAGATGTGGAAAAATTTATAGGAAATGTTGAAATTGGAGAGCAGCAGGACTTACAGATGTGAGCTGACACTTGAATAAATAGATRTGTAAATAGAGAGCTGCAGGTAAAGCTGCAGGGGGATGTGTGCTTGCAGCCACACTARATAYGTGTGCATGCAGCCATAGACACGCATGTGTACAAACATTTGAAAATCCTTTGTGTCCTGGCTTAGCTTGGTTTTTTTCTTTTCCTATCACTGCACATTTTGGCTCTGGCCTTTAAATGGAAACCTCCCAACGTGATGTTTTTACTGTTCATGACCTGGCAAGAGTTAAGGCAGTTCTAGAAAGCTGACGAATCTTCTCTTGTCCCATTTCTGGAAACAAAATCCAGTTGACCTCTGGATTGTGGGATGTTTAACGTGCGAATTGGTGTTGTTCCCCCTCTCACCTCCCCTCAGCCCTGCTGAGGATGGGTCGTGCTTCCTCTCCCAGCACTGTGGTGTAGAATAAAAAGCCAGGAAATGGGGCCTGGGTTACGCAATGTGCAGCTCAGTAAAACAAACAGTGCAGACAATCCCCAGTATCTTCAGATGACTCAGTTGCAAACGTTGCTTCCTAGCAATGGAGCAGTGCCCTGCTGGAATAAACCTCCCAAACACTTGCAGTAAAGGCTGGATGTTGTTTGTCCTAGTGAAGGTCACTTTCTCCAGCCCAAGTGATTATTGATTGGATCTCCAGGTTTCTAGACCTTGGAACCCACACGTTTTGTTTTCAGCTTTGCTTGGTTTGCCTTTGGTAGCAGGAACCTGCTCCTGTATTTCAAACAGTCCCCATCCTTTGATTTGGGCTCTGCTAAGAGCTGGTGTGAGGGTTCTGTKTCTCAGTAGGAATGGGAAAATTGAATTGCTGGGTCGTGCTGTCAGCAGCCAAGAACCACAGAGGGGATGGAGCTGAGATGCACTCCTGAGGCAGCTTTGTGTTGTCACTTCTGTGCAGTGGAGAAGGGGTTATCCCATCAGCACAGGCAGCACCCTCATGAATAGGCTGATGGCCCAGTGTCAGCCCCATTCATGGGGCCGTGTTTGGAGGGGGAAGGGAGGTGACCCAGCCCCATAAAGTTCCTATTGTTCTAAAAGCAGAAACATCTGCTGGAGGAGCGTTTTTGCTGAGCTCAGCAGCGGGGAGCCGCTCGTTGACCAGTTCTGGTCTTTCCACTCCATATTTCCCACTCTTCCACACAATAATGCAGAATTTTCCTCTCGTAGGGAGGGCAAAAATAGTTTGATTAACCGTGGGGGATACGTGCACTTGGGATAAATGAAAAGCTGGCAAACAAAGGGAGCTTTATGTGAGCTGGTGGCCAATAATGCTCAGGTTTCCAGAGCTTGGTGTTGCTGTTTACTCGTTCCAAGCTTGTCATGACCCATAAAGCTCACGGGATGCTCGTTCCGGCGGCGCGTCGGGACCCGGGGGTGTGCTGGTGGTGTTTGTCCTTCCCTGTCACCTCGTGCCGCTTCCCAGGGCTGTGATGGACTCTGGATCGGTGGTGACAGCCCACTGGCCTTTGCGAGGTGACTGCTGCACTTCACTATTCTCATCTCATTTTAGGCAAAAAGGTTCAGGTGCGTAAACCTGCACCAGGAGCTTCCGATGCTGTTCCCTCCAGGAAGCGCCCAACGCCAGTCAACCTTGCCAGTGCAATAAAGAGAGGCAATAGTGCCATTTCCCAGAGACCCTTCAAAGATAGGGTTGTGCACTTACTGGCACTAAAGCCTTATAAGAAACCTGAACTTATTCTCAGATTGCAGAAGGATGGACTTTCTCAGCAGGACAAGGATTTGCTGGATAACCTTCTGCAACAGGTTTGTACTCTGATGAAGGCAACGATTTAGGTAAAGGGAAAAAAAAAAATGTCTTCTCAGCCCCTCCTCCCTCCCGTGGCAGTGGGAGCTGTTATCTGCAGGCTGCAGCTGAATGTGACTCTAAAGGCTGTGGGGGACACAGTTCTCAGCTCCCAGTGCTGCTGCAGAGATAGCAGGAGCCTCCCGTGGCTACGCCTCGGGTTAGGGGGGGTACAACCAAGCTGGATGGTTTTGGCTCACCAGATCAGTCCCTTTCAGAGGGACACTTCTGCTTGGTCATGGGGAGGATTCTCTTAACAGAGGATCTACAAATTATTTGATTATAACCTCTAAATCTCTATTTTATTCTCATGGGCGTAAAGGAGCAATGCTCTGTATTGGTACAAGTTTTGTATATGAAGGAAAAGATGTCCCCAGGTTTTTTTGTACTCCTCAGAGCCCTTCCTGCTTGGCAGTGCCAGTGGTCAGGTGTGAAGATCATGCAGCTCCTTGCCAAGCAGATTATTTGTGTGTCAAGTGTGAAAGCTGTCTCCAAGCTGAATCAGTTCCTAGCACTTTGAGTCACATTGAAGGTGCCATTTTAGGCCTCACAGTAAACACCTTCATTGCTTTATTAAACACATCATGGCTATTTATTTAAATGCTGCAGCTGCCTTCTTCTGGATTGCAATCAATTCTGGAAAAAACTCCTTATTTTTTTTCTCTTTTATTCCTTTCCATAAAGAGTGAGACAGGAGTTCACTTTGCCCAAGGGCACAGGGCAGGTCGTATTAACAACAGAGTCACAGCTGGCACAACTCGTTCCTTCCTTAGACTTTAATCCCAGAGCCCTTAATTTCCCAGCAGCTTTTTTGCAGCACTTTTTCAATTCTCTCCCTGAGTTTCAGAGTAGAAAGCTCTGTTTCTGCTGATGGCTTTTGATGGATGCTGTGCCCCAGCCCCGGCGCGTGCGGGGCCACCTCACTCAGGCTGCTTTGGCTGTGAACGTGCAGCTCGTAAAGTTAATCCCTCTCAGCCCTCCCAGGGCTCCCATCCACAGGCAGACACAGATAAGCTAAAAATTACAGGCTGTGTTAAAGCTACACWGCTAAATCTGTCTAGGTGTGGGTTTCATTGTGCTCTTGCATCTCTCTCTCGCAGGACTCCGTGTTCCTGGCGGCCTTTTTGCCTCATTTTGCAAGGTTTCTATTTTTGGGAGGGTTGGGGTGGAGCTTGCAGAGTCCCACACGAGCAAAACAAGGAGGTAGCAGCTTCTCAGCCTCTGTGCACAGAAAAATCCAAGTTGTTCTTCCCAGGCTCCAGGAACAGGCAGGAAACAGAGAAATTCTGGGACAGTTGTTGTTTTTGGTTTTTGGTTTTTTTTTTGGTGAAGGAGAGCCTGGATTGGCTTTTGTCTCCTGGGTGTGTTTACAGGGATACCTCGATGTAAAACACAGCTCAAATTCTTGTTGTATTTTGGCTCAGGATTTTGGAAAGCTGACAGAACTGAAAGGAAAAACAAAGTGTTTGTCATGTAAACTGATAACTGGGCTTTCTATTTTTTGCTTATCAGGAGAGTTTGCCATGGTGGTTRTGCAGCCTTTTGCTCTGAAATGCCTAGATTTTTAATATTTTTATATTAGGTTGTAACCTCCCTAMAGCAGAAGCAGGGGAATCAGCAGCATCTTCAGTTCATTCAAGACTYCCCACTCCTTTGCTTGTTTTTGAGGCATTTTCCTGCTGTGTGGATAATAGAAATCCCTGAGCACAGCCACGTCCTGAATGGAGAACAGTAATCCCTAAACAGATGCACAAGATCCCCATGCACTGAATAAAAGCATTTTCCACTTTCAAGGGTAGCAGTCCCTGAGCTGAGGGGCTCCAGCAGGGAATTTGGGCTGCAGCTGCTGCTTTGCCTGGCTGTGGGCAGAGCATTTGGCACCTGGGCCTCCTTATCCCTCTGCACAAACACACTGAAGGCTTTACTTCCTTTTGAAACTCACCGTGCTCTGCAAGCTGAGGTTGCCCAGAGAAGCTGCCCCATCCCTGGGAGTGTCCAAGGGCAGGTTGGAGCAATCTGGGATAATGGGAGGTGTCCCTGCCCTTGGAATCTGATGGAACCAGACCATTCCGTGGATCACCCAGAGAGTTTTCACTCTCTGTGGAAGCCTCACTGGGGCTCTTTGCTTTGTTCCAGCTCTGGATTTTCAGCAAGAAGTTAAATTTTCAGTCAGGCTGTGGAAAGACTGATCCAAGTGGGATAACTCTTTCCCAAGTTGTTTCCATTCTAATCCAGCTCTGCCCATTCCAGCAGCTTCTCCTCTCTGTGCAGGCACCACGCAGGGTTTGTGGGGAAACTCCACGGGGTAGGGCTGGGTAAAATGTCAGGCAGCTGCTGGTGTGAGTGTGCTGAGCTCTGCAGTGCTCTGCTGGCTTCAAGCTGGAAATCCCAGGTTCTGTTCTTGCCCTGGAGAAGTTCTCCATAAAATCCAGGCGGACCCAGGGCATTCTCCTCACAGCTCCCTGAGAGAGCAGCTCTCTGTGGCCTGTTCTGTTGGCTCATGAGTGAGAAATTATCTCCTGGCAATTGTTAACCAAGTTATGGCCCCCAGAGTTCCTCTTTGGCCATAAACTGCCCCATTTTGGCTGTGGGACAGGTGTGATAAGTGAACTGCCTGTTCCCATTAAGGCTTTATTTCCAGGTGTTTCCATCAAGTGGTGGTGTGCTGGTCCAGGCTCCCCAAGCTGAATAATCTCTTTTAGATATGACTTATTTCCCACTCAACTGGATGTGCTTTAGAAACTCATTATGAACTATTGCAGTGACAAGGCGAAAGGAAAGGCACACTTTGATTAAATAATCTTAATAATAAGGAAATGAAATATTAAAGTCTCTCCTTGTTCTCTGACACTACTAACAGCTGCTAAGTCTGCTCAGATTTTGCCTTCATCTTAGCTCTTGTTTGGTCGAGGAAGTGAGAAAATGAAACCCTAATGATGGTTTTCCAAATTCCTTCTGTTCYAGGTGGCAAATCTGAGTGCCAAGGACAGCACTTTCACACTGAAAGATTGTGTATACAAAGAAGTGCAGAAGGACTGGCCTGGCTACTCAGAAGGAGATCAGCAGTTGTTGAAGAGGATCCTCGTTAGGTAATTACCCATTTTCCTCTCTGTGATATCATCCAGGGAAGGTTCTGTAAATCAGGGTGACCAAGGTCTCTGAGTGTGTGACTTATTTTGGCATCATTTTAAACTGTCCATCACCCAGGGACCTGTAGGAGTGGCTAAAGTTGAGTTTCCAAGTGGATCCACTCTTCACATCATCCTGGGCTGTCTTTCAATCATTAGAGGCAAAGCTTGGGGGAAACCTGCCAGGGAGCAGAGCTGGTGCAGTTAATACTGCAGGTCTGAAACCCTGGGAGATGAGGTGATTAAATGTCTCCTGCTCAGCTCTCCTTTGAAACTCTCCTTCCTTTTTTCCACATCTTCCTGTGCAGGCTGAAGTGTTTCATCCCTAAACCTGAGATKGGGTTGAAATCGTGGATGTGTGGAAAAGCAAGAGGTTGTTCTGTAGGGATAAATCCCTTTAAAATCCTCCTGCTTGGAGTGTGATCTCTGTTCCCATGTTCCCTGCTGGAACAGCCCTTAACTGACTCAGTTCATCCTTATTGCTGACWTTTTTTTCCCTCTAGAGATATTTTCCTTAGGTGAAGCCTCCAAGCTTGGAAGCTTCTGGCTGGCAGGGAAAGAARTCTCCCAGTTTTACACAGAATTCTGCTCTCAGTGTTGATATTTTTCAGTGCCTCGGTTCAGATTTTGTCATGCAGGCAGAGCTTTTACTTGTGCTTTATTTTATTGCACTTTTGGTTAAGCTGAAGCACAGCATGCTCTGTTTGAGCACTTCCCATGATTTAAAAGCACAATTGACTTGGAGATGAGACTTTTTAAACCAACAGAAAACTTGCACTCCAAGTGCTTTGGTGTGCTGAAGGAAAATCAAAACTCATTTAAAGGGCCTTGATGTGAAATTATAATTAAAATGAAAAATACAACTGCCATGCAATCTTTATGGCTTTCAAAAAAAAAATTAAAATACCCAAAGTAAATTTCTCCCTGTAGAAAATCCATGTTTACTGCTTTTTCTAGAATTGTGGCATTCACTTGGGCTGGGGTCTAAAAATAGACCTTGGAAAGGATGTATTCAACTGTACAAACAAAGCCCTGCTCAGGCAGTGCAGGTAATGAGGCTCCAAAATGGGAAAAAAAACCATGTTGCGTTGAAGACAGGAGAAAAACAGAAAAAGGGCACAGGAGGCAGCAGGGTTTGCATCACCAACCAATTGTTCAGCTCCTCCTGGAGTTCAGGGCCAGTGGCCACTCAGTGCTCAGCAGCTGCAGTAATTAACACATCTGCACTAATTAACACATCTGCAGATACTAAAGCTGGGTCTAGCTAGGCTTGGGTTAAACCAGCTTGTTTTTTTCTTTCTCTTTTTTTATGTTTTCCATCCCTGTGCCACCCTTGGGGACCTGGGAGGTGTCCCAGCCTGGGACTGGGAGAGCTCTCAGCTCCTTCCATCCCAAACCATTGCAGGATTCCCTGAAATCTTTCCTCTGCTGACCTCAGTGCTTTCCTGACTCCTTAAATCCATAATTAACAACTAGAAGATGTGACAGGCTTGCTCAAGCAGCCCCCAAAAGCCACTTTGACTGGGTTATTTGGGCAGTATCAGTGTCCCCRTGCTCACAATCCCCAGGTCCTTTCCTTGAGTTGATCTGTGGCTGCTGAGGTTGTTTTAAATAAAATTAAACAAAGCCAGGAGGACAGTGGTGACACTGCAGATGTCTAAATATTGCTGCAGCACAGCCCAAGGTTCAAGCTCAGGTTAAAAGCCAGATCTTGTCAAGTGCTGGGTGTTATCTCTGAGATAAATCTTCCCAATGTTKGAAGGATATGAGTGAGCTTTAATGCTGATTCCAGTTTCTTGGGAGAATTKAAAAGTGGGGTTATTCAGGCTCCACAGCTCCTGACAAACTGACTGCAGAGCTGCTTTATTAAAACCTTTAACCCTGAATTCTGGGTTTTTGTTTTTTTTTCAGTTTGTCAGCTGCAACTTGATGCAAGAGTGGGGTGTTTTTTTGGAATGATTAATTGAGGGGCAGTCTGGTGTCAAAATTGTTGGTCAAAGCTGGTGGGCTGGGAAAATACTCTGAGATCTGCAGAGGAGCAGAGACCCAGCCTGGAGGGGAATTCAAGTGATTCTAATTGTACTTTTTGTTGCTACAAAAGGTTTTTGTTTTATTTGTCCAATACCACAAATACAGCCCAGAGTAGCTCTGTTTTGCATGATGCAACTTAAAAGTATTATTGGGAAGCCCAAAATGTAAATCCTGGTGGACCAATAATACCTCAGCAGTTCCTGTTATAATGCTGCTTTTCCTGGACCCAGAGGAGCTCGCTGCTGAAAGGGCTCCTGTTGCCATAAAATGTTGTTTTAATGATGCTAATGAGTGGGAGAGTTTATTCCTCAACATCTGAGCTTGAGTTTCAGCCCCTCTTCAGTGAGCTTTGCTTTCTGAGTTGTCTCAGAAAGCAAACACTCAGCAGAAATTTGTTTAATTAATGTCTCCCTGAGCTGTATTTCAATCAGCAGGAATAATATCTGATATCCTTTACACCTTCAAATTCAATGCCACTTTCACTAGCCTCCATGTGAATTATGTTTCTGAGGCTGGAATTAATTTGTTTGAATTCTTACRTCACCAGTTCAAGAGAAAAAAGGTGAAACTGTTAAAAAAGGAGTTCCAAATTCAACGGGGAATCCTTTCATGTGTCCAAGGTGTCCCTTCCATTGCCAAAGAGCCACAAAAATCATGGGAGAGCAAGAAGGAGACAAGGAATTCCAATTTGTCGTTGATATTTTCCTGTAGTAGTTTCTCCTTCCTCAGGGATTTTGTCAGAGCCCAGAGCCTGAAGGAGCCCCTTCCTGGCCCCTGCAGGCAGAGCTGGAGCCCCAGCAGAGCCCAAGGAGTGCAGTGTCCCCTTGGCAGGGGTGTGAGCAGCCCTGGTTGTGTTTTGCAGGAAGCTGTGCCAGCCCCAGAACAGCGGCGCTTTCCAGGGAGAAGCTCCTTCCCTGAGCCCTCCAAAGGACACCCTCAGCTCCAGCTCTCCCCCCCAGGTGGGTGATCCCCTCCCAGCCCCTGGGTGCTCCTGATGGATCTGGCTGCTGGCTCTGGGTCCAGGCTGAGCTGTGCCTGTCTGCACCCTGTAATCACCTGCTGCCGGGTCAGGAGGTCCTGGGGCTTTTATTTCTCTTTTATTAACTTGGAGTCTCATTCTGGCTTTGCTCAGCATCTGTTTCTCCTCTGGACRTGGCTCAGCCAGGGCCTGTGGGGAGGATCTCTGACAATGAGGCTCAGGTTTAGTTTTAAGGGCTAAATTCCTTTTGCAGTGCCTCCATCCCTGCTGGAGTTCCTGGGAGAAGGAGCTTGTGTTTTCCTCATTACTAATAATTGAGTGGAACGAAGCTGTAATAAGCAGCTCCCAAACATGGCTGAGTTATTAAAACCCTTGACCTTTTGCAGCCTAATTGCTCTGACAGATCAGGGGCAGGTTGGGCTGCTCCTGCCTCAGAGATGCCAGAGCAGGGAGCTGTGAAAAGAACATTTTGCCTGCTTTTTCCATGACCATAAACCACACAGGAGCCACGTTTGACATGTGCCAGGCAGAGCCTTGTCCCCACTTCTCCCAGGATCTCCCAGCACAGGCATTGTGAAAYGTTCTGCCTTCCCAATGCTCTGCCTTCCCTTCTTCCAGTGTGGGTCAGCCCAGACAAGTTGAGTATTTATTCTTCTCCTGCCAATGGAATGTGTAATGCCTGCTTGTCTGGACAGACGCACCGAGGATTAGTGGCAAAGAATATTAACAGGTAAAGAAATTATGTGCTCTCTGGCACTCAGAGAGAGGCAATTCTCTGGTTGAGAACAAGGACTGTGTAACTTGTTTGCCAGGTAGCTGATTCCAAATCCTCTCCTGCTCTGCTGTGGGCATGTTCCTGGTGAATGGAGAATGATCACCTTCAAGTTAGCTCACAAAGATCTTGGTCTTGTGTYGTTTTTTAAGGTTGAAAAATCATCTTGTTTTTCTGGCTGTCCGTATTTTAAAGATTCAGAGGTCTTTAGGGTGAGGTTTTGATCTCTCAGAATGACCCAGCTGAAACTCTGGGTGGTTGGTTGGGTTGGATTTAGGAAAGGCTGGTGAAACAGGGACAATCCAGCGTGGCATAGAAATGTTTCCAGCATGATTCTGCCGTGTCAGACAGCAAACCACAGCACTGTGAGCTGTCACTTTTTTAATACTCTCTGGCTGTAGTTTCTATTTAGAGAAATGGTTTGTAATGGGTGCAGTGCCAGCAGAGGATTGGGATTTGGTAGGCTGGAATGCAGAATATKTTGGGAAGGTTCAGCTCTGGAATGAAGGTGAAGAAGATTGGTCTGGTAATTCTAGAAAATGGATGTATAKAACCCTCCTAACCAGAGGGATGAGTTTGGAGAAGCTGACATTGGTTGTTTTTAGAGAAAAGGTTGTAAAATCTGGCAGATTTTTGAGCTGTGTCACCTGTTGWGAGCCCTGCAGATGGAGATGTCCCCTCCTGGGGGAGGTGATGTTGCCAAGCCGGTCGGACGTGCTGTCCTTGCCCCTTGAGCTCAGTGGCAGAACCAGCAGCTCTTCCTTAATTACCCTGACAGGTGGAAAGAATTCCTGGCACTGAGCAGTGTCCTCAAGACCCCTGAGTTAGCAAAGAGAGAGAAAAATCCAGGTGAAAAAGAGGGAACTGGGGGCTGCTCCAGCCACCATGCAGCTGCATCTCAGCCATGGAACAACATTTCCATTCGCAAACACGTCGCCATCCTGCCYGAGACAGAAAGAAAATAATGGATTATCCAAAAGAAATAGCCAGAGCTATCGCTTGTTTTCCTCTGGGCAGGGAATAATCTTTGGCTCAGAGCTGGTGCAGCCCCAGAGCTGCCAGGTGGGCACACAGTGAGGGCTGGCTGAGGTGCTGTTGGCTGGGCTCAGCCTGATGGATGGCTCCTTCCATGGAGCAGCTTTGCCAGGCTGGAGGCAGCTGCCTCCAAGCTGTGGGCACAGCTGGGAACCACTTCCCTCTGTAGCCTTGCTCAGAAGAGGGTTGCTCAGGTCACGTTGGCCCCTGTGACGTGGCTTTCTAGATGTCCCCTKTTGCCTGAAATTCTGAGAACTGAGCACTTGGCACTTCCTGCCCTCTTCCGGGCAATGCCTCGCTCTTGACAAGAGGAAGGGGTGAAGCTCTTGGCCACAGAGCTGGGGATAAAATGCAGAACTGCTGAATCCCTCCCTGCTCCAGAGGGCTGAGCACGTTTTTCCTTCACTGTGGAACTTTGGGGTGCTCAGGACAGATGTTTTCATCCCGGAATTATTTGGGTTGGAAGGGAGCTTAAGGGAGCATCCAGTGCCACCCCTGCCATGGGCAGGGGACACCTTCCAGTGTCCCAGGCTGCTCCAAGCCCTGTCCAGCCTGGCCTTGGACACTTCCAGGGATATTTCCTCTCTAATTGGCTGGGACAGGGGCAGGGTTTGGGTTCCAGAGGGCTGSGTTTGAAAGAAGCTGCAGTGAGAGCRGGCTGGGGCTGTGTGTGGATAATAGGGGAGGTCAGGAATTGCCGATGGGATYCTTTAAGCTGTCCCACCAAACTGTGGGCTCTGGGAAAGCAGCTTGGGGTGGATCAGCTGCTTTTCCCGGGGATGTTCCCTTCTCCCCTGTATTGCACCACCACCTAGTGGCAACACCCAGCTCCGTTCTGCACCTTCAACGCGATTTAATTCTCCTTTTTTTCCCCCTCCCTCCCTGACAGAAACGACCCTTACCTGTGGAGTTCATCGACCCCCTGGCCAACAAAAAGCCCAGGATCTCSCATTTGGCTCACAGAACCCAACCCACTCTCAACGGGAAGCTGAATTCCTCCAACGGGAAGGACAGCCTGGCCCCCCCTGCCCCTGCCCTGCCCGCGGAGCCCGTGAGCTCCAGCTCCTCCCTGCCGGCCCTGGAGCTGCCCAGGCCCCACGATCCCCTCTCGGATGTCAGCAACGACCTGACTCACAACGGCAGAGACTGTGAGAGCAGCACGGAGCCTCCCGAGAGACTGAGTCACCCCCTGCCCACAGACTGTGCCCAGAGCAGCAAACACAACTGCGGCTCCTACGTCAAATCCAAGAAAAAATCCAAAAAGCACAAAGACAAGGAGAAGGAGAGGAAGGAGAAGAAGAGCGAGGAGAAGTGCAAAGAGGAGAAGCAGAACTGTGAAGTAATAAAAAATGCTGATTTAGTTAGTGTTGCCCAGGAGCAGGTCCCAGGTGAGTGGGGGCCCAGAGGTGCTTTGGTGTTGGCTGGGTGTGGTGCCAGCATTCCCTGCAGGAACGGGCACAGCCTGGGCCACCCCAGCTGCTCTGGGGACCCAAATGCCAGCGCTGTCCTCCCTCCAAATCACCAGAGGTGCTTCCTCTCCACACACAGGCTATCAGGTTTTTCCTGTTTAACCTTYCGTGCTGTTTGGAGCTGCCTCAGAGCGTGTCATGTTTCTCCTGGTTAAATTAAAAGCTGGGATAATCTGTGGGGATGAAAGGCTGGGAGCAGTGGGAAGAGCAGTGCAGCGCTTGTGTTGGCTCTTGTGATGACTGTTGTTTGGGTTTTTAATGAAAAGTTACTCACAAAAGCTTTTAAAACTGGCTACAAAAGAAATGATAGATAAACCTGGTGATAAATGCTGTTAAAGCAGTGGAGAACCAGCTCTTCCAGGCTGGAAAAGCTTCCTCACATCCCACTGGGGCTGGGGATTTATTTATCCAAGGACTGACACAGCAGTGAATCTCCACTGAGGTGGGGTGAAAACATTTTCCATCAGGCCACTGTTCCAAAGTCAGGTCCGTGCACTCTTAGAAGTCAGAGCAGAGAATATTTCTTGGCTGATCCCATCCATTCCTTTTCCTGCTGTTTCCATGTTTTCTGCTGTTTGTTACAGCTCCCCAGAGCACTGGGACTTTCCCTGCAGCCTCTGGGAATATCTGTTAAATTCCTTTGTGCATTTTCCTTCACCCTGTTACTATTTTCTCCATTCCCCTTCCTCCTTGGTGCWTGAAAATCCTCCAGTTTTGGCTCCAGAAGGACAAATTTTGAAATGGAGACTCCTTTGCTGGRTTCCTGGAAAGGGGGAGCTTTTCAGGGTGTTGGGATTGAGCTTGCACCTTCCCTTCCCCATGCCCACAGGCTTTGCAGCAGTGACAAAATTCATTTTGGTGGCTCAGCAGTGACTGCTAAGGACATTCTGTGGGGCTGATGGGTGTGTGGCACTGCAGAACTGAGAATTCTTCCACTTYTGTGTCAATCCTAGTTTTTTTTCTGTGAATGTTGTGTTTCTTCCACGTTGCTTCTCTTCCCCATGATCCTTTGGAGAGACACTCACACATTCTCTCTTTTTGTCTTATAAATACCCAAATTCCTGGGAAATTGCTGAGCCTCCTCCACCACCTTTTCTGCTTCTCTTTACTATTTAATTCCTGGATTTTTGTTAATTATTGGGAGCTGGGGTTTGTTCCTGCTGCTGTTTTGAGGTAACAAACGCGAGCTGGGCTGGGAGCAATKGTAAACAGGATGTGGTCAGTCCTGCTTGGATCCTGGACAGCCAGAGCTGGGATGTTTTCCTTCTGTGGGTAGCACCAGCCTCATCCTGCTCCTTCCCCACATTCCCCCTGGAGCTGTAGGAAAGCAGAGAATCACAAAAAGTTTGGGTTGGAAGGACCTTAAAGCTCTTCTGCTTCCACCACCTGCCGTGGGCAGGGACRCCTCCTGCCACAAGTGGGAGTTTCTCCCAGGAATTTTGTTCCAGAGGCTCTGGAKGGACTTTTGGGGTCCTTTCAGTCAGTAGGTGGCACTCACAGGCAAAATAAACCTCCTGTGTCCCTTCCCTTGTGCCATCCTCAAACCCTGCTCTGCATCTTCCAGGCTGTGGTCAGGAGAGAGGGAAGAGCAGGAGGAGCTGCAGCAGGAATTTGGGATTGGGATGGATTCAGAAACTCTGGGGTTTTTGTGCCATTCTCCCATCCTGCTCAGGAAAGCTTTTCCCTGGGAATGCAGAGGAAATTCAGGGTGCTGCTGACTCAGGTTGTGCAGCTGGATGTGCTGAGGGTTTGGAATGTAACACACAATTTGTGGAAAATGTCCCTTTGCAAAGGTGGATCCAGCTGCTTTCCCCCTCACATTTATCCTGCACTGTTTGGTGGATGTGCAGGATGAGTCTGCCTTAGGTTTATTCTGTTCTTCCTTTAGTTTCTGAACATTCTTTAACGCCTGGATTTTGCCCTAAAATCCTCTCTGTGGTGCCCTGCAGGGCCCTGGGATATTAATTCAGGAATCTCACCCTGGAGATGCCCAGAGGAATCTCTCAAGTGTAGAAGCAGCAGAACAGAAGGTTCACCTTGCCCAGCTCAGCTCTCTGGGCTCAGGGCTGTGTTTTCCTCCTTCCCAGTGCTGCTCTCACTGTTATCCCACTCCAGGCACTGTTTATCCACCAATTAAATTCAGATTTTTTCCCTGCTCGGTGCACAGGCTGATGTTGGTGCTGTTTTGCTGACAGACAAATACTGGAGGAGCCTTGAACTTTCAGCCACCTTGTTGTGGCTCCTCTGCCTCTGTCAGTTCCAAGCAAAACAGAAATCCTTTAGAATTCCATAAACTGTATGTTTCAGGCAAGTTTTACGAGTTTGAAGCTGAATTGCAAAGAGCTTTGAAGTTTAAGAACGTCTATAAACAAATCTTTATTTTTTCAGGTTTAAATGGAACATGCAATAATTCTAGTGTACCAACATCAACTTCAGACATGCCAGATTATTTATTGTAAGTATRTTTATCAGTTGCTTCATCACTTTGGGGTCATGTTTCAAGCTAAGAAATCACAACGTGCTGGGGATTTTTGTTGGACTTTTTGTGTTATTTGATAGAACTTTCTTAGGTGGGTGTAAGGAAGAGAGTAAATCCAGCTCTGCAGATTAATAGTTGAGACTAAACTTGATATCAAAGCTGGTTTTTACCTCCTTGAGGAGTTCAAGGTTATCTCCTATAAATTATTTAATCACTTCAAGAAACATTTCATACCTTAGAGGGGTTTGTGAGGATTAAACATCTCCACGTTCCAGCTGGGAACTTGGAGAGGAATAATCTGCTGGGGAAGGCAGGGCAAGGAAGGATTTGGGCTGGTTTGTTAATTCTTGCCCTCTTCAGAGCCAAGATCATCTCCATAAAGCACTGAAATATTCTTTCCTGGGAGGCTCTAACCCCTGGGTTAGGATCTGAGTTGTGTCTTGACTCTTTAATCAGATCCCCTYGAGGTTAATTAAACAACCAAAGCCCAAAAATCCCTGTGAAGGAAGCCCAGAATCTGCATAAACCCAAACCTGTTCTAAACAAAGCTTTGGGGTGGGGAAAAACTTGTAGCTGGGGGGGAAAATTCTCTGTGCATGTCCCAGCCTTGGGGGTTGTTTCCATCAGAGCTGGTTTGGCTGTGCTGGGGTTGCTGGGAGGGAAGGGATGGAGGAGGAGGAGGAGGAGGAAGCTCTAGGGCAGATAAAGGTTTCTGCTGTGGTTGTGCTGGATCAGCCATACAAACAACCCCTTCAAGGTGACATTTTTAGGGTTATTCCAAAGRATTTGTGTGGCTGGGGGRAAAATTCTGGTTTTTTTCTCTCACCCACATGCTGATCCCTCCCAGARTGGGATCTTGCAGCTCCCTGGGCTCTCCCCAAAGAAACTGGGAGAGGTTTCTGAGCTCTGGGAGCTCTGTGGTCTCACCCAGGGTGATCTGACTGGTTTGTGTCCAGCCTCTCAGATTCTAAGACCTGTCACTGCTSTTTGATGCTCTTTATCCTGTGGGGATGGTTCTTTATCCCACCCCTGGCAAGGAGTCTGTTCTAGAAGTTTGGAGCACATAAAAAGTTAAAGCACTGAAAGTTTCCCCTTAATTTGAGGCCTAAATCAGCTTTTGCATGTTCAGGCTCCACACAGGCCCTGCTGCAGCCAGAGCAGGGAGGCAAATTAGAGCCATCACCTACCAAAAGATGAGTTTTACCTTCAGAGAGGGCTGTAAAAATCAGCTTTAATGGCTTTTTGTTGAGCAAAATAACTTCCAAAAGGCCCCCAAAGGCACATCAGTTCAACCTGAGCTCAGGACACGTCAAGTGTCTCTAGAAGGTGCTGGAAATAGAGTTGCTGGTGGAAAAAACTACTGAATAAAGCTCCTCACCGTGGTTTCTTGTCATGCTCTTGCCACATAATCGCCCTGCCAGCGTTTTGCAACGATGGCTCAATGCTTTTTGTGTTCCTTTAAAGACTCTTAACACTGGAAGCATCATATTCCTGCTGTTCCAATGCCTGGCACAGATGCAGAACTCCATGTTCTGCAGGCCAGCAGGAGTCAGAGAAGCTGTAGCAGCGCTATCTGAGTGTCCTCCTCCACCCCCAGCTGCTCCAGGCTGGGCTGTACCTGCCCATCCCACCCTATCTGGCAGAGATAGGAAGTTTTGGGAGCAAACATTGTTTGCTTTACAGGAGGTCAAGGCAACAATCCCCGGTGGTTGCCTCCATAATTTGCTACTTTAATGCAAGTCAGGGTGAGAGGAAACGGCCTCAAGCTGCACCAGGGGAGGTTGGGATGGGATAYTGGGGAGAATTTCTTCACTGGGACAGGGAATCACCATCCCTGCAGGGATYTGGGGACGTGGTTTAGTGGTGGCTCTGGCAGTGCTGGGATTTGATCTTGGAGGGCTTTTCCAGCTTTAATCCCAGATGGTTTGGGCTGGAATGAGCTGAAGCCCMTCCAGTCCCACCCTGCCATGGGCAGAGACACCTTCCACCATCCCAGGGTGCTCCAGGGATGAGACAACCACRGCTTCTCTGGGAATTCCATCCCAGACCCTTCACAGTGAAGAATTCCTTCCYAAAACCCCRTTTAGATGATCCTGTGATCCTCAGTTATCCAGGATTTTGTTTCCAGGCTCATCCATCCCCATGCTCGGCCACCGTGGCAACCCAGAGAGAATCCCCTAAAACCAATCCCCCCTAAAAGCAATCCCCTCCTCAAAAACCCATTGACCTCAAAAACCCATTCCTTCCCAAAACCCCATTTAGATGATGTTTATGTTCCTCAGGTATCCATATGTTTTTGTTTCAGGCTCATCCCCCCATGCTCAGCACTGCTGCAACACCAGAGAGAATCCCCTAAAACCAATCCCCTCCTCAAAACTAATCCCCCCCTAAAACCAATTCCTCCCTAAAACCAATCCTTCCCTTAAAACCAATACCCCCAAACCAATCCCCTCCTCAAAACCCATTGATCCAAAAACCCATTCCTCCCAAAACCCCATTTAGATGATGTGTTCCTCAGTTATCCATGTTTTTGTTTCCAGGCTCATCCCCCCGTGCTCAGCACCACACAACCAGAGAGAATCCCCCTAAAGCCAATCCCCCCCTAAAACCAGTCCCCCCGAACCAATCCYCCCCTAAAASCCATTGACCAGAGCCTTTTCCCCTGCAGAAAATACGCAGCCATTTCCTCCTCGGAGCAGCGTCAGAGCTACAAGAACGACTTCAACGCGGAGTACAACGAGTACCGGGACTTGCACGCCCGGATAGAGCGGATAACCCGACGGTTCACCCAGCTGGACGCCAAGCTGAAGCAGCTTCTGCAGGGCTCTGAGGAGTACAAGGTAGGGAGAGAGCTGACAGAGCTCCCTGAGCACGTGGCAGAGCTGCAGGGCTTTGATCCTGCTCTCYTGGGGCTGGGTCGGTGTCTGAATTCCAGCCCCGAGCTGCTGGGGAACGTGCACACAGCTGACAGCTTTGGGGAACGCTCCTAACCCAGCTCTGTGCTGCTCCTTTTTCAGGCTGGAGCCACATCATGGGACTTGTTGACAAGGAAAGGCCTCAGTGAGACAATTGGTGTCCTTAGCCAAAAGCTGCTGGAAGCTATTAGTGTATCCCAGCCAGAAAAACTCATATTTGCACATATGGGAGCGTATCAGGGCTGGAAGGGGAGTTAGCACGGGGTCATCTGTTCCTCTGCAATCTTTGATCTTAATAATGCAGCATTATTGGGCTTGTCAGAGTGATTTTTAAAGAGTTTTAGCTATTCATTAGCTTGAAGAAGTGAGTCTCGTCGAGGATAATGAACAGATTTTTACAGAGCACCTATTGTGCTAAGCACAGCGTCCTCCCTCAAACCTCCTGCCCTTCTCCTTGCAAAATTCCTCACTGGATTGTTTTTAGATCTTGGTGGGGGGAAAAAAAGATCAGCTGGGGCTTTGGAAATGTGAATTATCCTGGAATCCAGGTGCTTGTCTCAGGTGGGGAGTGGGACTTCATCCTTCTGTGTCAGCTCCAGGATATCCATGGAATCAGAGCTGGTTTGGATCTGCCCAGGGAAGYCATGGAGGGAGCAGATTTTGGTTGGAATTYGGAGGAATTGTGTACATTGAGCCATCACTAAATACCTACTGCAGAACTGAAAATAATGCCCTATTTCTTTTCTCTCTCTTTATTTTTTTAGACCATCCACGATCAAATTTTACAGGAATATCGGAAAATTAAAAAGGTAAGGGAATGTCCTTGGCCACAGAAGGCTTTTGGGTGGTGCCCCTGGTGTGACTGAAARAGATGGGCCCTTGCCAAGAGCAAACCCAGGCTCTGAGGCAATTCCAGCAGATCTTTGTTCAGCTCCAGCCCGTCCCTAAAAGCAGCTCAGAAAGGGTTGGGGGGAGCTGGGAGTGCCCCTGGATGCTGGGATCGCTGAGCCGTGGCCCTGGCACAATGGGTGTGTGCACCCAGGGCCTTTATCTCTCCAGGGAAGGAACAGTTTGTGTTTCACATGCACAGGATCCCAGCTGGGATCAGGCTCTGGAGCTCTGGCCCCGGATTTTTGGAGTTTGGAGCACATAAAATTTCAATATTTTTATGCAAAGCATCCACACACCAGTGGGGATTTGGGTTTTTTTTTCTTTTAAATAAATGAATATGGTCCTGAGCRCTGTTGTCCTGAGGGATTTAGGAGCTCTTTGGAGAGATTCCCTGCTTGTTRGAAGTTCATCTTTGTCCCAGAGCCTCTGAGGTGGGGGCAGAGGGCAGGTGGGGATTGTTGGAAGCCCAGCTAGGCTGAGCCTGACTCAGGTGTGCTCCTTCCCTGTGAGGAGGCTCCTGGAGCTGGGTCATGCTGAAAAGGGAATTTATTCTTGGCTGGGTTTGGTCAGAACAGGACTATTTTAAAGAGGGATCTAAAAGAGCTTCTTTCCATGGTTTTAAGCTGAAAGAGGGGARGTTCAGGTGGGATATCAGGAGGAAATTCTTCCCTGGGAGGGARTGGGATGGAATTCCCAGAGAAGCTGTGGCTGCCCCTGGATCCCTGCGAGTGCTGGATGGAGCTTGGGTGTCCCTGCCCGTGGGATGAGATGATCTTTGCATTCCCTCCAACCCAAACCATCCCATGATCTGCTCTGTGCTGTCCAGGCTCAGCTTTGATTTGTCCAGAACCTTTCCCACCTCTGCACTTTTTGTTTTGTTTTGTCTTGCAGACAAACCCCAACTACAGCCAAGAGAAGAACCGCTGCGAATACCTCCACAACAAACTGGCCCACATCAAAAAACTGATAGCAGAGTATGACCAGCAGCAGTTTTAGCTGCCACTCACCCCTGGACTGGGTAGGGCAAACCAAAATCCAGTCACCCTGGACGTTACGTTCCCTTTTGTACACCCAAAATCCCTTTCAGAGACGAGCATTAATTCCTCGTGGTTGAAGAACTTGGGGATGACTTTAAGATGCCAGATCTGTCATGTCCACGTCCAGCACGCTCCTCCCGAGTTTTTAAGCCTCTCTGAATGTTGGAATGTAACAAATGGATAACAAAAACAAACAAACAAACAAATCTGCTTATTTGAAGCCAGCGTTTGACACTTAAGGGAAAACTTACCTAAAGTGACCGAAGCTCCCAAAGGTTAAGAATCTGTAGTTTTCATGGATTAAAAGTTTGGCATGAAGTTGTAATTGCCCAGCTCCACRTGGGTTACAAATTGTCCTACAAATGGTGAGGAACTGGAATTGCTGCTAGGACTGTTTGGAATGAGAGCTGTGTGCTCCCGGCTCGCGGAAATACACCACGTTCCCTGAGCTCTGCTTGTCTGGCCCTGCTTTGTCATTGGCATCCTCGGGGTGGGCAGGGGTGGTGGCAGCACAGGGGGTCCCCTGGGGCTCAGCACCTTGGCCAGGGCAGAGGTGGATCCCAAAAAMAGGAAAAAACCAGACCCCCAAACCCCCTTTTCTTTCTCTGCTTTGTGCGTTTGGGTGCAAACCTCCTGCCCAGTCTGCCCAGTTCACCTCCAGCCACCAGTGCTGGGAAGATGGAGACCTGTCTGGCTTTGACTTTTCTAATTTTCTACCAAGGCAGCCAATTTTATTAATTGCTAATGAGACTATGGTCTATTTTTGTATCAAAGAAAAAAGCATCTTTTTTCTAAAACTGTGCCTCCCTTTTCCTTTTAGGCCAAGTGCTTGGGACCCTTTCCTTGCAGTATTTCTCARAGTGACCCAGGAGTCACCCAGAGCAGTGACTTTATTCCTTGATCCATGACAGGAGGGGGTGGGGGGTGCTCTGCTTTCTCCTGGGGTATTTGTTTTGTGTCTSTGTGTGTGTCTTTGCAAGGCAGCAGCCAATCCTTGTGAGAGCAGCAAGGTGCTGGTTTCCCACGCGGATCCCTTCCACTGGTGTGCTTCAGCTCAGCCAGCTTCTCCCTGCAGTCCTGCTTCCTGATTTTTTTATTTAATTCTTTACTTTGGATTGAAGGGAACGTTTCAGAGTATGGCCAGGGTGTGAGAAACACTCCAAAAAGCACAAAGGTGTCCTTTAACTCTGCTGTTCCTTTCTTTCTCTCCCCTCTCCCCTTTCTAATCCTGCCAGCCTGTGGGATTTGACTTCTCCCCGCTTCCGTTTATCTCAAAGTAAAGGATTCCTTCCCTGTGGAGTCTCCTTCCCTTGGAGGTGGCACTGAAGAGCCTTTCACCCTTTGAAGGAGAGGAATGGCAGAGTTAAGGAGGGAAACACTTCGTACAACAAGGAGTTATTTTGAGTTTGGTTTTTTTTTTCCCCTTGCCCCAAACGAAAYGTGGGTCCATCTGCTGTATTAAAAATAGGAGATAAAATTACTAATTATTGTATTATAATTTCACACAGCCAGGGGTAATTATTATTATTATTATATTATAATTTCATTGTTGTCACACAGCCAGGGCCACTGCTTTTGCTTTGTCACTTTATTCTGAGGTCTCTCCCTGTGCATCCAGYGCTCAGCAGGGCTTTGCCATCCCCTTCTCCAAGGGAAAGGTGACAGCCAGAGGGACATGGTGGCCCTKGGAATGCCACCAGTCTTCCACTGGTCCTGGAGAAGGGGGGTGGGAAGGGCTGCTCTGCCCACGGAGCACAGGGGGAGCACCCCAGAACCCCCCAGGCCATTCCTGCTGGGAACCTGGGGGTCAGGAATGCTTTGCTCCCATCCCTCCCTCCCCACATCCGAGCTGGAGGTCGGGCAGCGCTGGGGCAGCACCACCTGCCTCGGGTGCTCCTGGAAAACCTGGGAGTTCTGAGGGAAGGAGCTTTGGGAAGCCCGGAGCTCCGGGGATCCAGCTGGGAACTGCGGCCGGGGGAGCCCTGCGGGTCTGGGAGGGGATGAGGAGCCCCTGGCACGTCCCAAATCCTCAACAAATCCCCAAACCCCGCTCTGGGATTGTCACTGCACAGCCCAGTGCCGCCGGCCCTGCCCCACACCGCGATTTTGGGGTGGGAAATGGGAATTTCCCCAGTGCTGGGGCTTGGGGGGGCTTCGTTCCGACTGCGGAGGAGGCGGAACTCGGGATGGCAGAAGAGGCAGCAGCTACAAACCCAGGATGAGTAAATTCTTCCATGGAAACACTTCTCCTGATCCTTCATGTTTTGAAAGGAGGGGTTTTTTTGTTGTTGTTGTTGTTGCTTGGGGAGGGGGGGATAGAGATGGATCTCAATCTTTATACATCTGCTATAAGATATTTTTGCAAACAGAGTTGTATACAAAGATGTATTGTGTACATTTACATGTATATTCTGGAACTTCTAAAAAATTTGAATATTAAAAAAAAACCTGAAAATATTTAATTAATTATCCAAACTGTGAGACCCAATTAGCATCCACCAACTTCCTGCTTCACTTTTCTTTTGGACTGTGTTAAAGAATTGTAGTCGAATCTGCCTTTTTTTTTTCTTTTTTTTTTTTTCTTTTTAGAGACGACGAAGCTTAGGCAAAATTTTGTGCTTTTTGGGTTAATAGAAACCAGTTCTAGGTGATTTAAGTATGATCTTAACTTATTGATACTGTGTTTTACTTTGTAATATTGTACTGTGGATAAAAACTATATTGAGCCATGGAGTTGGAGTTTACAAAAGAGCTTTTCACTTTGCCAAAATGTTACAATTTCAAGGCAGCATAGTCTTCAGCTTTCCTAATCTTTTTTCTTAAGAGCTAGTGTCCTTTTTTTGTACACTAAAAAAGCTGAATGCTGATTTTGCAACATATAATAAATTCACTGTATTGGAAAACAAGCAGACAATAAGGTTGTGGATTTCTTTTCAGTGCTTCTCCCTGCAAGGAAACTCAAAAAGGGAAAGGTGATAAATGGCTGGCGTGGAGCTTGGAAGCAGGAAACGGGAAGGAACCGGGTCACTTGAGTGAGCCCAAGTGTCAGAGCAGGGAGTAGGTAAGAAAGAGGAGAGGGGAGAGGAGCCTGGAGCGGGGCAGCTCCTTGGAACGCTGTGCTGGGCTCAGCCTCCAGCCCTGGCACCAGCTGGGGGCTTCCACTGCAGCAGCCTCGGGCTTCTGGAGGAAAAGCTGCTTTGAGGAGGCTCTGGATGCTGCTGGGGGCGGCCTGGAGGGGCCTGGAGCTCAGGGATGCTGCAGGAGTGAGGCTCATCCCGGGCTGCTGCTGSAGCAGGAGGTGGGAAGAGCCTGGCACGGACCCTGCTGGAGCTCCCACCTCCTCCCACCTGGCTGGATCATCCCAGAAAAGCTGGGGATGCAAAGGGCACCGGGGCCGTGTCAGGAGCGTCCCTTGCCTTGCTGTCACCGTGCTTTGCTCTGGCCCTGCCCTCAGCAGCATCCCTGGGGCTGGATGGAGCAGGCACAATGAAACCAAGGATAAAACCACTCAGGAGTGCGATGGCTTTGGAGTTGCTGCTGTGTTGRTGCTGCCTCCCTGCTGGAGCACAGCGCAGGCTCGGGGCTGGAGGCCACCGGTGCTGCTGGCCCTGCATTCCTGTGCCCATAACGGGCTCCCTTGGGTTAAGTGCTGCATCCAGGATTGTCCCTCCAAAACAGCACACTGTGGAGAAGGTGACAATCATCCAGGGGTCACATAACGTTTTACAGACTTTTGGTTTATTTGTTAAAAGGTGTCCTTGTCCTTGCAGCTGACACGAGGAGACACCGGTGGGACTCRGCCACGGAGCAAGAGCTGAGCCCAGGCTCTTGCAAATCCCCAAATCCTCCAATTTTAGTTTCAGATGTGGCTTCTGAGCCAAGCTCTGCACCCCAGGCCCCCTCMCGCTCTGTGAGCCTCCCCCGGGGCGCTGAGCGGCTCCAAGGCCGGCTCTGCCCCGCGGGGACGCCCGCACAGGAAGGGTCCCCATCCCCTCCCAGCTTTCCTGGGGAATTCCTCCCAACCGCTGGCAGCTCCGGCGCTGCCCGGGGTCACGCATTGAGCTCATTAACTCGGAGCTGCCCCAGTGGAAATTTACTGGCTGCGCTCGCCGTGCCAGAGCCAGCCGGGCTCCTGCCGCCGCCGCCTCCTTATCGGCCCCGCCGGGAGCCGGGGCCGCCGCACCGGGAGCATCCCCGCGCTCCGCGCCCTCCCGGCTGGCAAAACCGGCCGGCCGCAGGCTCGGGAGGAGCCCTGGGCTCCGRTAATTCACCGATAACTCAGGTCACMCTWRGGAAAAGTCACTTTGCATCGCATCGTGCACAAACTGCCCCTAATCTGGGGTCACGCAGGCGTGGGAAGGCCCTGGCCAGGTTTTAGGGGCGCTGGAAACCGGTGACAGCACTGTGGGTTTTTTCCCCCGTGTTTTTTTTTTTTTTTTCCCATGGGTTTTTTCCCCTGTGGATTTTTCCCCCGTGGGTTTTTTCCCTGGGCACCTTTCAGTGCTCGTGGCTCGTTTACAGGAGGAAGCTCATTAGAATAATTCGTCCTCGCCACGCTCCGATGGCGCTGGTCCCTCTCCCAGAGCAGCTGCTGCACCTCCAGCGCCGGGCACGACCCCCAAAATCACCCCTGCTCCCCCCCTTGCAGGCGTGGGTCCGACCTTGGGCACGCAGCGCCGGGAGGGCGATGGCACAGGGAGAGGGAGGAGGATGAGGAGCTGCCAGCAGGGATATAATGAAGGGCCAGGGCTCGGGATTGTGTTACACGAGGGGAAAAAACCCAACTGTGGAGGAAGGAAAACGTGGCAAGGGAATGCTGAGGCTGCTGCAAGGCACGAATCCGGGGTTGGCGGGGTCGGCCTCGACCTGTTGGGGATGGGGCAGAGGCAGGACCCCCCAGCCGAGCCCGTCCAGCACTCGCAGCATCCCCGGCTGCCGCAGGAGCAGCCCCTGAACCTGCTCAGAATGAAGTTCGGGAGCCCCCGGGGGGGCTGCGTGGCCTGGAGCCCATCCCGGGGCTGGGGCGGGGGGTCCGCAGGGAGCGGGGGGTGGGCTCCATTGCTGCGGAGCGGGGCCGGTCGCTATGGCTCCGCTGCGGCTCCGCTGGCCCCCGGCCAGCCCCCGGCAGCTGGGGAGCGAAGGCGCTGGGCGGCCGGCCCGGGCTCCCGGCCCATGGACGCGTTGGGCGAGCGGGAACAAGGGAGCCCCGCTCATGCGGTGCCGAGCGTGGGAGGAGTGGGAAGGGAGTGGGGGAAGGAACAATGGTGGGAGTTATGGGAGGGGGGCGAAAAAAAAAAAAAGGAAAAAAATAAGGAGGAAAAAAAAAAAAAGAGGAAAGCAGTGGAAAAATACCAGTTCTGGGCCCCTGGCAGCGCTGCCCGGACCCTCCCCGCCCCAGGATTATTGTACAAAGAAATGTTATTTTTGTTTCAATAATTTGCTGAGGCACTGGCATTCCAGCGCGGGGCTCGTTTTGTCCTCCAGCCCGGCACCAAGGGATCATTGTTCCTCCGCGGCCAAGGGGCCGGACGCGGCCCCCCGGCACCGCCGTGCCCTCCACCGCCGCCTCTCCCCGCGGCCGCCCGGCCGCAGGTGCCCTCCGGGCTCGGTCCCGGTGGGTCCCGTCCCGCTGCGCGCCGGAGGCCGGGTGGCGATGGCAGCGAGCCCCGAGGAGCGGGGTGGGTGGCGGAGGAGGGCAGAGCTGTCCTCGCCGTGTCTGCGGGGAGCGAGGCTGGGGAGGGGGCCGGGGCGTTGCTGCGGCTCCGGGGGCCCCTTTGAAGCGGGGCGGGCCATTGAAAGGCAGCGGGACCGCCGGGGCCGCCAGCGGGGGGCGGCCACGAACCCCTTTTCTCTGCCCAGGCGGGGGTTGCGGCCCCACACGGGCTCGGTGCCCCGCGCGGCAGCGCCCGCGGGGAGCCGGGCTGGGGCCTGCGGCCGAGGGGCTCCGCGGCGAGTCCGCCCTGCGGGCTCCGGGCTGTCGGGGCTTTGCCGGGTCCGCGCCGGGGGCTCCGGCCTGCCGGGCCCTTTTGGGCGCGCCCGCGCCGGGGGCTCCGGGGGCCGCGACCTCCGGGTTGTCCCCCGCCGGAGGCTCCGGGGTGCCCACGCCGGGGGCAGCAGGGCAGCGCGGTGCCGCTGCCGGTGCCGGTGCCGGGCTGGCAGCCCCGTGAGGACGGAGCCGTGGGAAGGCGCCCGCGGGTCCCGGGCGCAGGAAGCCCGCCGGCCCGGGGCTGTCAATGGCCGGAAAGGCGGCGGCGGGACCCCGGTCCCGGCCCGGACGCGGCCCCGGCGACCACTTCCCTTCCCGGGTCAGCGGCCGCTTCCCCCTCCCGGCCGGCACCTCCCGCCGCGCCCCGGTTCGAGCGGCCGGCGGGGTCCGGGGAGCCCCGCACGTGCCCCGGACCGGGGGCGGGGGGGTCCGGGGGCTCCGGGGCTGCCGTGCCGGTGGGCACGTGCGGGGGCGGGCGGGCGGGGGCGGGGCCGGGGCGGGGCCGCGGAAGCCGATTAAGCGGCGGGAGCCACGGGGGCGGCCGCAGCGCGATCCGCACCGTCCCAAGCGGGGCAGCACCGGACACCGGGCACGGGACACCGGGCACCGACACCGGGCACCGACACCGGGCACGGGGCACTGAACACCGGGCACTGAACACCGGACACTGAACACCGGACACCAGCTGTCGGCACTGGGCACCGAACACCGGGCACAGGGTACCGCCGCCGGACAACGGGCACCGGGCACAACCACTGGCACCGGACACCGGGCACCGGCACCGATACAGATTCAGACACCGGCTCCGGCTCCTGCGCGCCCGGCGCGGCCCGGCCCGGTGAGTGCCCGCGGCGGGGCGGGACTGACCCCGGAGCGTTCGGGTTTGCGGGTCCGTGTCCCCCTGTGCCACCCCCGGGTGCTGGGACACCGCTGTCCCCAGGTGCCCTTTCCCCTGGAGAGGGACAGCCCTCGTTCCCACGTCCCCTGTGCCACCCCGGG
>NDFG01000026.1:669587-680024 GCA_002167245.1 Sporophila hypoxantha
CCCCCCGTGAGGCACTCACGTAGTCATGGAAGGCTTTGGCCTCGCTGGAGTGCTCGCAGGTCTCGCGGCGGTCCGGGGCGGCGCAGTACAGATCCCAGAACACGCTGCCAACACCGGAGCGGGGCCGGGGTGGGACGGGGGGCACCGAGCGAGGACCCCCCCCAATTCACACCCCTGAGCCCCCTCCGGGAGCCCCACGGGAGCTCTGGGGGCCGCGGCCGGGTCCCCCCTCCCTCGGCCGGGCCTCCCGGCGCCGCTCTCTCTCCCCCCGCCTGTTTTCCCTGGAAACGGTCGCTACGGCCGGAGCCCAAATTCCTGGGACTTTACATCAGGGCTGCAGCAGCATCCCGGCCTGGGGAGGGGGGGGTCCCTGCCCGCGCCCCCCGCCCGGGGCTGGGACRGCACGGGGGGCCCTGCCGGTCTCCGGTGCCCCCCAGGTTTGGGGGTGCTGGCTGGGTGCCAGTGAACCCCCCCTCGCTGTGTCTGTGTGTGTGTGTGTCCCCCTCCCCAAACCACCAACTGATCCCACCCCCGAGCCCCCCACAACGCTGCCCCCCCGCGGGGTGCCCCCCACACCCCCAGCCCCTCCTCGGGGGGCTCTGTGGGGCCCCCCCAGCGCGGGGGGGTCCAGCCCCGGGGCCGGGAGCCCCCCCCCAGCCCCACTGCTGGTGCCAAATTGGATCCATCTGGAGGAGCCGGGCAGGGGGGGCCGGGATGGGAGGGAAAGGGGGGGSCCCCAAATCGCCGATGGGAAAAGCAGAGGGGGGCAGGTTTGTGTTTATGGGGGGCAGAACGGGGGGGGGCAGCTCCCAGCCCCCCTCCCAGCCACGGCAATGGGGGGGCTCCCCCCTTTCCGACCCCCCAGCCCCCCACTCACCACCACCAGGAGTGCAGGAAGCCGGGGGGCTCCCCCAGCGTGATGTTCTTCTCCCATCGGATCTGCGACAGGGACGGGGGGGGTCAGCAGGGCCGGGAGGGGCCCCAGGACCCCCCGCGGGTGGGATGGGGGGTCCGGGGGCGCTGCCCTCCCCCCCTTTACCTCCGACAAGAAGGTCTGGGCGGATTTCTGGGCCCCCACGTGCAGCAGGTACTCRTAGACGTAGAGCGCCAGCCTGGGGGGACAGCACGGGGACGGTGTCAGGGAGCTGCCACCCCCACGGTGACACCCCCGCCCAAGGGACCCCGAGGGACACGGGGAACAGCCGGGATGGAGCCCCCCCCCCTCAATTAGYGCAGGTTAATGAAGGAGGTCCGATGTCACCTCCCTGCCAGCGACCCCAGCGGTGGCACCGAGTGACTCCCGCCGGTGGCACCGCACGGCRGCAGCGCCGGGGTGGCTCCAGGACAGGCGACACAGCCCACGGGAGGTGGCTCGGGGCCCGSCGCCACCACGCGTGTCCCCGCGGGCGCTCACGGAACCCCGGGGCTCCGTCCCCACGCCCGGCAGCAGGACCGGGACCGCGGGGCTCTCAGCCCCGGTGGGAGCCTGTCTCTTATACACATCTAGATGTGTATAAGAGACAGGGGAATGGCACAGACCGGGGGGATCGCCCCGGCTCCCGGTGCCCCGGAGGATGGCACAGACCGGGGGGCGCAGCCCCGCTCACGGCAGCCTCGGTGCGCTCCCGTACGCTGGCGGATGGCACGGAGCAGGGGGATCAGCCCGGGTCCCGGTGCCCCGGGGGATGGCACGGCCGGGGAACGGGCATCCCGGCTGCCGGTGCCCCCGGGGATGCCGCAGACCGGGGAGATCAGCCTGGCTCCCGGTGCTCCCGGTGCGCCAAGATGTGGCGATAGCCGGGGGGCACATCCCGGCTCCCGTTAGCCCCGGCGTGATCGCGACTCCCGGTGCCCCGGGGGATGCCACGGACCCCGGCACATCGCAGCTCCCGGTGCCCCGGGGGATGCCACGGATCGAGGGGGATCATCCCGGTGCCCCGGGAAGCCACGGCCCTGCGGGGATCATCCCGGTTGCCGGTACCCCGGGGAATGGCACAGATCGGGGGGAATCATCCGTGCTCCCGGTGCYCCCGCAGCTCCCGGTGCCCGGGGGATAGCACGGACCGGGGGGGATCATCCCGACTCCCACCGCTCCGGGGGATGCTACGGATCGGGGGGACCATCCCGGCTCCCGGTGCCCCGGGGGATGCCGCAGACCGGGGGGCTCATCCCGGCTCCCGGTGCCCGGCTGACCCCCGCCGGCTCCCGCTGCCCCGCGGCTGCCGGTGCTCCCCGGCGGGGCGGGGCCGGGGGGTCCGCCCGCCCCCCGATCTCCCCCCGCTTTTCCCGATCTCTCCCCCCCACCTCCCTTCCCGCTCCGTCCCCGCTCCCCCGGCGCCCGCCCCGGCAAAAAACTTCCGCGCCCCGGCCGTCCCCCGCCGCCGCCCGGCGCCGCACTCACTTCTCGCGGGCCTGGCCGTCCGAGGGCACGCCGGAGCCCTTGCCCTTGGCGTACATGGCGCGGCGGCGGCTGTCAGCGCCCCGGGCCCGGCCCCGCGCGGCCCAGCCGCCCCCGCCGCCCCGCCGCCATCCCGGCCCGGCCGGCCCGGCCCCGCGGCCTGCTGGCCCGCGCGCACCGAGGGGAGCTTGAAACCGCCGCGCCCCACCCGCGCGGCTTGTTTCCCAGCGCCAGCCACCACCCCCCCCGCGCCGCGCGCCGCGCTTAAAGGGGCGATGGCAGCGGGGGGAGGCGGTGGGGACCGCGCCGAGGAGGGAGGGAGGGAGGGAGGGAGCGGGGCGGCGGCGGGGAGGGGGACACGGACACGGACACGGACACGGACACGGGGGGCGAGGGGAGTGGGCGACGAGGGTCACGGGCACCGCGGGGTGGGCACAGGGGGCACAGGGGGCACAGGATGGGGCTGGGTGGGCGCGCAGCCGAGGGGGTGGACGCGGGGACGCGCGGGCGAGGAGTGGGCACGGACAAGGGGGACACACGAGAGGGGGTGGGCATGGAGGGGCAGGGACACGAGGGGGGTCAGGGACACGAGGGGGATGGGCATCCAGGAGGGGGCACACGGGGGGTCAGGGACACGAGGGGGTGAGTTAAAGGGGCTGTGACACCAGGGGACACGGGCACGGTGGTCACGGAGGGACACGAGGGGGTGGGCGCGGACACGGCGGGCACGGGGGGTGGACATGTGGCAGGGTGGACACGGACGCGAGGGGGTGGGCACGGAGGGACACGGACAAGAAAGGGTGGGCACGGACACGAAGGGGTGGACATGGGAGGGGGACACAGGGGGGACACGGGGGACACGGAGGGACACGGATGTGACAGGGTGGACGCGGAGGCGACGGGGTGGACTTAAAGGGGCAGCGACACGAGGGGAGGGAGACAGGATGGTCATGGAGGGACACGAGGGGGTGGCCACAGACACGCGACACAGAGGGATACGGAGGGGACAGGTGGACGTGGACACACGCGAGGGGTTGGGCATACAGGGACACGGACACGAGGGGGACACACGGACACCACGGGGGGACACACGGACAGGAATGGGAGCAGGCAGTCACGGCGGGACTCGGACACCAGGGGGCGGACACGGACACGGTGTGACACGGGGGGACACGGTGGGGACACGGTGGGGACACGGTGTGACACGGGGGGACACCGTGGGGACACGGTGTGACACGGGAGGACACGGTGTGACACGGTGTGACACGGGAGGACACGGTGTGACACGGGGGGACACGGTGGGGACACGGTGGGGACACGGTGGGGACACGGTGTGACACGGTGTGACACGGGGGGACACGGAGGGACACCGTGGGGACACGGAGGGACACAGGGGGTGGACGTGGAGGGACACGGACACCGGAGGGGGCTCGGGCATGGGGAGTGGAACCGAGCACGGTGCACTCGGGACACTGAGCTGCAGACACGGGGAGGGGACACCGGATGGGGACACCCACCCTGCCAGGGGACACAGCCACGGAGTCCCACCCGGCCCCGGGGTCCCCTCACACTCGGGGGGTCCCTGTGCGGCCGGGGGGGGGCTGTGTGCCCACGCGCGTGTCCCCCGCCCCTCGGGTCACCGGGGTCACCGGGACACTCAGCCAGTGCCGGGGCGATGCTCAGCCCCCCACGAAAGGAGCGGGGGTCTGGCAGGGGTCAGGGGGTGCTGACGTGGGGGTGCTGCCCCCCCCCCGGGGCCGGCTACGCCCTGGCAGGGTGACACGGGACAGCCGGACCCGCCTGTTCCTCTTCCCCACACCAGGCAGCAGCGGCCGGAGCGCAGGCGAGTGGGGCTGCTGGGCTTGGGAGGGGGAAGGGGGGCAGGAAATGCCCCGCTGGGACCCCCAGGAGCTGCCCAGCCCCGCACGGCGGCACCGGGATGGGGACCAGACTGGGCTGCGCTGGTTTGCACTGGGAGGGGGASCCGGTGGCAATGGGGGTCCTGATTCTCGTTTCCCAGCAGGCTCCCGCTGCASTGGAAGGACCATGGGGGTCCCTGCGGCCCCGCTGCTGCTGCTGCTGCTGCTCCCCGTGACCCCCATCCTCGTGTCCCCCTGTTTCCCTTTGATTCTGGACAATTCCCCAGAGCTGGACCTGAGCAACAGGAGCAGCGGCTGCGCCGAGCTGGACTGGAGCCCGTTCCAGGGGCACCGGCGGCTGCTGCTGCGGCACAACGGCATCGAGGCCCTGAGCGCCTCGGCCCGCCTGGGGCCGCGRCTGGAGGAGCTGGACCTGGCGGAGAACCGGCTGCGGGAGCTGCCCCGAGGCTTCTTCAGCAACGCCACGGCGCTGCGGAGCCTGAGGCTGGAGGGGAACCCCCTGCCCGCCGTGCCCCCCGACGCCTTCCAGCCCTCGCTGCGCTCCCTGAGCGTCTCCTGCCGCTGCGACGTGCTGGGCACCGTGCTGGCGCCCTGCGCCCGCGGGGGCATCAGCTGCCGGTGCCTGACCTCGCGCGGGCATCGCTTCAACGCCACCGAGTTCCACGGCCGGGAGTGCGCGCCGGGCGCGGCGCCGGTGGCCGCGCTGGTGGCCGGGCCGGCGGCCGCGGTGGCCGCGCTGGGGGCAGCGCTGGGGGCCGCGGTTCGGTACCGGCGGAGCAGAGCGGGAGCCGCGGTGGGCGGCGGGGGCGGGGGGAAGCAGGATCCCGCTGGAAGCGTCCGGCAGCCCCGCTACATCAGCCGGGACGCCGGCAGCGCCGATGCCACCGACGGCCCCGACTACGAGAACGTCTTCGTGAGCCCCGGCCGGGCCCCGGCTGCGGGATTGGCAGCGGCGTGGCAGGAGCCGCGCTACAGGTGAGGCTCCGGCACGGGGAATGGGCGTTCCGGGGATGTTCCACCCCCTCCCTGCTGCGCTGTGCTCGGATGGGCTGTGCTGAGCCGTCCTGCCTCATCCCACTCCGTCCATTCCGTGCTGAACCTGCCATCCCATCCATTCCCTTTCCATCCATCCCCTCCCACCGCCATCCAATCCTTCATCCATCCATCCCATCCCAATCCATCCATCCCATCCCATCCCATCCCATCCGCATCCCATCCCATCCCATCATCCCATCCAGCCCTCCCACCTCCCCATCCATCCCATCCCCATCCCATCCCATCCCATGGATCCCATCCCATCCATCCATCCCGCCATCCCATGATCCCATCCCATCCCCAGCCCCCAGGTCCTGCTGCACGAGGATTATTTCCTGGACAGCGCGGCCGATCCCGGGGCCCAGCCCATCTACGCCAACACYCTGGGCCCCACCGAGGACATCTACCTCACTCCTGACCCGTGAGGGGCCGGGGGGACGCGGGCAGGCCTGGGGGGCCCCGCTGTGTCCCCGTCCCTGGCTGTGCCCAGCCCAGAGGGGACGGGGACCTTCCCCTGCAGGGCCAATCGCGGTTCCCACGCGCAYCCGCGGGGTTTTTTTTGGGCTTTTTGGCAGCCCCGGCTCCCTCCCTCGCCCCGGTTCTCAGCGCTGAGCTGACGTTTCCTCCCGGGGCTGCGGCCGCCGAGCGCGGGGACGCCCCGGCCGCATCCGCCGGCAGCGGCACCGGGGCCGCGGGGCCGRGACCCGCCCGGGGCCGGCGGGAGCRGCGGCGCTGACCGCGGCCTCGGCTTCCTCTTCCCCTTTCGAGCCGCTGGAAAGCTCGCCTGGGGACGGGCTGGCGGCTGGGGACATCCGGCGCCACCTGCTCAATCTTTTCCTGCTAAACCTGCCGCTTTGGGGAACAAAGCAAAAATTCCTTTTTTTAACTCCTCCCGGTGGGACCCCGAGCTGTTGGGACGTAGGGAGCCCGTGGTTTGTCTGTGCCCCATTAAATGGTTTAATTATCTCTAATTACCCGCATAGCTCGTGGTCTGTGGGAAGCCCTGGGCAGGACGTGGGGTTTTCCTGGGGGTTCCCCGAGTTTGTGTCCCCAAAGTGGGGGTCCCAAGGGAGCAGAGCCTCAGGAGCTCACATCCCCAAAGTGGGGGTCCCAAGGGAGCAGAGCTTTAGGAGCTCCTGTCCCCAAAGTGGGGGTCCCAAGGGAGCAGAGCTTTAGGAGCTCACATCCCCAGAGTGGGGGTCCCAAGGGAGCAGAGCTTTAGGAGCTCACATCCCCAAAGTGGGGGTCCCAAGGCAGCAGAGCCTCAGGAGCTCACATCCCCGAAGTTGGGGTCCCAAGGGAGCAGAGCTTTAGGAGCTCACATCCCCAGAGTGGGGGTCCCAAGGGAGCAGAGCCTCAGGAGCTCCTGTCCCAAAGTGGGGGTCCCAAGGGAGCAGAGCCTCAGGAGCTCACATCCCCAAAGTGGGGCTCCCAAGGGACCAAGAGCCAGGTGTCTCCAGTCCCTGTCCCCAGAGAGGCCACCTCAGCGTGCATCCCTCAATCCCTGCTCCCCAAAATCCCCACCCCAGAGCAGAGCTCCCATGTCCCACCTGCCCCCAGGTGCCCAGCAGGAGCTGCTGAGCCCAGGACAGCCCCAGAGCACTCTGGAACAGGGGACAGAAAGGAGCTGTGGCAGCAGAGCCACCCCATGGAGCCGTGGGGAGGCCYTGGGGACACCGTGGGTGCCACCAAGCTCCCAGGGGGGTTCCCCCCATCCCTTTGGTGCCCACGGGGCTGGAGGCAGCTGGAAATGGGGCAATGGTCACCACCAGGGTCAGAGCAGTGCCCGAGGCCCTTCCCAAGGACACAAACAGCCCAAAGGTCTCTGGGAGCAGTGCCCAGGCGTTACTCACACGCTGGCACTGGAAACCCCTGGGCATTTACCAGCAAATCCACGTGGAGGCAGATCCCAGGGGAGCTGGGGGTCCTGTCAGAGCCCCCCAGGTGTGCAGGAGGAGCAGCCAGAACCCCTGTTACAATCACTTTATTCATGATTATTATTATTATTATTATTATTACATCCTTCTGGTTTGATAGAAATATATAAAATAGAAAATCACAAAAGCCCCTCCCCAAAAAAAGGATCTTTTGCTATAAAATACAATAAGTTAGAAATAAATAACTGGGTTGCATAAATAAGTCTCTGAGCAGAGAGGGTTTGGAGTGGGATGTGGACACCTGGGCACGGACMCACCCCAGCCCATCGGGGTCTCTTGGGTGGGRAGGATCCACCTGCCCAATAAAATATGGATTTAAATTCGACAAGAGACAGAGGAATAATTGTCTTGGTAGAGAGGTCACAACTGGAGATGCTGGGGCTGAGCTGGGTGGCAGAGCTGGAGACCGCCAGGGCTTGAGTGGATCCACGGCTGGTTTGGCAGTCACTTGGTGCCACATGCACCTGGATTTTGGGATGCCTGGAGCTGAGACTCCATGCTGAGCTCAGTTCTGGATGCCAGGGCTGGCATGGATCACTTACTGACCCAGCGATTTGATTTTGGGATGCTGGAGCTAGAGAGCCCTTGGCTGAGCTCCCGTGGTGCCCCAGCACCTGGATTTTGGGGGCCTGCTGATGCTGGAGACCCATGGCTGAGCTTCAGTGCTGGATCCAGGGCTGCATGCGTGTCCACTTTGGTGCCAACCAGCACCCTAGATTTTGGGATGCTGGAGCTGGATACCCCCGGGCTGACGTGGATCCACGGCTGATTGGACATCACTTGGTTGCCCCAGGATCTCGGATTTGGATGCTTGGGCTGATTACCCCTTGGCTGACTTCGTGGTGCCCCAGGATCTGGATTTTGGGATGCTGATGCTGGAGACTCCCATGGCTGACGTGGATCCAGGGCTGGCTTGGATCACTTACTGACGCCACGGATCTGGATTTTGGGATGCTCGGAGCTGGAAGCCTTGGCTGAGCTCAAGTGGTGCCCCAGGAATCTTGGCAATTTGGGATGCTGGAGCTGGAGACTCCATGGCTGAGCTTCAAGTTCTGGAGCCAGGGCTGTTGGAATCATTGGTGGCCACAGAATCTGGATTTTGGGATGCCTGGAGCTGGAGAGCCCTTGGCTGAGCGGGACTCCAGGGCAGGTTGAGTCACTTACTGACCCTAGGATCTGATTTTGGATGCTGGAGCTTGCAGCAAAGTCGCGCGTGGCTTTGCCCCGCTGGGCAGAGCTGGAGCTGTCAGGCACAGTGGCACCTGGTGACCAGCATGTCCTCGAAGAGGCTGGACACCAGCCTGCCCTGGCTGTCCAGGTGCATCAGCACCATGGGGTCGTAGCCGGCGGGGACGCAGCAGGGAGCAGGGGCAGCCTGGGACAGGGAGTGCACCCGGGACTGGATCTGGGCGTGCATGCTGGCCGGTTTGTAGTTGTGGGGGCAGGARCCCTCGCAGAACCGCATGTGGTAGCTGTTGGGGGCGATCACCCAGTCGGCCCAGCCGATGTCCTGGAAGGAGACCCTCAGCGACTTCAGGCAGCACCTCCCGTCGCCCTTGCCGCACTCCTCCTGCAGCCCCCGGGCTCTCCTGGCCGCCCGAGGCGGCTCCTCCAGGGTTTGCACCTCCAGCTCCGGCCTTTCCCGCAGCGCGGCCGAGACGTCGGCGCTGAATTCCAGCTGCAGGCGCAGCGAGGGCTCGGGCCCGGCCAGCCAGGGCTGGATGGCTCCGGTCAGGTCCAGGCTGCGGGAATCCCGCGGCAGCTCCCGGCTGTGCMGGAGCCGGGGGGCGCCCCCAGCCCCCGGCAGGGCGGAGATGGTGACCCGAGGTGGCTCCGAGGCGCCGGGAGGGGACAGCGGCTGCTCGAGGAGCTTCAGCTCGGCCCGCACCACGCGGAGCCGCCGCTGGAAGTGCGCGGTGCGGGACAGCAGGAGGTGGTAGCGGTAGGGACCGAGGGGCTCCCGCTGTCCCTGCGGGTCCCGGTGGCCTTGAGGGTCCCGGTGTCCCTCGGGGATGTCCAGCCAGGGCAGCACTGCGGGGACAAAGGTGACAGCTGATGTAAGAGACAGGAATTCCTCATCAGCCCAGGCGTGGGGTCAGCTCCGCCCAGGCAGCCGAGCCTTYGCTTGCGGGGGATCACCCACACCCTGAGGGATGCTGGAAATTCCAGCCTCCCATCCATTCCTGGCTSSAGGGTCYCAGCTCTCCTGGTGCCAGARAAGCCGTYCCAGGGCCCACCAGAGCGCCCCGACTGTCCCCAGCCAGCCCAAGCAGCAGGAAAGGGGGTTATTTCAATTATTTAATTTAAATTTTTATAATAATTTATTTATTTAATTTTTAATCCCCCCCCCAGGCGCAGATAAACCCCCAAACTGGAGCAGAAGCCGAAGGGATCGGGGGATGGAGCCTCACTTCCCCCTCCCGCCCACCCCAAACCCCTCGAGCCCCACTCCGAGCCCCCCAGCTCGCTGATCRAAGCTTCCATCCCCAACCCCGCCGGTTTTTGGTGGTTTTAGGCAAAACGGCTCCAGCGGCGGCTCCTCCCCGCTTCCAGGGCAAAGGAAGGAGCGGGATRAGGATGAGCGCGGGCACCGCGCTGCATGCCCGGTCATGTCCCCGGGCCGCGGGGTGACATTCCCGGGGCGGGACACGCTGGGACACTCGCGTGGGGGCCGCGAGGGGCGGGGGGCGACACGGAGCCACGGCCACTTACAGGTGGGGGTCAGGCGGTGCAGCCTGGGCACGGCTTCCTCCTCTCCCTCCTCGTCCTCCTCCTCCTCCCGGCTCCGGTTCCCCGCCAGCTCCGCCACTTGGCGCCGGTAGAGCCGCTGCGCTCTCTGGATGCTCTCSCGGTCCGGCCGGTGCCGGATGACGGGGGGAGCCGCCATGCCCAGCCGCCCCAGGATCTCCTTTTTGACGGCTTCCAGCTGGAGCCTGTCCTGGTCCCACGCGTGGGGCCGGCMATCCGCGGCCGACAGGAGCAGCAGGAGCCGCAGGCAGGTGAGGGCGGCCCGCGGCATCGCTCCGCTCAGCAGCATCCCGCGGGAATCCGCCGGCTTCGGGGCAGGGTTTGCTCCCAATTCCTCTGCAAGGGCYGGACGCGCTGCTGCCGGCGGCGCTGGCAGGGAGATGAATGAAGAGGACCAGACCTGACTTTATAGGAGCCGAACTTTGCCCGCCCCCGTCCC
>NDFG01000026.1:686321-730027 GCA_002167245.1 Sporophila hypoxantha
AGTGACGCACTCCCAGGGCATCAAGGGTTGCTGGAGCCGGATGTTTTCCCCCAAAGGCGCCAGCAGTGGAAGCCAGAGATTTACAGGGCCATAAAAGAGGGATTTTGGGAGCAGTGGCTTGATCCTGAGTGAGGGATGATGAAATGTCCCAGCGTGGCCTCGCCAGCCTGCARGAGGGGATTGCGCAGCCTCTGCGTCCCACGTTTCCTCAGCTCTTCCTGGACAGGCTGGGAGGGYCATGGGGGCCTTTTCCCAGCAGGATGAAGGTTCCTCCCCAGTTAATGCATCCTGTGAGGGTCCCTCATCCCGGCCCCACAGCTCTCCTGGCGTGGATCTAGAGCAGGGCATTGCTGCTCCCAGGGAAAGAGCAGCTGGGATGGGCTGAGGGTGAGGAGGATCCAGCTCTGGGAAGTCCAGGGGAAGCTCCAGTTTCCACACTGGAAAGGTGTGGAAGTGCCCAAGGCCAGCTTGGAYGGRGTTTGGAGCACCCTGGGACAGTGGAAGGTGTCCCTGCCCATGGCAGGGATGGGCTTYAAGGTCCCTTCCAACAAAACCATTCTGTGATTCCAAACAAATCCTGTTTTTCCCTTCTCCAGATGCTGGTCCTGGTAAGGACACAGAGCAGGAGGCTCCAAAGGGCTCCAATTCCCCAAAATGCAGGAAATTCCCCGCAGCTGCCTGAAAATCTGGGGTTTTTTTAAGCAGAGCTCCTTACCACAGGTGGCAAGAGGGGAAGTGCTGCCTTCCAGATTGTAGGGCTGTCAGTTCCTCACAGCTGCTGAGCAAAGCATCCCCAAAAAGCGCCCAGAAACCGCTGGGAATTGGTGGCATCACCCTGGGAGCTGCAGAGTGGGACCAGGTCCTTCCCACACCCTACAGGACCTCAGTGCTCCCCAAAACCTCTCAGGCTGAGCAAGGTGGATGCTGCAGGGAGGGGATTCCCTGGAAAAAAAGGCAGTTTATGCTTTCCCAAGGAGTTTTTTCAATGAAAGGACAAAAAGGGCTGGCTGCTGCTTCCAGCACATGGAGCTCCAAGCAGCTCTTGGGGTTCAAGGGAAGCTGGAGGCTCCAGGAATTATTTGGGATGGGAAACCCCAGGAAAAAAGGCAGGTCATGCTTTCCCATGGAGTTCTTTCAACCAAAGGATAAGAAGGGAAGAGCAGCCAGGCTGCTGGCAGCACATGGAGCTCCAAGCAGCTCTTGGGGTTCAAGGGAAGCTGGAGGCTCCAGGAATTATTTGGGATGGGAAACGCCAGGAAAAAAGGCCGTTCATGCTTTCTCATGGAGTTCTTTCAACCAAAGGATAAGAAGGGCTGGCTGCTACTTCCAGCACATGAAGTTCCAAGCAGCTCTTGGGGTTCAAGGGAAGCTGGAGGCTACAGGAATTATTTGGGATGGGAAAACCCAGGTGGGGTTTGCTCCATCCCACCTCAATTCAGGGCTGGAGAGGGGCACAGAGGGGTGGGATCCAGGGCTGGAGAGGGGCACAGAGGGGCAGGATCCAGAGCTGGAGAGGGGCACAGAGGGGCAGATTCAGGGCTGGAGAGGGGCAGGATCCAGAGCTGGAGAGGGGCACAGAGGGATGGGATTCAGGGATGGAGAGAGGCATGGAGGGGCAGATTCAGGGCTGGAGAGGGGCACAGAGGGGTGGGATTCAGGGCTGGAGAGGGGCACGGAGGGGCAGATTCAGGGCTGGAGAGGGGCACAGAGGGGCAGGATTCAGGGCTGGAGAGGAGGCACATGAGGGATGGGATTCAGGGCTGGAAAGGGGCACAGAGGGAATGGGATCAGGGCTGGAGAGGGGCAGGATTCAGGGCTGAGAGGGGCACAGAGGGGCAGGATTTCAGGGCTGGAGAGGGGGCAACCAAGAGGGCAGGATCAGGGCTGGAGAGGGGACAGAGGATGGGTGAGGCGTTCCAGGGCTGGAGAGGGGCACAGAGGGATGGGATTCAGGCTGGAGAGGGGCACAGGGAGGGGATGGGATTCAGGGCTGGAAGAGGGCAGGATTCAGGGCTGGAGAGGGGCAGCAGAGAGGGGCAGGATTCAGGGCTGGAGAGGGGCAGGATCCAAGAGCTGGAGAGGGGCACAGAGGGGCAGGATTCCGTTGCTGTCCCTCTGCTGCCAGCTGGGATGGTTGGGCAGGGCGCAGCCCGAGTTTTCCCACGCTGGCTGCTGTCAGGACAGATCAGCAGAGTGGACACTGAGGTGACCTTTGGATGTTTCCAAATCAAAGCCAACCACGATGGCTCAGCAAGAAAAAAAGACAGCTTTTTGCCCGTCACAGCAGGAATCACATTTTTCTTCTCCCTTTTCTGCGAGTTTACGGCAATCTCCAAAAATGAGACTTCTGCTCCACTTGGACAACGAAACTCCTGCCTGGGCTGCACCACGGTCAAAGATTAACTCGGATTCCCAACCCCTCAGGCCTGGAAAGGGCAGGAAAAGCCTCTGGTCCGACCACCAAAAATGGAAATCTGCCTTGGAAGTGCTCATCAGCCCACAGTCACCTTCCTCTCTCCTCGGAGGTGCTCTTGGCACCGGGATGTTTCTGTGCTTCCCAAGGGGCAGCACCCAGGGATTGGCCCCAGGCCGGAGTCATGGTGCCGGCTGGGAATTGGACAGGAGAATCCCAACCTGCAGCAGAGAATACTGAGAATATAGAGAATATAAGAGAATATAGAGAATATAAGAGAATATAGAAAATATAGTGAATATAGAGAATATAGAGAATATAGAGAATATAGAGAATATAGAAATATAGAGAATATAGAGAATATAGAAAATATAGGAATATAGAAAATATAGAAAATTAGAGAATATAGAAAATATAGAGAATATAGGAGAATATAGAGAATATAGAGAATATAGAAAAATATAGAGAATATAGAGATATAGAGAATATAGAAAATATAGAGAGAATATAGAGAATTATAGAGAGAATATAGAGAATATAGAAACATAGAGAATATAGAGAATATAGAGAATATGAGAGAATAGTGAATATAGAGAATATAGAAATATAGAGAATATAGAGAATATAGAAAATATAGTGAATATAGAAAATATAGAGAATATAGAAAATATAGGAGAATTATAGAGAATATTAAGAAATATATGTGGAATATAGAAATATAGAGAATATTAGAAATATAGAGAATATAGAGAATATAGAGAAATAGAGAATATAGAGAATATAGAGAATAGAATATAGTGATATAGAAATACAGAAAATATAGAGAATATAGAGAATATAGAGAATATAGAGAATATAGAGAATATTGTCACAGACATTTCTTCTATTGAAAAATCCTTCTCAGGATTTTTCCTGCTGGAGCTGAGAAGTTTTCCAGCAACGAGATGCAAACCATTGATTTTGTGGAATGCAAACAGGTGGATCTGTGATTGGTCTGGTGTGGATGTTTTGGTTCAGTGACCATCACAGCAGTTTGTCAAGGCCAGCTCGTGTGTTATCATTCTTCACTTTTCTATTCTTAGCTTAGCAAGCTTCTGAAAAGCTCTCCTGCTTTTTCTTTGTAGTATAGTTATAATAGATGTATCTACCATAAAATAATTAATCAAGTCTTCTGACTGATGGAGTCAACCTTCTCGTCTCTTCCCTCAATTGAAAACCCTTGTCACAACTGTCACAGAATATAGAAAAATATAGAGACTATAGAGGACTATAGAAAATATAGAGAATATATAGAGAATATAGAGAATAATAGGGAAAATATACAGACTATAGAAATATAGAGAATATAGAGAATATTAAGAAAATATAGACTACAGAGATTATAGAAAATAAGAGACTATAAAGAAGGGAATATAGAAAAATAAATAGAAAACAGAATACAGAGAATACAGAGAAATAGAAAAGGAGGAATATAGAGAATGCAGAGAATATAGAGAATGCAGGAGAACATAGAGAATATAGAGAAATACAGGAATACAGGGAGGAGAATATAGAGAATATCCTATAGAGAATATAGAGAATATCCATCTGCAGCTCCTGGATGCAGGCAGGGAGGAAAAGGCACACTGAGCAGAGAGAGAGAAGCCTTAAAGCTGCCAGCACAGAGTTTCCATCCTGGAGGGGGTAAAAAGTTGGGGTGTGACACCTTGGGGGAACAGGATTTGGGGGTAAAAACTGTGGATGTGCACTTTGGGACAGGATTTGGGGTAAAGGAGTGGATGTTGGCACTTGGGGACAGGATTTGGGCTAAAGGAGTGGATGTGGCACTTGGGGACAGGATTGGGGTAAAGGAGTGGATGTGGCACCTGGGGACAGGATTTAGGGGTGTAAAACTGGTTGGATGTATAGGCACCTGGGGAACAGATTTTGGGCTAAAGGTGTGGATGTGCACCTGGGGACAGGATCTGGGGCCCAAGGTGTGGAATGTGGCACCTGGGGGACAGGATTTGGGGGTAAAGGAGTGGTATGGGGGCACCTGGGCACGGATTTTAGGGGAAAAGGAGTGGATGTGGCAACCTGGGGACAGGATTTGGGGCCAAGGTGTGGGGTATGGCACCTGGGACAGGATGTGTGGGGTAAAGGATGGATTTGGCACCTGGGGAACAGGTAGTTTTAGGGGTGGCAAACAGGGCACCAGGTTCGTACCAACCACCACCTTTAAAACCAACAAAGGTGAGAGGACACAGAGCCAGAGTCAAACTCTTTATTTCCTTTGAAACAGGGGCTCAAATCCTCAGTTACAAAGTCCAGTCTGGCAGTACAAGCTGGGACCCCAGAGGGGTTGYTGGGATTTACAAGGCACTGCAAGAACACGACAGAAACCCCAAAAGGGCCGGGATCGGTGCTCCAGGAGCCCTGAGGAGCACGAGGTGACACCTGAGACGCTCGCACAGACACTGGGTGGCTTCACAAGGGACACACGGGGGACCCCGGGGCTGGGAAAGGGTCAGGACAAACAGCTCACCCCAAGAGGAGACAGCAAAACCATCAGGAATTGGGTTAACCCAACCAAAAGTGAAGATGGAGCAGTAAAACCATCAGGATTTGGGTTAACCCAACCAAAAATGAGGATGGAACATCAAAATATTCAGGAATTGAGTTAACCCAACCAAAAATGAGGATGGAAGAGAAAAACCCTCAGGAATTGGGTTAACCCAACCAAAAATGAGGATGGAAGAGAAAAACCCTCAGGATTTGGGTTAACCCAACCAAAAATGAGGATGGAAGAGAAAAACCCTCAGGATTCGGGTTAACCCAACCAAATTGAGGATGGAACAGCAAAATAATCAGGATTTGAGTTAACCCAACCAAAAATGAGGATGGAAGAGAAAAACTCTCAGGAATTGGGTTAACTCAACCAAAAGTGAGGATGGAAGAGAAAAACCTCAGGAATTGGGTTAACCCAACCAAAAATGAGGATGGAACAGCAAAATAATCAGGATTTGAGTTAACCCAACCAAAAATGAGGATGGAACAGCAAAATAATCAGGATTTGAGTTAACTCAACCAAAAATGAGGATGGAACAGCAAAATAATCAGGATTTGGGTTCACTCAACCAAATTGAGGATGGAAGAGAAAAACCCTCAGGATTTGGGTTAACCCAACCAAAAATGAGGATGGAACATCAAAATATTCAGGATTTGAGTTAACCCAACCAAAAATGAGGATGGAACAGCAAAACCATCAGGAATTGGGTTAACCCAACCAAAATTGAGGATGGAAGAGAAAAACCCTCAGGATTTGGGTTAACCCAACCAAAATTGAGGATGGAAGAGTAAAACACTCACAAATTGGGTTAACCCAACCAAAATTGAGGATGGAACAGCAAAATAATCAGGAATTGGGTTAATCCAACCAAAAATGAGGATGGAAGAGCAAAATAATCAGGATTTGGGTTAACTCAACCAAAAATGAGGATGGAATAGCAAAATAATCAGGAATTGGGTTCACTCAACCAAATTGAGGATGGAAGAGAAAAACCCTCAGGATTTGGGTTAACCCAACCAAAAAGGGAGGATGCAGCAGCAAAACCCTCAGGAATTGGGTTAACCCAACCAAAAATAAGGATGGAACATCAAAACCCTCAGGATTTGGGTTAACCCAACCAAAAAGTGAGGATAGAGCAGCGAAACCCTCAGGAATTGGGTTAACCCAACCAAAAATAAGGATGGAACAGCAAAATAATCAGGAATTGGGTTAACCCAACCAAAAATGAGGATGGAAGAGCAAAATAATCAGGATTTGGGTTAACCCACCCAAATTGAGGATGGAGCAGCAAATTCTGTTTGCTGCCCGTGTGTGTGTGAGCACACCTGGGGRACTCAGCGCAGTCTGAGGAGCACCCAGGGGCAGAAATGGGGATCCCCACCAACCCAGGGGTCCCCAGCCCCATTTGCCCACCCCAGGCTGGGTAAATCCATGCCCAGCACCCCCCTCCTGCCCCCCAGCCSTGAGCCCAGCACGGGACAAGGCACTCCCTGATCATCAGAGTAAACATTGGCGAGTGAAGAGGCTGGTGCAGCCGAGGACCTGAAGGTGGAATYTGAAGTACCACGGAGTTTTCTGCAAGGGCAGCAATAGTTTCATTTCCCATCATCGATTCCCATCTGTGGGGAGGCATTTCCTTCCCYGTTTTGTCTCAAAAATAAACTGGTTTAATATTCCCAGGTTTCGGTGAACACCTCGAAGAATTAACAACGCCCTCAGCTCTGGAGTTTTGGCAAATTTCCCTTTCAGCACATAAGACACTCATCAGACAGGAATACAAGATTTTTTTTTTATGAAAAAGTGCACTTCGTACTGCAAAAAAATTAGGGATTCTGGTGCAAAAATAAGGAATTCATCTAGATCAAGATGAGTATTTATGGTATCAACAAGGGGGGGTTTTCCTCCAAGTCAATAAATTTAGAAAGAGCCTTTGCAACTCTGAAATTCCTATCATTAAAATAAAATTAAATTGTTAAAATATTATGGGATAAAGTATTAAAGTAAAAGGAGATAAGAGGGRGGGAGTTMCTTTGGGAAAGGATCTGTACAAATCCATTGCTGACAGCTTCACCTGCGCTGTGAGGTGAAATCTGGAAATCAGAATGAAGAAAAAACCCACAGAAAAAATATTTTTACGCCTAAGAGATCTAGATTTTAGGTCACAGATTTTGGGACACCAATATATATCCCCCCTGCAGCAGCCCGGCTCTGAAGCCTGTTGAGTCTGCGTGATTATATATGTCAGAAATCCCAGGAATCTAAATCGGGAGTTAACCCACAACAACCCAATCAATTCATCATATCATGACTGCTTGCGCTACGGAGTCTTCCTCCAATTCCATCCTTTCCAGGCTTTTCCCCATTTTAGTTTGAAGAAGCTCCTCCTTCCTCAATTTCCTAAAAAAATATTACCTTAAAAAACCCCACCCACCAGGGCAAGGAGCTCAGGGAAGCCAGGGTGGTTTGAGTTGGAAGGGACCTCAAAGATCACCCAGATCCAGCTTCAACCGCGCGTCTTATTTCGGGCAATCAGAAGAATGTCGGCTCGCAATTTTCTAAATTTTTTTTTTTGTTTTAGACTTTCTCACCCAAACCACAAGCCTGGGAGCCCTGTTGCTGTGTGAGCAGCGCTGGGATTCCTGGGATAAATCCCAATTTCCAGCTGGGAGGGTCCAGTACTGACACAGGGAGGGGTTTGGATTGCTCCACCCCACTGGCCCCAAGTGAGCTCAGCCACCAACGGATGCCCGGAGGTGACAATTTCCACAATCCCGTGCCCCAGGAATGATTACCCTGCCCTGGCATCCTCCATTCCCCACAGCTACCCAGATGTTACCAAATTGATCCCAAAAGCACAGCAGCTTTTTATTTTTTTTGTTTTTTTTTTTATATGATTGTCTCTCATAAGCCTCAGGGAATAAGCGGAACAACTCTGGGAGCTCGCTCGAGCAAAGGCCTCTGCTCAGCAACCTCACCCCCAAACCCTCTTGCCCGAACTTTCCATCCTTACCCACCTCTCCCTCTGCTGGTGCAGCCTGGGGATTAGCTCCAGGAAGGTGAACTCCAATATTCCACTCCCAAATACCACCAAAAAAAACACCTTCACAGCAGCCCAGAGCAGGACCCTCAGCTGGGCGAGGGATCCGCCACGGCACCATAATCCCATCGGGAAATCCTGGGAGGCCAAAAGCCCTCCCAAGCTTCCTTTTTCGCTGGATTTTTAAAAGGCAAAATTTCCCAAATTTAATTAAATCCTCCCAGAAATCCTTGTAGGCAAGAGCCTCCAACCTATTTTCCTGAGGTTTTAAATCAGATTTCCAAATTTTAATTCACCTTCAGGAATTCTTGAGGCCAAAAGCCTCCCAAGCTCCTTTTTCCTGGGGTTTTAAAGCAGATTCCCAATTTTAATTCACTTCCAGGAATTTTTAAGGCCAAGAGCCTCCCAAGCTGTTTTTCCCTGGGATTTTAAAGCAGATATCCAAATTTTAATTCACCTCCAGGAATTTTTGAGGCCAAGAGCCTCCCAAGCTCCTTTTTCCTGGGGTTTTAAAGCAGATTCTCAATTTTAATTCACTTCCAGGAATTTTTAAGGGCAAGAGCCTCCCAAGCTGTTTTTCCCTGGGATTTTAAAGCAAATTCCCAAATTTTAATTTACTTCCAGGAATTCTGGAGGCCAAAAGCCTCTCAAGCTCCTTTTTCCTGGGATTTTAAAGCAAATTCCCAAATTTTAATTCATTTCCAGGAATCCTGGAGGCCAAAAACCTCCCAAGCTCCTTTTTCCTGAGGTTTAAAATCAGATTTCCAAGTTTAATTCACTTCCAGGAATCCTTGAGGCCAAAAGCCTCCCAAGCTCCTTTTTCCTGGGATTTTAAAGCAAATTCCCAAATTTAATTCACTTCCAGGAATCCCAAGCTCCTTTTTCCTGGGGTTTTAAATCAGATTTCCAAATTTTAATTCACCTCCAGGAATTCTTAAGGCCAAGAGCCTCCCAAGCTCCTTTTTCCTGGGGTTTTAAAGCAGATTCCCAAWTTTAATTCACTTCCAGGAATCCCAAGCTGTTTTCCCTGGGGTTTTAAAGCARATTCCCAATTTTAATTCACCTCCCCACAGCAGCATCCCCCAGCTGGGACACTGCTGAGTCTCTGGAGCTCCTCAGAGCCCTCTGCAGCACTTCAGGGCTGGGACAATTAAATTTTGTCATCCCAAACACGYGGGCCAGGCCCTGCTGCAGGCAGACCAATGACACCAGACCCAACCCAGCAGAACGTCCCCAAATCCTCTCTTCCACACCAAAACCCCTCAGCCCCTTTTCCCCCCCGAACCTTTATCCCCAGAGATGATTTTGCACTCACAGCACCCCAAAATTTCAGATGTTTTTTGCCATTTTTCCCACATTGCAGGCAGGGGAATGAGCTCCACCTGAACTTCCTGTGCTTTTATTCASCAGCAGGACTCCCAGTCAGTGCAAATTAGCAAATTCTGTTAATTGATGATGTGGAAAGCAAATGGGATTTAGTAAAACATCAGCTTTTTGAAGCTCTGCATCAGTTTGATGTCCTATTCCCAAAGAAAATTAGGGATCTGTTTTAGGAAAATAGGAAAAGCTTTGTGAACTGGACAAAAAAAAAATTAAACAAAAACAACAACAAAAAAAAAAAAAAAAACAAAACAAAAACCAAAAAACAAAAAAAAAAAAAACAAACAAAAAAAAAAAAAAACAAAAAAAAAAACAAAAAAAACCACCAAAACCAAACCAAACAAAAACAACAACCAAAAAACCAAAAAACCAACAACAACAAAAAAAACCCCACAAAAACCAAAAAAAAAACCAAAAAACCCCAAAAAAACCCCAATCCCAAAGTATTTAATTTAGGTCATATTAAATAAAATTAAGTTTAATGCCATTTTTCCCCAGCTGGGCTACAGGAAATCTCTCTACCACCAAGACACCTTTTACAAACACAACCTCAGGCTAATTCCCAAACCCCTCCCCCCAAAAAAAGGAATATAAAATAAATTAGTTTTTCTAAGGAACTGATCACACGGAGCGTCCCAAAAACAGATCAGGAGGGAAAGCAACGCCCAAAATCTTCCCCAAAAATGGGATTTTAACGCTGACACCCCCAAGGGTGCAGTGCAGCCCCCAGGAGGCACGGAGCTGCTCTGCATTTTCCCCTGGAACAGCAGGGAGCAGCCAGAAAAATGAATTATTTTGAGGATTGAACAGGCATTGAACTCCCCAGGCTGAACAAACCCACGTGGGAGCTGCTCTGCCCACGGACCTGCTGCTGTCTGCGCTGGAGCCTGGGCTGGAGCCTGGGCCACCAAAACTGCCAGGGCACCCCAGAACTGCCAGGGCACCCCCAGACACAGCCAGAGCACCCCTAGATCCATCCACGCACCCCTGGCACTGCCAGGGCACCCCAGAACTGCCAGAGGAACCCTTAGAACTGCCAGGGATCCCCAGACATACCCAGAGACCCCAGACCCATCCAGGCACCCCCCAAACACACCCAGGGCACCCAGCACTGCCAGGGCACCCCAGACACAGCAGGGACCCCAGAACTGCACAGGCATCCCCAAACACACCCAGGGCACCCCTAGATCTACACAGGGCACCCCCAGACCCATCCAAGGCACCCCCAGCACTGCCAGGGCACCCCCACACACAGCCAGGGCACCCCCAGACCCATCCAAGGCACCCCCAGATCTACACAGGGCACGGCCCAGACACAGCCAGGGGACCCCCAGACACAACCAGGGGCCCCCAGACACAACCAGGGACCCCAGATCCATCCAAGGCACCCCCAGACACTCTTAGGGCACCCCCAGAACTTGCCCAGGGGCACCCCCAGACACCACCCAGAGCACTCCTAGATCCATCCAGGGGACCCCAAGCACTGCCAGGGGACCCCCAGAACTGCCAGAGGAACCCTAGAACTGCCAGGGGATCCCCAGACATACCCAGAGACCCCCAGACCCATCCAGGGCACCCCCAAACACACCCAGGGCACCCAGCACTGCCAGGGCACCCCCAGACACAGCCAGGGGACCCCAGAACTGCCAGGGCACCCCCAGACACAGCCAGAGCACCCCTAGATCCATCCACGGCACCCCTGGCACTGCCAGGGCACCCCCAGAACTGCCAGGGGACCCCCAGACACAGCCAGGGCACTCCCAGGTCTACACAGGGCACCCCCAGACACAGCCAGGGGACCCCCAGACACAGCCAGGGCACCCCCAGGTCTACACAGAGCACCCCCAGACCCATCCAAGGCACCCCCAGCACTGCCAGGGGAACCCCAGACACAGCCAGGGCACCCCCAGGTCTACACAGGGCACCCCCAGATCCATCCAAGGCACCCCCAGACCCATCCAGGGGTGCAGAACCAGGGATGGACAGACGGACAGACGGACAGGGAACACCTCACCTGGAGATGCTGATCCCTCCCTGACCCCTCTGTGGGTCCCTCCCGAGACTCCACCCTTGGAATTTCAGCGTGGCCTCRCCAACCTGTTGATTTTCCACCTCCATTTCACCCACAGTGACATCAGAGGTGAATTCATTCAGTTTTTTGGGGTTTTTTTTTTTTTTGGGAATTACTCCATCACCAAACCCCCTGGGATATTTCCTCTTCCTCAGGTTTAGCAGCTAAAAACCACCCAGGACAAAAAAAACAACTTCCCACCAACAAAGGAATAATTCTTATGGGGATAAGGAGCTCAACTAATCACAAAAAAATTAAAAAAAAAAAAACTGTGTCAAAGCATGAAGATTTCAACAAAATATTAAATAAAATAAATTACTAATCAGGAAATCTGACAAGTGCTACCTCGGAGTGGATGGGAATGACAACATTTCACTCGAAGGCAAATTCCTCTGAGTTAGGAAGGCCTGGATGGAGAAAACAGAGGGAGGAAATTTCCTTGGGTCTATCCAAAAAACCATCCTCCTGCTCAGGTGCCCTCGCTGCAGAGCTCCTGTCCCACCTCAGGGGTCACAAGGAGTGGTTTTGTCACCAGACTTCTCCTGGCAAGCCCAGGGCAGCTCTCACTGAGAGTTACAATAGCAGAGCCAGTCAGCACCAGAGAAATTCAGAACCACGGGGGTTTAAACACCTTTAGAATGTTGGTTTTATGTATATTTCTGTTTGTTAAACCATCACAGACCTCTCTGTCCGAGCGGCCTCCCCACGAGGCCTCAGCTCCCAGGGTTGKGTCTGGTCCTGCTCCAAATCCAGCTGGGTTTTTTTTTTGCTGCAATCTCAAAATTTGGCAGCAAATCTCCCCACAGGGACCAGCACCATCCACCTGCTGAGATCCTGCTGAGATCCAAGAGAATTCCTGGAGAAATCCCCATGAGCAGAACCGCTTCTGAACCCTCCCACCAGGAAAGAGCCTGGAATCTTCACTCTGAGCAAAATTCCTTAATTTCAAATAACTCCCTCTGGTTTCCAGGCAGTGGGACTGGGTTTGAAAAGCTGATATTTGATTTTTTTTTTCAGGGATTTTGAAGATTCCCATCTGCATTTTTATGCCCCCACTCAAATCCAGGTGGAACTGGGATCTCAGTTAAGCGTTGCTCTCCTAACCTGGAGCACGAGGGGGGAATTTGCAGCTGTGGAAATTATAAATTACTGAACCTTCACCTCAAAACCAGCATGGAGCACCAGGAAAAAGATCTCCCGTGGGGAAAGTGGCCCTCAGCAAAGCTCTTTATCCATCAATGATTGGTTTTAGACACATTTGAACCGAGGTGTTTGGTACAGGAGGTCCTTGAGGAAGGGCGGAGGCCAGGAGAGAAAAAGAGACTTGGAAAGATTTAGGATCAGGCTCCAAAAACTAAAAATAAAAAAAATCCAGCTGGATTTGGGTTCCAAAAGAACCCCAGACACATCCTCCTGCTGCAGCTAAGGAGCCTGAGGTGTCTGGAGGGTGTGGAGAGAGGAAYCAGTGCCCAAAATCATCTTCCATTCCAGCCAAGCAATTCCAGGCTCCTCGTGCCCACCAAACTCTGCTCTCCAAGCCAGCCCCACAGCACCCAGCTGTCCTTCCACATCATCACCTCCAATTTGGGTCAGGAGAGGGGGAAAACAAACCCAAAACCAACTGGAAGCAAACCTTTCAAACCTTTCAGGTCAAGGATTGGTGGTGAGAGGGTTGGGTGAACTCGTCCAGGTGAGGAACCTCCCAGCACAAACCCCTCAGGAACCAGGAGCTGCAGGTGTCCTAGAGAAGAGATTCTGAATCCTTTGTTGCTCTCAGGCTGGAGCTCACAGATTCAACAACAACAACAAACAAAAAAGTTTAATTTCTATTCAGAATTTGTAGAATTTTCCTTTTTTTTTCTTTTTTTTTTTTTTTGACAGTCTCCAATTCTGGGTCTGGAACTGTTGCTTGATTTATTTTTTTTTTTTCCCCCAATACTTCATCAGAGCAGGGAAAAATTTTGGAAGTGCAATTACTAGGAGAGCTCCTGGCAGAGCTGCTCAGTGTTCATGTTGACAATTGATTTTGTCTTCGGAGTGCTCCCAAAAAATCCCAGCATTTCCTCTATGATGCCTGCAGGGCCCGGCCCAGCTGTTTGCAGAGTAAGGTTTCCCCAGAGGAGGCCGTGGACAAATGCTGACCTCCCATGGCTCTGCGTACAAGGAGGATGTAGTAGGTGAAGTCACAGAGGTACCTGGAACACAAAACCACAGATTAGCCAGTGAAAAAAAAGGGATAAAACCAGATAAAATGAGCTGCAGGGTCCCCACCCTTCAGCATCGTGGTGGCATCCTGTGATTTAGGGGGATGTGAGGCAGGAATTTTTATAAAACTTTATATATACATTTATATAAATATAAATAAAATATATTAAAATATAAATAATATATAAAAATATATAAAATTGATATAAAATATATATAAATATATAAAAATAAAATTTTTATATATGAATATATTAAAAATATATATATATTTAAAAAATATATATTAAAAAGCTKGTTGAGAAGGGAACTGGAGTCAGTTGGCTGCTTTGTGAAGAAGACTCAGTGCTCTGAGGAGCTGCCCATGAGAAAACACCAAGAAGATGTGAAACCCTTGTGATAAGGAGACAACAGTGATGACTGTCGCAGACATCTTGTTGTGAAAATCCTTTTCTTTAGSATTTTTCCTTCTGAGAAGCTGAGAGGCCTCAGAAACAGAATATCAGCAATGGTTATCTGCTGCTGTGGAATGCAACAGGTGGGTCTGTGATTGGTCTCGGGTGGATGTTTTGATTCAGTGACCAGTCACTGGCTCTCTCTCTGTCCCAGCCAGCTGCCTTTGTTATTTTTTCTTTTCTATTCTATTCTTAGCTTAGCTAGCTTCTGAGGAAATCTTTCCTTCTATTTCTTTTTGGTATAGTTATAATATATATAACTATATATATTATAGTTATATAATTATATATATATATATAATATATAATTATATATATAATTACATATATATTAATATATATGATATATATAATTATATACATATAATTATATATATTATATATATATTATATATATTTTAAAAAAATATATATAATATAATATATATAATGTTGAGTCCACGTTATTTAATATATATAATACATATATAATGTTGAGTCCACGTTCAGAAGGCTTGATTTATTATTTTATTATATATATATTTTTATATATATATATATATATAAAATAAAAAAAAATATATATTTATATATAATAAAATAATAAATCAAGCCTTCTGAACGTGGACTCAACATTCTSGTCTCTTGCCTCATCCAAGAACCCTCGTGACCACTGCCACAGACAACAAGGCCCCGTACCTGCCAGCGTCCTTGGAGATGGTGACAGTGACGTCCAGGCCCAGGGCAGAGACCCTGCTGCTGACGGCGTCCATGTCGATGATGGAGTCGATGCACTCGGGGCCGCCCTCCACGCAGCACTGCGAGCCCGGGCAGAAGCGGCAGTTGTCCAGCCCCTTGTAGCCCACGTTGTGGCCACACTTCTCCAGGGTGACGGTGGTGGCCATGCCCGACACGCCCACGTGCACCACCAGCTGCCGGCGGGAGAAGGAAGGTGGTCGTGGGTGTGCAAAACGGCGATCCGCGGAAATCACAAAAATCACAGAATCATGGGGCTGGAGAGAACTCTAAGGTCATCGGGTCCGACTGTGCTGGATGGTAAGAATTGTTTTGATCGTTCTCTGAGGTTCAGAGAATGTGGAACCCAGAAATATTCTGGGAAGAGCTGTGCCTTGAATTTCTCTGTGAAGAGAAATGTGGGGCTATTTCCTGACAGGCCAAGGACCCAAAGCACCATCACTGTGGGGAAACCATCTCCACATTGCATTCTGCTTTGGCACAAACACAGGCACAGAAAATGAGATAAGAATATTCTTGGGAAGAATTGTGCCTTGCTTTTCTCTCTGAAGAGAGATGTGGGGCTACACACTTGCCTGACAGGCCAAGGAACCAAAGCACCAACAATCTCCACATTGCATTCTGCTTTGGCACAAACACAGGCACAGAAATGATTAAGAATTGTGTTTTCTTTCTCTGAGGTTCAAAGAATGTGAAACACAGAAATATTATTGGGAAGAGCTGTGCCTTGCTTTTCGCTGTGAGAAGAAGATGTGGGGCTATTTCCTGACAGGCCAAGGACCCAAAGCACCATCACTGTGGGGAAACCATCTCCACATGCATTCTGCTTTGGCACAAAACAAGGCACAGGAAATGAGATAAGAATATTCTTGGGAAGAAATGTTGCCTTGAATTTCTCTGTGAATAGAAATGTGGGGCTACACACTTGGCCCTGACAGGCCAAGGAACCAAAGCACCATCACTGTGGGTGAACAATCCCCACACTGCATTCTGCTTTGCACAAAAACACAGGCACAGAAAATGATTAAGAATTGTGTTTTCTTTCTCTGAGGTTCAAAGAATGTGGGAACCCAGAAATATTCTTGGGAAGATAATGTGGCCTTGAATTTCTCTGTGAAGAGAAAATGTGGGGCTACACACCTGGCCTGACAGGCCAAGGAACCAAACACCATCACTGTGGGAAACAATCCCCACATTGCATTCTGCTTTGGCACAAACACAGGCACAGCAAATGAGATAAGAATTGTTTTTCCTTTCTCTGAGGTTCAAAGAATGTGAATCTCAGAATATTCTTGGGAAGAATTGTTGCCTTGCTTTTCTCTGTGAAGAGAAATGTGGGGCTACACACCTGGGCCTGACAGGCCAAGGAAAACAAACACCATCACTGTGGGGAAACAATCTCCACATTGCATTCTGCTTTGGCACAAACGCAGAAAATGAGATAAGAATTGTGTTTTCTTTCTCTGAGATTCAGAGAATGCGAAACCCAGAAAATATTCTTGGGAGAGCTGTGCCTTGCAGTGCCCCTTCACACCACTGCTCCTGGACCTGCAGCGCTCCGAGCTTGGTAAAATCCTACAAATTCCTCACCACAAAAGAGGAAAAGATCCAGCCAGGGACTGCCAGGCTGAGGGAATTCATGAAAAAGGAGACTTCCCATGGTGCCCACTGCAGGTTCCAGCCCCTGGCTGGGTGGTTTTTTCCTCCTCCCTTTACTCACTTGGGGACTGTGCTTCTTCCACAAGGCAGGAATGAGTCTCTGCACGGTCTGGTACTCAACAGGGACCTCATAGACRTGCAGATCCACATCATCCCTCAGCCCCAGCTTCTCCAGCTCCTGAAAACACCAGCAAAGCAAAACCAAGATGGTCAGACTCGGGATGAGCAGAGGGTTTACTCCTGGAGGGTTCAATGGCAGAGTGAGGGACTAACACACAGTTTACACCGGGTTGTGTAAGCTCATAAACAGCACCTGCAGTGAGTTCACAGCAATGTAAAAAAAACCCAAACCCATAATGGCAACAACAAAGACATCTCCCCACCTGTGTGGAAGAAGTTTCACCCACAGAACCGTTTGTGTGGCTCTGATGTGTGTGTGACAAAGAAATCAACATTTAACTGACAAAGAAATCAACATTTAACTGACAAAGAAATCAACATTTAACTGACAACAGTCACCAGCAGCACCCACGCTGCCAGGGAAACCTTGGCTCTGGTATTTATAGAGGGAGACAGTCACAATCCTGCTTCTTCCAAGGAGTGACAGTGTGGGGAAGGTGGGACTGGCAGGATTTTATCCATCACCCAGGGCTGCAGGCCTGCAGAGTAATTTCACATTTATTTCCAGATAAAGAGCTCTCAGGGCTGTGGTGATTCAGCTAACCAGTAAATGATTCCTCCCTCTCTGCCATGAAAACATCCCAAATATCCTGGCAATAAATKGAGCCAATTTCCTCCAAACCTTTTCAAACACCAAGTGGCAGTTAAATACCTTGCAAAGACTTTAAAACCAGAGGAAAGGGTTGTTTTTTGTTGTTTTTTTTTTCTTTTTTTTTCTCCCCAGTGTTTCTGACAGGAAAGCACTGTTTGATCCCAAAACTGGGAGTTCCCCCTGCACACAGGTTCTCCCCTGCTCTCTCCAGTTGGAGCTTTGCTCCTCTGGTACCTCTCAGAGCCACCAACCCCAAAACTTCCCAGAGCTCAAGGAAACACCCACGAGGTCTGAAACCTCTGGGAAAAAAAAAATGTTCTTAAAAAAAACTGAGCTTTGGAGCCAGATAACACCAGGAAAGCATTTGGAGAAGAGACCTTGCCCATCATGTTTAAGGAATTCCTGCAGCATCAAATGGGCCAAGCTCTCACCTTGTCACCAAATCTCCAAAATAGCTGTTCCCATGGAGCTGAGGTAGGAACAGGTAAAAGCCATCAAACTATCAAAGGACATTTCAAAATATCCCTGAATTTATCTCTGTTCCAGGTTTGGATTCGGTCACCAGAGCCACGAGCTGCTCTTTGAAGCAATTCTCAGGTTTTATTTTCCTCCTTGCACATCAGCTGTTYTCACTCTCCAACCTTGTATTCCCCCAGGTTAAAAATTAAAAATTAAAGGCACTTGAAAGGAGAAGACAAGTTGAGGTTTGAGGCCTCCCCCATTTAACGTGAGCAGTGTCTTGCCATCGTTTTTCTGTGTTTTCATCAGCATGAGTGGTTTTCTACTGAGGGGAAAAAACACCTTTCCCACTTGTACAGCCAAACCACAGGGATGTAACAAGATTTAAGATAACTAAAACAGCCAGAAAGGCCAAAGTGACACTTGCAGAGAGCAGCAGATATGAGCAAGGATGATAAATCACAGGCTCTGGCTCCCAGGGCAAGGCTGATATTAAAGCCTGGCTGTATTGATTAGTGTCTGGCACACTCAGACATTCATTAGCACAGCTGGATGGAAGGGGTGCACAAAWCTGCACAAATCTGCCTTCAAAACCTTACCTGGAGCCTCAATAAAGGAGYTTACAGATGAGAGTGTTCAACCACCAGCCAGCCTCTTCAGGAGGAGAATAAACACTTTTTAGGAGTGTTAATAATAATAATGAGAAGTGATGCTCCTGAAGGTGAAGGGTTGGGAAGGAAAAAACTCCTGGGGATGGATTTGGTGGTGGGGAAGGAAAGGAAACAGCTCCTGGGGATGGATTTGATGGTGGGGAAGGAAAAAACTTCTGAGGATGGATTTGGTGGTGAGGATTCAGAAACAGCTCCTGGGTATGGATTTGGTGGTGGGGATTTGGAACAGCTCCTGGGGATGGATTTGGTGGTGGGGAAGGAAAGAACTCCTGGGGATGGATTTGATGGTGGAGAAGGGAACAGCTCCTGAGGATGGATTTGGTGGTGGGGAAGGAAAAAACTTCTGAGGATGGATTTGATGGTGAGGATTCAGAAACAGCTCCTGGGGATGGATTTGGTGGTGAGGATTCAGAAACAGCTCCTGGGGATGGATTTGGTGGTGAGGATTCAGAAGCAGCTCCTGAGGATGGATTTGATGGTGGCAACTTTTGCTGGATGAAAAGAGAACCCTCCAGCCACTTAAACCTTAACTTTACCAAGCCACAACTTTTCCTTTAACCAAGCCCAGCGCTCCATAATGAAGATGTTTGTGACCTTCCCCCCCTCCCTGAACAAGCTCTCCCCCCCAGCCCTGTCCACCTGACAACCAGAGCACACAGAACATGTGTGACCCATTCCCTGACCCCTCCACAATGCTGCTCTTTGTGAGCCTCTAATATCCTTATCAGGTCTGTCTAGACACCCTGACAGCAATTGTCCTTCCTAATGTCACAATGCACTCTGACCTCTCTCCTCCTCCTCCTCCTCAGCCAGAAGCACTTTGGGGGGATGAAGGAGCCCAGCAGCTTCACAGTCCACAGGTCACACCTGTGTCCACACCTAAGGCACAGCAGGGAGGGCACAAAACCAGATGAGAAAAGCTCATTTCAGTGATTTCTCCTTGCAAGTCCCTCCCCAGCAAAAGTTGCACCCGTGGGGGGGAAAAAAAAAAAAAAAATCCTGAACTGAAAGATTAAAATGATGAAAACTCAAAACAGCAAACCCAAATTAACACAGAGTGGTTTTGCTGTGAGCCTTAAAATAAAGCAGAAAGGAGTTTTAAAGCAGAAAGGAGTTTTTCTTCCTGCTGATTTTATAGGAAAGCTCTCCCCGTGAGTAAAAACCCAAACATTTCACTGTTTTTTTTTTTTGGGGGGTGAAATTTCGAAACTTTTCATTTCAGCAGCATTATTAGATTGCTGCTGCCACTATTTAAGGTAGCCATGTGTAAAAATCAGTCAGCTTGCAAAACCAGACAGAAATTCACTGCACTTCCAGGGCAAACTCACAGCGTGCCCGTGTTCTGTGGGAGAACCCAAATAAAACCAGGGGCAGTGAAAGCAAAAAAAAAAAAATAAAAGGAGAGAATTTTATCCTCGGGATGCAGCACAATAAAAGACGTAATAAACCAGAACTAGCTGAGCCCTAGAGCTAGGAAGGATTTAGAAAGATTGTTTAATTGATTTTTCTGCTATTAAAATGCAGATCACAGCGTCTGGGATTCGGGGACTCAGACACGCCTTTGTGTCCCCTCCGCTCCATGAAGTCCCCGTCTGAAAGTTGCACAATGCCCACCTCAGCCAGGCTCAAAGACATGCTGTTCCTTTTTGTCTGGGCCTCTGGGGGCTGAGACAGGGGAAGGAAAGGCAAATCCTCCCCGCTGCCTCCCTCCCAGCTGATGTTTTCAACTCACAATATATCTGGAGCCGGAGGCCTCCGGTTTGTACTCAAAACATCCCCAGTTCCTGGGCTTAGACACTCAAACATCCAAATCCACCCAAACATCTCCCAGTTCTGGTTAAGCCACCCCAAACATCCCAAATCCCCTCAAAACATCCCCAGTCCGGCTTAGACACTCAAAACATCCCCAGTCCCTGGGCTTAGACACTCAAACATCCCAAATCCACTCAAAACATCCCAATTCTGAGTTAGCCACTCCAAACATCCCAAATCACCTTCAAAACATCCCCAGTTTCGGCTTAGACCTCAAACAATCCCATCCACCCTTGCCAAAACATCCCCAGTTGGCTTAGACACTCAAAACATCCCAAATTCTGAGGCTTATCTCCACTCAAAACATCCACAAATCCACTCAAAACATCCCCCAATTCTGAAGTGTACACCTCCAAACCACCCCATTTCTGAGTTTAGCCACTCAAAATACTTCCAATCTGAGCTTACCCACTCAAAACGTCCCAAATCCACTCAAAACATTCCCCAATTCTGAATTAGCCACTCAAAACATTCCCCAATTCTGATTTAGCCACTCAAACGTCTCAATTCTGAGTTTAGCTACTCCAAAACATCTCCAGTTTCGAGCTTACCCACTCCAAACATCCCAATCTACTCAAAACATCCCAATTCTGAATTAATCCACTCAAAACGTTCCCAATTCTGAATTTAGCCACCCAAACAATCCAAATCCACTCCAAAACATCCCAAATTCTGAGCTTAACCCACTCAAACATCCCAATCCACTCAAAACGTCTCCAATTCTTGAATTTAGCCATCTCAAAACGTCTCCAATTCTGAGTTTATCTAACTCAAGAAACATCTCCAGTTCTGAGCTTACCCACTCCAAACATCCCAAATCTACTCAAAACATCCCAAATTCTGAGTTTATCCACTCAAAACATCCCCAATCCACCCCAAACATCCCCAGTTCTGAGTCTGTCTACCCCAAACATCCCCAGTTCTGAGTTCAGCCACTCCAAACACCCCCAGTTCTGAATTTATCCACCCAAAACACCCCCAATTCTGAATTTATCCACCCAAAACACCCCCAGCTCTGAGTTTTGCCATCCCCCAAGCCCCTAAAAACGGATTTTACACGGAGGGGATGACTTCTTCCATCAACCACACAGCTGAGCAGCCACCAGTGCCTGGAGCTGTTTCACTTTGGGTTTGTTTATTTTCTTTTCAAGCAACATCTCAACACCCACCACTCCTCCTGCTCCAAAAACACCCTTTTGTCTGTCTCCTCTAAAATAAAAGCAGCTATTTACAACACCAGCAAGAACAAACCAAATCACCGAGCCTCACTTCTGATTTTTAGGAACGTCCTGTATTTTTTTTTTCTCACCATCCACAACCTGCATATTCCTCCAAACCGACCCAAAATTAAATAAATTCATTCCCAAAAAAGCTCTTGGAGGCAAAAGTTTTGTCTTTTCCCACCAGCCAACACATCACGCAGCTGGACATTAGTTGGCTGTAATTGATTAGAGTTTGTGATTTAATTTAAAAGCATTTGGAAGAAGATATTAATCTCAGAGCTCTGAAGGGGAGAGAGACGTGGTGGGGAGAAAAACAGATTTAATTCCCTGGGCAACTGTACTAAAAGGTACCATGGAATTCCCAGGGGCTTTGCCACAAACCCCATCCAGAAGTGACAARGAAGGAGGAAATGGGATAACGTGGCAGCACCATCCCTGTGAAAAGTGTTTTTACAGCAAAAAAACCCCTTAATTCCATGGCAAAGAGCTCAATTCTCTCTTCCTGCCTCATCTGTGGGATGTCAGCCTCAGCCAGATGAACTCCTGGGCTCAGGGTGGGGATTTTGGGGTGTCCTGTGCATGGCCAGGAGTTGTTGGATGATTCCCTCCCAGGGTATTCCAGATTTTAGGGATGTGCCCAGGCAGGTACAGAGCTGCAAATGGCATAAAGCTGACTCTCCTGAGCAGGCAGGAAAAGGCATTTCCCCAGAAACTCTCCCAGGCAGAAAAGGCAGGATCCAGAGGGGGAAAAGAGGCAGCTCTGCCTGGGAATCAGACTCTGCCACTCAGCTCCACCCAAGTCTCCTCTCGGGGATGAGGCTGGGTTTAAAGGTGAACCAGCTGGCCCAGCTTCAGGTCAGAACTGAGAGAAAAACACCCAGATTCCTCTGGGCTGGTTTGTTTGCTTGGAATTCTCCAGGGCAGAGGAGGATTCCGAGCTCCCTGCCCCGTTTRAAAAGCACCCAAAGCTGGGAATTCCTGACTTGCCTCAGCTACATTAACTCAATCTCATTAAACTCCACCAGCTCAGGGATTGTTTTCGGAGCAGGGAATCAAACATTATCCAGCTGACCATCTGGATATCTGCAGAGAGCTCCAGAAGAAGGTGTAAGTGATAAAAGGAGCTGAAAGCCCAAATTTGTAGGGATTTGTCCTCGATTTTGACACTTCCCAAGAGGAAAATTCAGGGGTTACCTGAACTGCAATCCAGCTGGCATTCACAGCGTGCTCTCCAAAYGGCCCAAACCCTGCAAGAGAAGAARAATTCACAGATTTGACTCAASTTGAAGTTGCAAAAAGGTTTGARCTTTCCTGGAAAAAAAAAMMMCTCCACTTCTACCTCTCAATCCTTATTTTTTTACACCTGAGTATCAAACAAGACACCTGCACTAAAATATTTCAACTCCAGCCTTGTACAGTGAAGGAAAACAATAACTTGCTTGAAAAGAAACTTGGTTTTTTTTTTTTTCCTGGGGAGAAGAATTTTCCTTCCTGCCCAGGTTAGAAAAATTGGTTATTACCAGCTAACTTGCCCGATGGCACAGAATTAGAATCATGATTGGATTTTCTATTCCTGATTGCTTCAGCCCACAGCAGATGCTTCCACAAGCTTGCCTCAAATGTTCCTTCTCCGCTCAGGGTCCTCTCCAAGATCTTCGTTAGCATTAATTACACCTCCCAAGGAAATAAACAGAGCTGTTGACAGCCCGCCCACAGCACAGCAAAGGCTACCAGGGTGTTGTCAAAACCACTTCCTTCAGCACCTCCAAATTCCTAATGAATAACTTYGGAGTTAACTGGTAATCCATAATATCTTTTTATTATTTTTTTTCCCCCTGAGCAAGCACACAAAGGTTGGGCAATTTATCTGGGTGTAACGTCGATATGCTTTAATTTCAGATGTCAGCCTTGCCCTCCGAGCCTGGTGCAATTAGGAGACRTAAATTCTGCCCAGCCCCTGAAAGGATCAGAGAGGGAGCACAAATACCAGCTGACACCTCAATGGAAACGTGGGGCTGCACCTCAGCAGGAATTTCCCAAGCGTGGGCTCCTCCACGCCCGTGGAGCTCAAACCCGGCTCGCCAAAATAAATATTCCCACGAAATCCGAAATGCTGGGGGTGTTTTTCCTGCSAGCAGAACTGCAGGGGTGTGAGACAAACCACGGCAGGGGAAGGAGGCAAATTAATGCCTGCCCAGCTGTTTCTGCAAGTCCCACACGGCTCCCTGGAGCTGAATTCCCAAACAAAGCGTGACGATCCCATCAAAGAAACGAAATCCACCTTTTAACAACYCAGCCAGGGAAAGGCTGGGATTCCACAGGTGCCCAGGCACAGGGCAGGATTCCCTTGCTCCAAATTCCAAGTGGCACAGACACAGCTGGGGTTATCCCTGCTCTGCCCCATCTGGGAACTTGGTGGGCAGCCCCGAGCCCACGGAGCACATCCAGCCCTGCGAGGCTCATTAGCACTAAAACCAGCGGCAGGGATGGCCGCGGGATTATCTCCTTAACGASTTCTAAAAAAGAAATTGTGCACAAATAACGTTTATCCCCGGCCAGCCCAGGCTGGGAACCCACAGGGGAACACGACACCGTGCCCAGTGCTGAACGGAATTCCTCCTGACATGCACAGAGTTATCAAACAGGGGCACAGCTCACAAGGCAACCGCTGCCTTTTTGCAACCAGAAATTTACCAAAAAAAAAGAAAAGGGGGAAAAAAAAGGAGCGTGGAGGAGCCTGGAGCAGCAGAACGTCTCCTGACGCAAGTTTTCTGTTTAGTCACCGCCGCTCCGCGCTGGGCTCGGGGCTGGGAAAGGCAGGATCTGCCACCTGCTCCCTGCCAAAAGGCACTTTCTGCCCGTGGTCACGGCTGCTCCGCTATTCAAACGGCCCCAGCTTCAGCTGCTGGGGGGAGAACCTGAATAGTTGGGGCCAGTTCCCCATTTGTCACAGGACGGCCTCACCCACAAATCACCCCGAGCTGCCTTTGTACCCCGGGGGGAGGCTGACACCGCCGGGGCCTCTCGCTCATTCTTCCCCGCATTGCCTCGGGGCTGCYTTGGGGAGCCGCTCCCACACCTTGGGGGCTCAGGGCGGGCTGCTCAGAGGGGGATTCCCCCCTCCCTGCGCCCCAGATTGGTTTTCCTGCTCCTTGGGAGGATGGATTCCCTTCTTCTGGCAAAGAGCAAACCTTCGGGATGGGGTCACGCATGGAAAAAGGGGATCCAAGTGCCAGCTGGATGGATAAATGCTAGAAAAGCCCCTCACTGCTGGACCCCCCCAGCTCTGACACCCCTGACCAAAGCCCCCAGGCTCTGCCCTGCACCCCATTTATCGCCCCACACAGGGGACAGCCCCCCAATAACAGCCCCCACTCCCCATTCAGTCCCCCCCGATGGGACAGCAGACCCCCCTCACCTCAGGGAAGGGGTCCCCAGCTGCCCCCTCCAAGCCCTGTGGTGAAGGAGTCCCCAAAATTCCCCCTCTGCCCCAAATTCCCCATCACGCAGAAGCGGCCCCTCCAAGCCCCCCAACACTTCGGGGAGGGGTCTCACCCCTACCCCCGGCCACTTCCATCAGCAAAAGGACCCCCAGAGCTGCTCCTCAGCGCGGAGCAGGGGTCCCCCAGCTGCACCCCCAGACCCTTTAACCCCCCCAGCTCTGCCCTTCCCTGGCAGAGCCCCCCCTCCATTGGGGAAGGGCTCCCCCAAACTGCCCCCGCCGGGACGGGGTCCCCCAGCAATCCCCCCCATCTCCCCTCTCACCGCCCCGTACCCGTCACCACCACCGCCCGCCGCGGCTTCTCCATCGCGGCTCCGTCCCGTCCTGTCCCGTCTGTCTGTCCGTCCGTCCCGTCCCGCCGCCGCCGCCCCGCACTGAGCGCGGCCCCGCCCCGCGCCGCCCGCCCCGCCCCGCGCCGCCCGGACCCGCCGCTTCCGCCGCCGCGGCGGAAGTCCCGCAGCGGGACGGCCTGGAGCCCTCCACCCGTTACCGATCACCGGCACCGTCCGTGCGCGGCGCAGCCCGAGGGGCTCCCGCTCGCCCGCCTCAGCGGCGGGATTCGGGGGGGGTTTGGTTAAATAAAACGCTCACCCTGAGCCTCGCGGGGGTTCCCTGCTCGCTGTGGGGTAGCACTAAGCGCGGCCGCGGTACCGGGCGGTGCGGAGCGCGTCCCGTCCCGTCCCGGCGCGGCCCGGCCCGGGCGGTGCCGCCGCAAAGGCGCGGACCGGGCGGCGCGGCGCGGCCGGGCCGTGATCCGCGCTCTGATTGGCTGCTGCGGGACCGCGCCGCGCTCTGATTGGCTGCGGCGGGACCGCGCCGCGCTCTGATTGGTCCCGCGCGGAGCCGGGGGCGGTTTGAGCGGCAGCGCCCGGCGCGGCGGCGGCTCCCGGTCCGGCACGATGGTGAGCGGGGCACCGGGAACGGGGGGGAACGGGGAACCGGGCTCGGGAGGAGGCTGGAGCGGAGGGGAGGGCCTGGATCATGTCTTCCCCGCCGCCCGGGATGGCGTGCCCGGTGCCCCGCTCGGTTCTCGGGTCGGTGCCCGGCCGGTGTCCCGTTGCCGGTCGGTGCCTGAGGCCTTTCTCTTCTCTTCCCCCCGCAGCTGCCCCTGTCCTTGCTGAAGACGGCGCAGAACCACCCCATGGTGAGTACGGGCCGCGCGGCCCAGCCCCGCTCCCCTCTCCGGTACCGCGCGGGTGGCACCGGGCACGTCCCGGTACCGGCGCCCCGTGACCGCCGTTCTCTCGCAGCTGGTGGAGCTGAAGAACGGGGAGACGTACAACGGGCACCTGGTGAGCTGCGACAACTGGATGAACATCAACCTGCGGGAGGTTATCTGCACATCGCGGGTAAGGCTGCAGCACCGGCACCGGTACCGGGCAGGGCTCACCCACGGCAGGGTCCGCGGGGAGCACCGGGAGCGGACAGGGCTGGCACCCCCGGTCTGTCCCCAAAGGTTCCCCAGCTCTGTCCCCGCAGCCAGGCTGGCTCTGCTGTAGCTCACAGCGCTCCTATGGAGGCGTGACCTCTGCCTGAAATGCAGATTTAATGTAATTATTGATAATGTCCGTTTAATTATTGATAATGTCCATTTAATTACTGATAGTGCCCGTAACGAAGGAGCAGCCCTGTGTGTGCGTCCCCTCTCTGCACATCACAGGATGAGGGGCTGGGGTCCCTCATCCCCCTGGCTGAGGASTGGGGGGCCACGTGCTGTGATGCTGATCCAGGTTTCCCAAAAACCAGAGCCTTTACCTGTCCCAGGCAACCTCAAACACCACAGTCTCTTTTTTTTATTCCCTCCGATCTCTCTTATTCCCTCCAATCTCTTTTTTTATTCCCTCCAATCTTTTTTTTTATTCCCTCCAATCTCTCTAATTCCCTCCAATTTCTTTTATTCCCTCCAATCTCTCTTATTCCCTCCCCTCCCCACATCCAGCTGAGTTCACCCACCGAGGTGAAGGGGACCTTTGGAAGGTCTGGGACCTTTGCCCTTGGCCAAAGTTGCTCCAGGAGATTGGGATCTGTGTTTTGGGCTCTGACCCCCACCACAAGTGTCTGGTGTGGTCCCTGTGGGAGCACAGGTGGTGGAAGCCCGGGTGCTGTTGTGCTTTCCCAGYCCTGGGATGCCAGAGCTCCACGGGAGGGGCTGCCAGGGATCCTTGTTMTCCCAAAAATCCCCTGCAAACCCCCCCAGCTCCCGCTGTCTCCAGGACAGGAGTGTGGAGTGGTGTGGCTGGGGCACCCCAGTGTGACAGGGGGGACACCCTGAGTGAGGTTTGCAGGGAATTTGGGGGCGGAATTTAGGAATTTGTGGCTGGGTTTTGGGTCACGGTGGGACGAGGATCCGCTGTTGAATTTAGCATGAGGGGGACTCAGAGGAGGTGRCAAAGTCAGGACACGGGTGATGATTCCCTCCTCCTTGGAAACTTGCTTCCAAAGGCTCAGTGCTCTGCCTGGGGGGAGCAGCAGCTCAGGTTTTGTTGGGAGGGATCACCCAGAAGGACGTGGGGATGTTGGAGTGAGTCCAGGGTGATCAGAGAGGGATGGAGCAGCTCCCYGTGGGAAAAGGGAACTGGGAGAGGAGAGGCTTTGGGGTCACCTCATTGTGGCCTTCCAGGTTGCCTGTTAAGGGGCTGACAAAAACATGGAGAGGAACTTTGGCCAGGGGATGGAATGACAGGACAGGGCGGAGGGGGGTTGGGTGGAGATTTTGGGAGGGAATTCCTCCCTGTGAAAGTGGGGAAGGTTTGGGACGAAATTCCCAGAGCAGCTGTGGCTGCCCCGTCCCACAGTCCAAGGGAATTGTGCTTCCCATCCCTCTGGACACAACCCAGTGTCCCAAGGCTGGGATGGACAGGGCTTGGGGACATGCCTGAGCCAGTGAAAAGTGTTGGAACTGGGACAATCTTTGATTCCCAACCCAAACCGTTCCATGATCTCCACAATTCACGCACAACAGTGACAGCAGCCTCAGCATGGAGAGAAACATGGAGAACATGGAGAGGAACTTTGGCCAGGGGATGGAATGACAGGACACAGGGGGAGGGCGGGGTTGGGTGGGATTTTGGGAGGGAATTCCTCCTGTAAAGGTGGGGAAGGTTTGGGACGTCAGGAGCTGCTGGCTGCCCTCGTCCCACACTCCAAGGGATTGTGTCCCCATCCCTTGACAACCAGCAGGCTTGGTTGGACAGGGCTTGGGGCCACCTGAGCCAGTGAAAAGTGTGAACTGGGACAATCTTTGATTCCCAAGCCCAAACCTTCCATGATTCCACAATCAGCGCCGCAGCCAGTGAAAAGTGTTGGAACTGGGACAATCCTATTGATTTCCCAACCCAAACGCGGTTCCATGACTCCACAACCAGCGCACAGCTGGAAGGCAGCCTCAGCTGCCTCCGAACGCCCCAAACCCCGGGTGGAGAATGGAATCTGCCGGCCTGCGCTGGGTGGCACTGGTGGCACTGGCCACTAGATGGCACGGGACAACGAGCCGGGAAGCCGTCGTGTTTACCCGGGGCAGCCCGGAACGAGGGGAAGGAGCCGGGAGCTCCATCCTCTTCCTGCACCCGAGCCAAGGAGCAGCCCAGGGCAGGGCGGGGTTTGCCGGCTCTGTCTTTTGGAAGGGAATTTTGTCCTGGGCTTTGCCCGTTGCAGGCAGAGCTGCCCAAATAATAATAATAATGATTGATTGATGAGAGGAGCTGCTGTGTTGGGGAAGATGAAACAGGAAAGCTTATAAATGTGATTGCCTGGCAAAAGATTTTGAGAAATATGGAAACTATAAGTGAGATGAAATGAAAGCAAGCTTTGAGATCCCTCAGTTACTGGCACACTGAAAACAAGTGTGTGGCTGGCTGAAGGTAATCCCCTTTGATGGAACAACACCCTCTGCTTGCAGACAGGCCCAAGGCCAGAGCAGACCCTGCCAGCTTGGCAGAAGGGGCCCAAAAAGGAGTTTTAGAGTTCAAAATGTTAACGAGATTGGTAATGTAATGATTCTTACAGGCTGTATGTAAATGCTGAAGGATTTGTATCTTGGACTAGATTGGGTTAGTGAGGATTAGAATATTCAACACTGAAGAAGATTTATTGTATTGGAACGGGAACTTTGCTCTCTTATTCTCTCACCCTTCATCCTCTCTCCCCCTCTCTCCTCTCAGGCCTGCTCTGAGCTTGTGCTGGCAGCTCCAGCAGGGCCCTGCACCCAGGCCCTTTGCAAATAAACCCCAAATTCCACGACAGAAGAAGATTTATTGTATTTGTAACAGGAACCTCGTCCTCTTTTTACTCTCTCTTTACCCTCTTTACTCTTCCTCAGTCTCTATCTCTTTACCACACTCTTGCCTTCTCTCTCTTTACCTCTCTCTTCTCTCGGCCTGCTCTGAGCTGTGGCTGGCAAGCTCCCAGCAGGGCCCTGCACCAGGCCCTTTGCAATAAACCCCAAATTCCAACGACCAGAAGAAGATTATTGTACTGTACGGGAACCTCACCCTCTGATCCTCCCTTTTACTCTCTCGTTCTCTCTTACCACTCTCTTTATCTCTCTCTCCCCCTCTTTGGGCCTGCTCTGAGCTTGTGGCTGGCAGCTCCCAGCAGGGCCCTGCACTCGGCCCTTTGCAATAAACCCCAAATTCCACGACCTGGCTGCAGAGCTCTCTCGTCTCCGTCCATCCAAACATGCTACCCCTCAATGCTCCTGCCCTGCTGCACTCCCAGCGGCAGGACGGGGCGTGCTCCTCTCCTGGGACGCTGCAGGCGCCTGCTGCACATGGGAGGGCTGGGCTGGAGCCGCCCCAGCTGCAGCCAGGCCCTGCTGGAGCCGGCTCAGTCCCTCCTCCCACTGACATCATGGCCAGGGAGTTGTTGTTCAGCCCTGGGATCCTGTTCCTACAGCCCTGAGTTGTTGTTCAGCTCTGGTTCTTATTCCTACAGCCTGAGTGTTGTTCAGCTTGGGTTTTTATTCCTACAACCCTGAGTTGTTCAGCTCTGGGTTTTTATTCCTACAACCCTGAGTTTGTTCAGCCTTGGTTCTTATTCCTACAACCCCTGAGTTGTTTGGCTCTGGGTTCTTATTTCCTACAACCCTGAGTTGTTGTCCAGCCCTGGGTTCTTATTCCTACAAGCCCTGAGTTGTTGTTCAGCTCTGGGTTCTGTTCCTACAACCCTGAGTTTTCAGCCCTGGGGTTCTTATTCTACAACCCTGAGTTGTTTGTTTGGCTCTGGGTTCTTATTCCTACAACCCTGAGTTCTCAGCCTGGTTCTTATTCTACAGCCTGATCTTCAGCTCTGGATTCTTTAGTCCTACAACCCTGAGTTCTTCAGCCCTGGTTCTGTTCCTACAACCCTGAGTTGTTGTTCAGCCCTGGGTTCTGTTCCTACAGCCCTGAGTTGTTTTTCAGCCTGGGTTCCTTTATTCCCACAACCCTGAGTTGTTCACTCTGGGTTCTTATTCCTACACCTGAGTTGTTGTTCACCCTGGGTTCTTTTCCTACAGCCCTGAGTTGTTTAGTCCCCTGGGTTTTTATTCCTACAACCCCTCGCTGAAACCCTGCTGGGTTGAGCCCATGGTATCCCAGGAAAAAAACAACACAGGGAGGTGGCTGCTCCAAAACTGAGCACCTGAAGATTTTTTATTTTTTTTAATAAATAGATAATATATATATGATATATAAATATTAAATAACCGTTGGATTGAGTCCTAGGGAAGCCCATGGTATCCCAGGAAAATCCTGAAACTGCGCTGAAAACACACAGGGATGTGGCTGCTCCAAAACTGAGCACCTCGAAGATTTTTATTTTTATTAAAAAAATATATAAATACATATATATTTATTTATATAGTAAATATATAATAAACCCATTGGGGTTGTGTCCTAGGGACAGCCCATGGTATCCCAGGAATCCTGCCTGAAAGCAAAGCAGGGAGGTGGCTGCTGCCAAAACTGGTCACCTGAAGATTTTATTTTTATTTTTTTAAATTTAAATAAATATATAAAAGTGTGAGTTCCTGATTTCCCCTCAGCTGCTCTGGAGGCTCTCACCGCACAGCCAGCTGGCTCCAGAGCTGCCTCTCTGCTCCCTCCACGCCCCAGAGGAGGGAAGGAGTGGGGTGACTCCCAGCTGGACAGCAATCCTGGCCACAGCTGCGTTTTTCTGACCAGAATTGGTTGTTCAGCACCATTCAGCTCCTGCCTCTGCGTCCCACTTTCAATTTCCTTCTGGTGTGAGAAGGGAAGAAGGGCCTGGTTCCCTCACCCTCTTTTCTGACATTTTCTGTAAGTGTTTGAGGAACAGATTGGCAGTTCTTTGTGGGCTCTGTGTTCTGGGGAGTTAAACCCCCCATTTTTCACAGCTGGTTACAGGTAATGCTCCCAGCAAAGGACTGCTCCCCCTCTCCAGAAACCTCAAAATCCCTAAAAGTCACCCAAAAGCAGCAGGTTTTGCTTCTGGTGACAAATTCAAAATCCCTAAAAGTGACCCAAAAGCAGCAGAAAGCAGCAGGTTTTGCTTGTGACCTCACTGCTGCTCCTCAACAGGCTGGGGACAAAAAAATCCCTAAAAGTGGCCCAAAAGCTGCAGGTTTTGCTCGTGGTGACAAGTCAGAAATCCCTAAAAATTACCCAAAAGCAGCGGATTTTGCTCATGCTGCTCCCCAACAGGATGGGGACAAAAAATCCCTAAAAATGACCCAAAAGCAGCAGGTTTTGCCCATGGCCTCACATTTTGCTCCCCAACAGGCTGGGAATAAGTTCAAAATCCCCAAAAATGACCCAAAAGCAGCAGGTTTTGCTCGTGGTGACAAGTTAAAAATCCTAAAAATGACCCAAAAGCAGCAGAAAGCAGCAGGTTTTGCTTGCGGCCTCTCATTGTCCCCAGCAGGCTGGGGACAAGTTCAAAATCCCCAAAAGTGACCCAAAAGCAGCAGCTTTTGCTCATGGTGACAAGTTAAAAATCCCTAAAAATGACCCAAAAGCAGCAGAAAGCACTAGGTTTTGCTTGTGTTGCTCCCCAACAGGATGGGGACAAAAAATCCCTAAAAATGACCCAAAAGCAGCAGGTTCTGCCCATGGCCTCACATTTTGCTCCCCAACAGGCTGGGAATAAGTTCAAAATCCCCAAAAATGACCCAAAAGCAGCAGGTTTTCCTCATGGTGACAAGTTCAAAATCCCTAAAAATGACCCAAAAGCAGCAGGTTTTGCCCATGGCCTCATATGCTGCTCCCCAAGGACAGGGACAAATTAAAAATCCCCAAAAATGACCCAAAAGCAGCAGGTTTTGCTTGTGTTTCTCCCCAACAGGACGGGGACAAAAAAATCCCCAAAAATGACCCAAAAGCAGCAGTTTTTGCTCGTGTTGCTCCCCAACAGGACTGGGGACAAAAAAATCCCCAAAAATGATCCAAAAGCAGCAGAAAGCAGCAGGTTTTGCTCGTGTTTCTCCCCAAGGACAGGGACAAAAAAATCCCCAAAAATGACCCAAAAGCAGCAGNTGTTTCTCCCCAAGGACAGGGACAAAAAAATCCCCAAAAATGACCCAAAAGCAGCAGTTTTTTTCCTGTTTCTCCCCCACCAGGACGGGGACAAGTTCTGGAGGATGCCCGAGTGCTACATCCGYGGCAGCACCATCAAGTACCTGCGGATCCCCGACGAAATCATCGACATGGTGAAGGAGGAGGTGGTGTCCAAGGGCAGGGGCCGCGGGGGCATGCAGCAGCAGAAGCAGCAGAAGGGCCGTGGCGTTGGAGGAGCTGGGCGAGGTAAAAATCTGATTTTTTAATGGGGTTTGAGGTAAAAATCTGATTTTTTTATGGGGTTTGAGGTAAAAATCTGATTTTTTTATGAGGTTGGAGGAGCTAGATGAGGTAAAAATCTGAGGTTTTTTTTGGAGGGGCTGGATGAGGTAAAAATCTGAATTTTTTGTTTTGGGGTTGGAGGAGCTGGATGAGGTAAAAATCTGATTTTTTTATGAGGTTGGAGGAGCTGGACGAGGTAAAAATCTGATTTTTTTTTTTGGGGTTGGAGGAGCTGGATGAGGTAAAAATCTGATTTTTTAATGGGGTTTGAGGTGCTGGATAAGGTAAAAGTCTGATTTTTTTTGGGGCATTGCAGGAGCTGGACGAGGTAAAAATCTGATTTTTTAATGGGGTTGGAGGAGCTGGATGAGGTAAAAATCTGATTTTTTAATGGGGTTGGAGGTGCTGGATAAGGTAAAAATCTGATTTTTTTATGGGGTTGGAGGAGCTGGACAAGGTAAAAATCTGATTTTTTTATGGGGTTGGAGGAGCTGGACGAGGTAAAAATCTGGTTTTTTAAATTTTTTTTTTCCTCATCTTGGAGAGGGGAGAATGGGATCCCTGCCTTGAAAATTTCCCCTCTTGTGCAAGGAGCAGCTCCTGGTGCTGTGTTTTGAAGGCAGGGCTGTGTCTGGGAGAAGCTGGAGCAGCTCCTGAGCAGGATCCAGTCGAGCAGGCCGCCCCTGCCAAGGAACAGGGGAGGATTCGTGCCAGGGATGGGCCTCCCTCCTTCCTGGGGCTGGGCAGAGYCTCAGCTCSRCTGTTCCAGCTCCTCCTGGCTCCTTCAGGAGCGTGGCCCTGCAGAAATGCAGCTCAGCAAGGCCCAGGGGGTGAAAATAGTGAAAATAAACCAGGCCCTGCTGTTTTCACCCCTGTTCTGGGTGAAAATAGTGAAAATAAGCCAGGCTCTGCTGCTTTCAACCCAGTTCTGGGTGAAAATAGTGAAAATAATCCAGGCCCTGCTGCTTTCCCCAGTTCTGGGTGAAAATAGTGAAAATAAACCAGGCCCTGCTGTTTTCACCCCTGTTCTGGGTGAAAATAGTGAAAATAAACCAGGCTCTGCTGCTTTCACCCGTGTTCTGGGTGAAAATAGTGAAAAATAAACCAGGCTCTGCCCGTGGCAGTGAGGGGGAAAAAAAATTATCATCTTCCACCTTTAAAATGGGGCTTTGGATTTCCTGATTTGTTAATGTATTTATATTAAAAAAAAAAAAAAAACCAAAAAAACCAAAACAAAAACAAAAACAACAAAAAAACCCAAACAAAAACCAAAAAAAAAAACCAAAAACACCAAACCCAAAAGAAAAAAAAAAAAAGAAAAGAAGACAAAACGGTTTGAGGGTTTGAGCTGCTCCTGGAAGATGAATAATTCATGTTCCCGATAAAGGGCAGGTTGCCACTACTTAGAAGAAAGAGTCACCCAACAAGCCGTCCCCATTCTTCAAGGGTTAGTTGTCCCAGGCGCTCCAGCTGGGGATTTTGCTGCTCTTTTCCCCAAATTATCCCCCTGGGAGCTGTTCCTGTTCTCTGCCACATCTTCTGGATTTTGTGGTCTGTGGTCACCCCACACCCAGGCTGCTCTGGGCCGGGCTGCACCTGCAGCTGAGCTGAAAAAATTCCTGTTCAGGTTCAGGCAGAGGCCCTGGATGGGACAGGGCGTGTGGGGCCTCTCTGAGCAGCGGTCCTTGCCCTGGCTGGCCAGCAATCCTGGCAGGAAACGTTGGCATAGACTGGGGACTATCAGGGCAACCCCACAGCTCCTGCTGCTCCCAAATGCCCTGCTGCCCCTGAGGCTCCCATGACCTTTCAAATATTTCCTGTTATTTATTATGTTTATTTTTTTATTTATTATTTATTTTTATATTATTATTATTATAATAATAAAAGATATTTACAAATATATTGTTTAAAATATTTAAAGATATATTAATAATATATAATATATAAATAAAAACACATAACTATAATAAATGAATATATTAAAATTTCTATTTATATATTGTTTAAATTTAAAATATATAAATATAATACATAAATTAATATACTAATATAATTTAATAATAGTTTACAGTCCCCTCCTGCCTTTGCTCGGCAAGCAGTTTTGTAGGATTTTTGGGGGGATTAAACACCAAACCAGCACTGTTCCCTGCTGCCGGTGCAAAGCGCAGTTTTGGTTTAGGTTGTAGAGATTTTTGGGGGGATAATTCACCAAGAACCACGCTGTTTTCCCGCTCCATGCCCCTGGGGACTCGCAGACAGCTCCTGCGCGTTCCCGAGCAGGCCCAATTTGCTGATGAAACAAGGACCCAGCATGCTATAAGCTGCAAGTTGGCCTCGCTACCGAGACGGTTGATGGGAGGAGGGAAAAGGAAAAAAAAAAAAGAAAAAATTGAAGGCAGGACCAACTTTGTTTATGTGAGGTCCAGGGGCAGGAGGGACACTGTAATTGTGCTCACGTTGAAGGATTATTGTTTCGACACTCCTAATTCCTCCTCCTTTGAACTTCTTGCTTGCCAGACTCACACAGTCGCCCAGCCTTTGCTCAGGAGGAGGCATCCCAGCACTGCAGGCTTGGGAATAATTTAATAATTTATGTTTTGGGCACATCCCCTCCTCTAGAGCACTCTGAGTGCTCGGCGTGGGTTCTCTTTTGCGGCTCTGCCTTTGTGTACGCAGGGTGGATCCACGTCCCTTTATCCTGGGATGAGGATTTTGGGATAAATCTCAGGGCTGGCTTCAGCAGCTTCCTGGTTTTGGGGCCGAATTCACTTGCAGCCCCCAAATCAGCCCCTGCTGTTCCTGTGCCCTCTCCAGAACCAAAGATGCTCTGCCCAGTCCCTGGTTACCCTCACAGCTCTCCACTTCACAACCTGGAGTTTTACATTTGTCCCTTCCCTGGTTTCCATTTTTTTGGAGGAAAGCTGAGTTTAAGCCACGAGCTCAGCGTTAATCACGAGGTGGACACGCCAGGGGGATGAGCTTGTGCACCTCCCACAAATAAAGGTCTTGGGCTGCAAAAGGGGAAGTCAAAAAGTCACATTCGTGCTTCTAAGACTCAAAACAAGCAAGTTTTGGGGGCGAAACGTGGGTGAGTGAGGCTGTGAGGCGTTGCTGGCCACGGGGTGCTGACACCTGTCCCTTTCTGCTCCACAGGTGTGTTGAGTGGCGTGGCCGAGGAATTCCAGCAGTGGGAAGGCCAGCAGGATAAGAAGCCAAGGCAGGGCAATCAGCCAAGCAGTAGGGTGGGGGGCCCCAGGGAACAACCTTTTTTGGTTTTGTCACCTAGGGGCTGCCAGTGTCCCAAATAAACGTTCCCTGTCCCCACTTCCTCATCAGAACCAGATCATGCTCCTTTGAAGCCCCTCAACGTTGGGGTTTTCTCTCCTTTAGTCAGCAAATCATTGGAAAACTATTTTAAAAAATTCGTTCGATGGTTAAGGACCGAGGTTCTTGCCTTCCCCTGAGCAGTGATTATTTTCAGCTTATAATTTAAAAGTATTTTTTCCCGTTCAGAGGTACCAGTGCGAGGCAAACGGCTTTCTGATGCTTGGATTTTTTTTTTTTTTTTAAATACTGAAGACTTGGGGAAATTGTTTTGTTTGTAACAGTGTGTTTTGTTTAAAAACACTTGAACGTTGAGGATGTTGTGGCTTGTATATGAAATAGTCCTAAAGGTTTGGGGTTTTTTTAAACCAACAAGACGTCAAGCGTTTGCTTTTTTTCTCCTGGTGCCAGTGAGTTCTGTTTCCGCGGAGGGATGGACATTGGCCTCCAAGGCTTGTATCCCAAAAAGAGAGCTTGTGTGACAAGATGAGCATTTTCCCATAGTTACATTGCTTAATCTTGACTTACAGATCGGAAGTTTCCTTCAAAAGGAAACAGGGTTTTTTTCTGTGTTTTTTTTCTTTTTTTTGCATGAGGCTGGTTGACCCTTATATCTTCATGGGATTATATAAATTTTTTTTTTTTTTTGAACATCAACTTGGTGAGTGATTTCCATGGATTTATTTTTGAAAAACTCGTCTCCCTTCTGCTGTGACACCAAAGCTCCTGAGCTCTGAACAATGTTTCTCAACCTGATTTCTGCCGATCAGGGCTGGTGATTGAACCTCACTGGCTGTAACCTGTCAGCTTCCTCCCCAGCCACCAACTTTTATCCTCCCTTGGGGACAGCGGTGTGAACGGTGTCCCTGCTGGCAGGCTCAGAAAACTCTGGAATCCCCAGGTCAGGTTATCCAGAGTCTTCCATCCCATTGAGCAAACACACACCTCAGAATAATCCTGGCTGGGCACACGGGGGGCAGAAACAGCTCTGGTGTGCCTCAAGCCCCCTCTGGATGGATGAAACAGCTGACATTTTGGGGGGGAAAAAACTGATATTGTGACTTGTTTTGAGCAGTTTGGGGTTTGACAGCTGGTTTCTTCGCTAATTGAGGCTCTGCCATCGCCACTGTACTGAAAAGGAGTGAAGAACTTGCTTTTATAGACTTATTTTTTAATGTTTGCTAGAACTGGGCACAGTGGTGAGTGAGACATAAATCTACCAGCCTCTCCCAGCCGCCTCCCTCTGTGTGTCTGTGATGCTGCTGGGCCCTGGCCCGGCCAAGAGCCCTTCCTTGAGCCCTGAAGTCGGGGATAAACCCCGAAATATTCCATTCCAACACCAGCACCGTTCTCCATGGGGCTGCGTCCTCGTTTGAGGCCTCCATGCTCCCCAGGAGCAATTCCAGGGGATGGGGTGATGTGTCCTCCCTCCTGGCGAAAGACTCCCGTGGCATTTGACAAAGCCATGGGCTGTGTCAGACTTTCCCTTCCCAACCTGCTCCCTCCCTCTGGATCCCTTGCTAAGGCCACAAGAGACTCCGCGTGCTGTGGGCTTCCCTGCTGGAAAGGGAAACAGCTCCAAGCCCTGGTGGGGTTTGGCGGGCTGGTTTCTGTCGAGGAGAAATCCTGACTGCAACAATGGGACTCTGCCATTCCGGCTTCGCGGTAGGAGTCCTCCAAGTGCCTCCTTATCTCCTGGCCAAAGCATCTGCAGGTCAGGTTGTGGAGCTCGTTTAAGTTCTGCCATTTGTTTCAATTACCCCACTTCCAGCAGCATTTCCCTGCCTGCTCCCCCCTTTTCCTTTTTTCCCTCCCTCTGCCAGGAAAATTTTTTGTCCCCACAAAGGGCAGCCGGGTGGCAGATCGCTCTGTTGGAAGGGCATTGATTCACTTTGGGCTTTTCTGCCCGCAAAATTCAACCTCTGGGCTGCCACTTGCAGGGGAGGCTGAAAAAAAAACACCAAAAAAAAAAAAAGAAACAAAACAGGGAGGAGCGAGATAAAGGCAACAAGCAGAGAGGAGGAGGAGGAGGAGAAAAGTCTTGAGCCTGGCTGCGGGCTGGGTGGGTGCAGGCCTGCGCAGGCAACGGTGTCCCCACGGAAAAAACCCCAAAGGCCGCCCTGGAAACCCTTCCCGGGTATTTTGGTTGCATGGAGCTTGGTGGCAGCCCTTGGGCTGGTGTCTCGGCTGCCCCACGGTGGAACTCAGAGCCCCTGAGCCCTGCGAGGAGGCAGCCAAGGAAATAGATTACAACGACCAGCGGACGCGGGAGGGATGTGGCTGCGAAAATATTTCAGGCTGTGCTAAGCAACTAAAAATTAACGTTCAAGCCCTCCTCCTCCCCTTTTTTCCTTTTAATCTGTTTCTTTTCTCTCTTTCTTTCTGCGTTTTTTTTTTTTTTTTTTTTTCTTGCTGTTTTTTTTTTTTTTTAATTCTTGTTTTTGGTTGTCCGGAGGCCCCCGGGGGTTCCTCGGGGACAGGGCAGGTTTGGGGACAGCGGTTGGCAGCTGTGGACTTCTTGTTCTCCCGGCCTCGGTTCCTCTCTCCCTGCCTGTGGCAATGACTAAGAGCAGCTTCCCCTGCGTGCCCAGGGCCTGCCCTGTGCCGAATCCTGGGGTGCAAAACCCCTTGCTGGTTCCCTTTTCCAGGTGGGAGCTTGCATCCCTGGGCACCACCCCGTGTCCAGTGCCGCTGACCACAGGCAGGATCAGGGCACCTCTGGTGTCCTGAGCTTGGTGGCACACAGGAAGCCCTGGTGGCCACTGCTGGAGCCAGGTGGGGACAGCAGTGAGCGATGTGAGGATCTCTGGCAGCCGTGCCTTGCTCCAGGCTCATCCCAAATCCTGCTTCCGGGTAAACTCCAGCCCGGCATGGCAGGTGGCAGGACACCGAGGGCTCCGAGGGGAGCAAGCAGCTTCGGCCACCCCGCTGTAGGGACAGTGGCCACGCCACCAGTCGGGCCCTCCCCGCGGCTGCCGCGGCGCCGAAGGGTCACTGATTCACGCCCCTCATTAAACGCTCATTAGGGAATATGAAGCCGTGGCTCGCTGCAGGCGTCGGGTTCTGGCTTTTTTGGGGACAGGGACACGCGGGTTGGCACTGGGAGCAGAGGGGACACGCGCAGACGAGCCCGGCTTGCCGCTGCCCCGGCACGGGCTGTTGCCGGTGTCCGGTCCGTGGCTCCCGTCCCCGGGTGAACCGTGGCAAGCACCGCCGGCAAAGCCGGTTCTGCGTATGCCCCGCTTTCCGTGCGGCACCCCGCGTTGTCTCGCGGGGCGCCGGTGGCCGTGCCGAGGTGTGTGTCCCCATCCCGGGGACCCGAGCGGGGATGGCACAGGGGCACGGCGGGGTTTTACCTCCCTGTCCCTGGCCCGCGGGTTTTGGCCGGGATGGAAGAGTTCTGAACCTGCGGTCCGGCCGCGGCCGCCGCCCCTAATGAGGGGTTTGGAGCGAGAAAGGACGGCGGCTTCCACCGGGCGAGTCTAGTCTGGGAGCCCCGGGGACCACCGGGCCCGGCACGCGCCGCCACCGGCTCGGTGACACCGGGGGACCACACGAGCCGTTTGCCCGCGCCTGCTCCCTCACTGCTGAGATTAACAAACGCCGCGTTTATTCGGGGCTTTAATTAACAGCAGCTGTTGGGAGCGTGGGGGAGGGGAGACCGCGGTGTTGTTCCTCTCAGCTGCTGCCTCAGTTTCCCCAGTGCAGCACCCGCGGTGTGCCGCCCGAGCGCTCCGGCCCAGCGCTTGCCCCCGGGTTGTCACCCGTGTCTCCCTGCAGCCAGGCCGTGCTTGGGCCGTGCTTGTCCGCACACCCACGCGGTCCCCGCGGGCTGCGGGGCAGGCACGGACACACCGGCCGGCGGGAGCTCCTGGCACCGGGAGAACCGGGGCGGCCGTCCGTGTCCCCGAGTCCCCCCACGCCCGCAGGGCGCTGACCGCCGCTGATCTTATCGCTCTCGTTAGCGCAGGCCGCGGGAGCATCTGGGCACGCAGAATTGAGCGCGGCTTCGGCGTCACCCGCCCGGTGTCCCGGGCCGCGTGTGCCCGGGCTCTCGGCGGCGCGGGGGCCGCATCCTGCCCGGTGGGGGGGGGGGCGGGTTTAATTCGGCGGCCACCGCGCTGCCTCACCCCCGCGCCGTGACGTCAGCGCTGACGCCGATCCGCCCCCTACAGCGCGCCGGGGCCTTGGCCGGTCCGTGACGTCCCGCCACCGCCACCGCCGTTTACTCCTTCCCCGGTGCCGCCGCACCGGGCTCCTTGTTCCCCTGGCTGAACACCCCCGCCGCTCCCGGTAGAACCGGAGGGAGCGTGCTTTCCTGGGCGAACCCCCGGGCCACCGGTGCACCGCGGTGCCACGGAGGGGAGTGGGCGACACGCCGGGGACGGTACCAGGCACATAACCGCGCTGTGCCAGCGCCTGTCCCGGGCTGACCCACACGGTGCGGTGGCCATGGCTGTCCCCCGGCGTTCCGTTGAGGTGCCCGTTGCCAGTGCCTGAGCCCGGTGTGTTGTGTTTATTTAATTTATTGTATTTTGTTATTTGTTTGTTGTACCCTTTTTTACAGGGCGGGTCCGGCTCGGTGCCGCGTGCCACAGTGCCCGATTACCAGTGCCACTGGCTCGTGCGTCCCCTTGCGCCCGTTCCCGGTGCCTATTGGCATTCCCGTGCCGGTTGCCCTTCCCAGATGCCCTGTGCCGTTCCCCCTGGCGTTCCCCGAATTTAGGCCACAGAAAGCTGATTAGATTTGTATTGGAAATTCCTGAAAAACTCCAGTTTCTCGGTGTCAACCCATGATTGCGCTCGATTCGACACTGTATGGCACGCTTTGCCTGAGGGTTGCCCTCTCTGGCTTTTGCTGAGGATTCGCGCGAGGTGCTCTCCCGCTCATTAGAGAGCTGAGTTCCCTGATTGCCCTGTTCCTGATTCCACTCTCACAGATGACCATGTGTTCCCGGTGCCCTGTGCCGGTAGCCGATCCCAGTGACCTCTCTCTTGGTCTCCGTTGTCCACTGTTGCCCTACGCTGTGGGTCGAGCGCTCTCTGTCGACGCCGCGGTCCTCGGTTGACCCTGTGCCTCGTTGCCGGTGTTTCACCAGTGCCGGTTCCCGCTCCCCGGCTGCCCCTAGTCCCGTTCCCTGCCTCCCGTTCTCGGTGCCCAGTTCCCCCGGTGCCAGTGCCCGGTTCCGCCCGGTGCCCTGTCGCCGTTCCCGCCCTCCCTTTGTGCCCATCAGCGCCGGCGCGCGCGCTCCGCGGGGCCACGTGACCGCCTGCCCTCCCCGCGCTGACGTCATCCCAGGGCCCGCGCGCTGTTGTCCCGTTTTACCCCCGCGGATCGCCGCGGCGACGGGGCCTGGCGGGGCCGGGCCGGGCGGGGCACCGCTCTCCGCTAGGGGACGAGGCCACGCCCCGTATGAAACGAACGGCGGGCTCGAGGACGTTCATTCTGCAGCCAAATGGGAACTCGACTGCGGTGAGAAAAGTCCAAGTTTTTCATCCTTTATTGCCTTTCCATATTTTCTATTGCCATACTAAGTTAGAGAAGAATGGGTATCACAAGCTGTTGGTGTCTACAGAGTAAGAAGAGTTACAACTGCGGCTGGTCGCCGGCCGATTCTCAAATAGTCAACGCAGGAGCTCGTGGGCAGCGTGGCGGCGGCAGAGACCGTTGTGGTAGCGCCGCACCCGAGTCATGTTCAAGAAGCAGTGAACGACACGCCTCGCTGATGTTTCTGCTCACCGTGTGGTCAGTCCGTCCACTAGCCACCCGCTCCCCGCCCCGCCGCACGCTCTGCTTTCGTCGCCCCTCTGTCCCCTCCCCTCTCTCCGTCCCCGGTGAGCTCTTGCCTTTTGCGGCGCGGACAGACTTTGTCGGGGAGGCTGTAAAGGCGATGGCAAAAAGAGCACCTATCTATAGAGTTCATCGCGCAAAAGTTTGATGAAATGCTATGAGTGTGCGGCTCTCACTGGGGAGACTCAGCTCTCGCGGCTTCGTCTGTAACAGCTTCCCGTGACTCATGAGTCTAAATGTTCTGTGTGCTGCTCTTGCGCTAACGCATTTTCCCTCGGCGAACAGGTGCAAATGTTTGTAATGGATAGAACGTTACGCTGAGCTCGTGATGGACACATTAAGCGTCGGCCAACAAAACGAGTAGACGCTCTCAGGTCGGAGCGAGTGAGAACGTCGCCACGTGCAGCGCCTAGTCCGTGTGCGAGTGTGCTCCTAGACGGTGTGGCGTTGTGCTGGGCTCGTCTCAGCGGCTCTGATCGTCGTGGAGAGCGTTGTGTCTAAAGATAAGGCGTAACACTCCCCTGAGTCACTGACGACAGCGGAGAAGGGACAGTTGTACTTTCTTCACATGGCTGAGTTTTCACGCACTATTGTGCACACTCGCGCCTAGTCTGAGATCAACACAACCACCTTCGCGGCGACCTCAAAGCCTCGGGCACTCAGGAAGATTCCTCACATACTCTCAAAAGCGAGCCCCTTCTCTCTGTGAAAGCTTACTTAGAGTGATATGGCTAATCAGCCAAGAGGAAGGATCAGCACACCGAGAGGCAGGCGGTGTTGATCTCTCCATAATAGGGCGCTGGTGACATATGACAACGAAGAACAAGAAACTTGAGCAGAGGCAGTTAATCACCTCTCCGGCGCGTGTGCGGTGCAGAGAAAGGTGCTCCCTGTAAGCAGGTACGTGGCTCGACACAGAGTGGCGGCGGCTCGATGTCAGTATAAAGAGATCGCACTCGAGAGAAGCGGTGCGAACAGCGAGAGCTGCAGAGAACAAGCTCGCCTCCGACCCGCTCGTGGTATTGGCGTGCCCAAGGCACTGATTGTAGCACGGCCCGTCTACCGCGCAGACATACCTTCATCTAGCAAGCACGCATAGAGCCGAGCTCCGAGTCACTGCTAACTCCTGGCGCGAGATACGCACCATCTCTAGTACAGAAGCGGCGCTTTCAGCACGCGTGGCCGTGCGCGCCATGACACGCCACTCTGGATTCCCCAACCTCGGGCACCGCCCTACAACGTAAGAGAGACTCGTAGTCTCTGTGATAGAGCTCTTCGGTATAGAGAGACCGCGCAACTGTGCTGCAGCAATTCCCGGCCGTAGAGCTGAAAGCATCCACCTCTCCACTGCTTCGTGGTTCCCTGCCTCGACATGAGACCACTGTGGAAGAGAGCGCTCAGAATGGTCCTGGAGAGCTACGAAGAGAGCATAGTGGAAAACTTGGCAATCTGGCTGCGTGACCCATCGCCGCTCAGCTAGTGCATTAGGCAGTGTGTGAAGCGGAATCAGTTCTGCCAGGCTGGTTCGGCGAGCATGAACGGCTATAGAGAGCCTAAGAGCCAGAACAACTGGACGCTACCGTCACTATGCTTCTTGTCCACCTCGCCGTGGCGTGTGAATCTTGCCTGCGAGCTATGAGAGAGTCGCACGGCCATCTCTCCAAAGCCAAGTAATTGCGCGTGACGTACATCCGTACTCTTGATGCGAGCACAGCGGCTCCAGCTCCTGCTCCCAGCCACCAGCGCACCAAGGTGCCGGCGTACTGACCCCGGCGGGCACCCAGCCCGGGCACGGACGAGGAGGTCCCGGGGGAGGCCGCCCTGCCACGGCCATGGACCGAGGGGAGCGGGGGAAG
>NDFG01000026.1:742059-769246 GCA_002167245.1 Sporophila hypoxantha
TCCCACGTTCAGCCCCGTGCCGTGGGGGGCTCCCCGGGGCTCCCACGTTCAGCACCGTGCCGTGGGGGGTTCTCGGGGACCCCACGTTCAGCACCGTGCCCCCCGTGCCGTGGGGGGCTCCCACGTTCAGCCCCGTGCCGTGCCGTGGGGGGCTCCCCGGGCACCCCACGTTCAGCACCGTGCTTTGGGGGGCTCCCCGGGCACCCCACGTTCAGCCCCGTGCCGTGGGGAGCTCCCGGGGACGCGGGGCCAGCCGCTGCGGTTTCCCGGAGGAAGCGCCGTCCCCGCCGCGCGGAAGCGGCGCCGTCCCGGCGCGGTTGAGCTGCTGCGCCCCGGATGTGCCGCTCGCTCCGGAGCGGAGACGGACGGGGCAGCACCTGTCCGGCCTCAGTGGCCTGTGTCACCAGATCCCCGTGTCCCCAAATCCCCGCATCCTCACGTCCCCAAATCCCGTTGTCCCTGCATCGTGATGGTCCCTTTGTCCCCKCATTCCCACGGTTCAGCGTTCCTGTATCCCGATGCCGCCACTTTCCCAGATCCCTTTGTCCCCAAGTCGCCACATCCCGGTGTCCCCACATGCCCCGATCCCTTTGTGCCCGCTTCCCAGCGTCCGCGCGTGCCCGCGGAGATCGCGGCAGGGCCGGCTCCCGGTACCGGGGCCGTTTCCCGGTCCTGGCGTGGGAGGTGGGCGGGGGAAGCGGCCGGGATGGGGGGAGTTTGGGGGGGGGGTTCTCCCGGTGCCCGCGGGGTCCCGGCGCTGCGGTGCCGCCCGGTACCGACAGGGGGCGCCCCCGCCTCCCCCGGGGCGGGTAMAGGCGGCGGGAGCGGCGCCGGCACCGGGCGGGATGGCCCGGGGCGCGCTCCGCCTGCTCTGCTGCGCCGCTGCCCTGCTCGCTGCCGCAGGTACCGGGCACCGGGGGGTCCGCGGGGTCCCAGGGGCACGGGGGGGAGGCGGCACCGGGGGCTGGGTGCTTCCCGGTACCGGCGGTGGGCGCGTCTGGGGCCTCCCCGCGCCCAGTTCCAGGCGTGGGGAGAAGCGTCCGGGGCACCGGGGACGTTCGGGGAGGTGACCACGCGTAGCGGTCTCCAGTGGGGCACTGGGGGGGTTCCGTGTCCCCTCTGGGGCTGGGGTCACCGGGGGGCTGTGCCGGGCTGGACCGGAGCACCGTGCCCCTCCCGGACCGTGGGCTGCCAAACCGGCTGCTCCTGGCACGGCTACCCTGGCACCGCATCGGCGCTCCCGGGGCACAGGGCTTCCCGGTATCCGGGGCCACCGTGGGCCCCCCGTTTCCAGCCTGGGCCCCCCGSACCCTCCCTGCACCCCGAGGGGCCTCGGCTCCCCCATCCTGGCACCCACGGGCTCCGTGCCATCCTGGCACAGGGTGGCAGGTGGGTGACAGCCCATCCCAGCGAGGCTGGCGGCCGTGGGCACCCCCAGGCACGCCGTGCTGGGGTGCTGGCTCTGCCACGGGGCATTTCTGYCCGGTGTCCCTCTGGGGCCAGCCTGGACTTGCTCCTCCTGTTGTGCAAACAGGGTTCGGGCAGATAAGGGGCACTGCCAGCGCTGCCCGGCAAACCTGCTCTGTCCCACGTGGCCGCGGGAGAGTCSCCGCCACGCCTGGCCCTGAGGGTGCCCCGTGGGTGCCACCGGGGCTGGGTGGGCACGTGTCCCTGCGCCCTGGCACTGCCCGCCCTGCCCTGCCTGTCCCCAGCAGCGCTGTGCCCGTGCCACCGCGGCTCGGGGAGCTCTTTCTGATTCTGGGGTTTGGTGCTGGCTGAATCCCAGATTTCTGTGTGATCAGAACCAGCTGGGAAAGGATCCCTGYGGGGCCGGGAGGTGGGGCAGGTGCTGCTGCCCTGCCAGGACCCTGCCAGGGCCCTGCCATGTGCTTGCTCAGCAGATCTCTCCTCTGAGGTCTGGAGCCAGGACGTGGCACTGATTCTGTCCCCACAGGGTCTGAGAACAGCACAGGGACAGCTGTGCCACTATCTCTGTCCCCTGCAGCCACCAGCCAGGGCACTCAGAGGCTGAGTGCACCTGGCCCTGATTTGGGARCAGTCAGTGCAGCTCCATCCAACCAAAGCAGAGCAGCAACCCCACCCAGCACCTCGAGATCAACAGCATCTTCAGCAGCTCCATCCAACCAAACCAGAGCACCGACCCCACCCAGCACCTCGGGATCAAAAACATCTCCATCATCTCCATCCAACACCACCACAGCACCAACCCCAACCAGCACCTCGGGATCAACAGCATCTTCAGCATCTCCATCCAGCACCACCACACCAAAAACTCCATCTAGTACCTCGAGATCAACACCTCCATCATCTGCATCCAACACCAGCACACCAGCAACTCCAAACAATATCTCAGAATCAACACTTGCATCATCTCCATCCAACACCACCACACCAACAACTCCATCCAACACCTCGGGATCAAAAACACCTCCATCATCTCCATCCAACACCAGCACACCAACAACTCCATCCAACACCTCGAGATCAACACCACCTCCACCATCTCCATCCAACACCACCACACCAACAACTCCACGCAATGTTTCGGGCTCAACACCTCCATTATCTCCATCCAACACCACCACAGCACCATCTTCAGCCAGGACACCCCCATCCAACGCCACCACGGCACCAACTCCATCCCACACGAGTGTGTCCAGACCCACAGAGCATCCATCCAGCCCGGCCCCCTCCTCACCCAGCCCCTCTGGGCCTGCCTCTCCTCCTGTGAGCCCGGGTCCCAACAGCACCAGCGCTGTCACCACCAGCTCCAGAAGGACAGCAGCCYCTGGGAGCTCCGGTGAGAGCCAGCCTGGGGGGCACTGGGCAGCTGGGGGACCTGGGGATGGCCATGGACCCCCCGGATCCCCAGCTGGGGCTGCGCTCACAGGAGGGCTCAGGGGTGCAGGTCCCACGGTGAGCCCAGAGCCCCCCCGGCTGCTCCCCCCTCCTTGGGGGGGTTGTTGAGGGCTCCCCTTKTGTCCCCCAGTCTGTGCCAGGGGGSTCRGGAGGTGGCACAGGAGCTGGGTGCCAGCTCTGTGATGGGTGGGGTGGTGGCAGTSGGGTGACTGGAGCCAGGATTGAGGCACCTCTTTCTCCGGGGTGCTTGGAGGCTGGGCATGAGCCTCGGTGGGGGGAAATAACTGGGTGCCAGGGGGTAATAACGGGGTGCCAGGGGGGAAATAATTGTGTGCCAGGGGGAATAATGGAGTGCCAGGGGGGAAATAACGGGGTGCCAAGGGGAATATGGAGTGCCAGAGGGGAAATAACGGGATGCCAAGGGGTAATAACGGGGTGCCAGGGGGGAATAACGGGGTGCCAGGGGGTAATAATGGAGTGCCAGAAGGGAATAACGGGGTGCCAGGGGGTAATAATGGAGTGCCAGAAGGGAATAACGGGGTGCCAGGGGGAATAACGGGGTGCCAGGTGTAATAACTGGGTGCAAGGGGTAATAACGGGGTGCCAGGGGGAATAACTCGGTGCCAAGGGGAATAACGGGGTGCCAAGGGGAATAACGGGGTGCCCATCTCGCCCCACAGAGCAGCCCCCCACCGAGCCGAGCCCTGCCGTGGTCGCTGCCGTCTCCCTGGCCGTGTGCCTGCTGCTGGCCGGGCTGGCCGCGCTGCTGGTGCGGCGCTCCCGGCGCGGGACCCCCCCCTTCCAGCACCTGGATGAGGTGCCCATGGTGCGTGGGGGGCCGGGGGGGGATTTGGGGAGGGGGCAGCAGCTCCGGGTGCTCACCCCGCTCTCGTTCTCTTCCTCCCCAGAGCAAAGTGAACGGAGGGGCTCCCCGCGCCCACCCCCAGCTGAGCCCACCGCTGCAGCCCCCGCTCCGCTCAATAAAGAAGCGCCCCTGCCTCTGCTTTGCCCGTCTGCCGCTGTGCTCTGGCAGCCCGTCGGGAAACCCCCCGGCTCCCGGGAGGCCCCGGCCGCATTTCGGGGTGCCCGGAGCCGGGCCGCAGCCGCGGGGTGTTCCCGGTGCGGCGGGGCCCGCGCAGCGCCCCGGGCGGTGCACAGTGGGAGGGAGCGAGCGGCCAGGCACGCACGGCGCTTCCTTCTGCTCCGGCTGCACCTCGGCCGGGGCGCGGCGCTCGCACGCGAGGACCGCGGCACCGTGTACGCGGGCTGCGGGCGGGCCGGGGGGCGCAGGCCGTCGGGACCCCCGTGCGGCACCGGACGGCTGCAGGGTTGGGAATGCAGGCCGCTGCGTGGTGCCGGCGGATCCCGTGGGGTCGGTTGTGGGGGCTTGCGGGTGCGGCCCCGGTGCGCCCGGTGCTCGGGGGGCGGTGGTGCAGTGGCCGGGCGGGTCATTACGCGGCACCGTGGGTTCGTGACTTCCGTGGTGCTGCGGGCGGGGGCCCCCCCCGGCCTAAATCCTTTCGCTGTCCCCCATCAGCCCCGGAGCACCGGAGTGGGGCGGGGGGGCTCCCGAAACCCGAGGTAGGGCTGAGCGCCGCCGCAGCCCGTCGTGGCCAAGTAAATCACGGCGGGGAGGAGCCCGCGCGCTCCCGGCCCCGCGGGTGGCCCGGGGGTGTCCCCAGCCGCGGGAAGGGGGTCCCCGCACCGTTGCGCCCCTCCCGGCCGTGGCTCCGTGAGCTCCCCCCGCAGGGAGGCGATGAGACGGGAGCCGGGGACAGCGCTGCCCTTCCTCGGCGCGGAGTGCAGACTGGCCCGGAGCCACCGGCGGGGCGAGGGGTGTCCCGGGGGGCSAGGGGTGTCCCCGCTATGAGCGTCCCAGCGCCGGGCCCCCGGGCAGCAATAACCGGGCTGGCGGCGCTGAGCGGGAGTTAATTATCCCCTTAATGGGCGGTTAATTATTATTCACCTCTGCGTAATTGCGCGCCGGCTCCGGGGGTTTTTCCGGCGGGGTCCCGGGGGAAGCCAGGGGGGTCCTCTCCGGTGGCGGCGGGAGCGGGAGGAGGACGGGGGGAGTCCCGGAGGCTCCGTGCGCTGCGGGCGGAGCCGCTCCCGGCGCCCCGGCTGTGCCTTTCCCGGTGCCCCCCTGGCCCAGGTACCACCCGGTGCCCCCGCCTGCAGCGCGCACCGTGTCCGCCAGGGGGCGCCGGCGCGCTACCGGCGCTCGGTACCGGCGGGGGGGGCGGGGGGCGCTGCCCGGGCTGGACCCTCGGGCCGGGATCTGCAGGGACCCCCCCCATCCCGGGGCCGCTCCCGCGCCCCTCACCGCCGCTCCGTTTCCCGGCAGCGCTGCCGCGATCCCGCCGAGGCCGCCCCGTCGGGCCCGGGAGCGGCGGTGGGCGCCGTGCGCCGGCGTTTCTCCGGGACCCCGCTGCTGCCGCCGCTGGGCTGCCGGTTGGCGGAGGCGGCCCGCGCCCCCGAGCCCGAGGCTGCCCGGGTGGTGTTCACCATCGAGGAGAGCGGCCCCAGCAGCGGCGATGAGTCCGAGCCCCCCCGGTAAGGGCGGCACGGGGAGCGGGGAGGCGATGCCCCGGTGGCACCGGGAGCGGGTTACCGGGCAGGGCACGGCTGGCGGGGGATGCTCCCGGGTTCAGCACCGGCGGCCGGACAGCGGCACTGGGGCAGAGCACCCGGTGGGTTGGGGACAAACTCCTCTGTCACCGACCCCGCTGTGCCAGCCCCGGGATGTGCATTGCGGTCACCGCCTGTCCCTGTCACCCCCAACACTCCTGTCCCCCACTGTCCCTGTCCCCCCCATCCCCTTTTCCCACCACCCGTCCCTGTCCTCACCCCCTCCCGTCCCCATCCCGTGTCCCAGCCGGAGCCACCGCCGGGCTGGCCTGGCCCTGCCCGAGGTGACCTCGGTCCCTCCCGCRGTGGCTCGGGCCCAGCTGTGCTATTTTTGGGCCATTCCCCCTGTCCCGTGCCTCTTCCAGCCCGGCTTGTGGGGACAGCAASGAGCTGGCACAGCCGAGGGACACGGCTCTGGTGTCACTTGTCCTGCACAGACACGTGGGGACAGTGACACTCCGAGAAGGACTGGCTGTCCTGGGGACAGGCACTGGCTGTCCTGCGGCCGGCCCAGCCCTCGCTGCCAGCCAGCACGGGGGGCTCTTCCCCCTGTCCCACATCCCCCATGTCCCTGTCCCCACCCCTCTGCCCTGCTGTCCCCACGGACAAGGCAAGGTGACCCCTCAGGACCCCCCTCCGGTGGGTTTTGGGGTCCCCCCCTGGCAGGGGGGCTCTGTTGTGTCCCTCCTGGCTCCCTGCCACCTGCTGGGTATTTTTGTGGCCATCAGGACCAGCCGGGAGCCACCTCCTGCTGCATCGGGCTGGGCAGGCGCCACCTCCCACGGCCACCTCGCAGTGGGTCCCCCACAGTGTCACTGTCACCAGCTGGACCTCCCCCTGCTCGGGAGTGGCTCCAGGGAGGGGCTGGGGCACGGCGTGGGGCGGCTTTGGCTCTCACAGGTCCCTCGGTGGCACCGTGGCATGTCCACACACACCACGTGTCCTGGGATGCTCCGAGCTCAGCTGTGTCCCTCGGTGGCACCATGGCACTGCCACACTGCGAGTTCGGGATGCTTCGGGCTCAGCCACGTCCCTCTGTCCCTCCGTGGCACCGTGGCACAGCCACACTGGGATGCTCCAAGCTCAGCTGTGTCCCTCGGTGGCACCGTGGCACTGCCACACTGCGAGTTCGGGATGCTTCGGGCTCAGCCACATCCCTCTGTCCCTCCGTGGCACCGTGGCACAGCCACACTGCGTGTCCAGGATGCTCCAGACCCAGTTGTGTCCTTTGGTGGCACCGTGGCACAGCCACACCGCGTGTCCAGACTCACAGACTCACTTGTGTCCCTCCATGGCACTATGGCACAGCCACACTGCATGTCCAGGATGCTCCAGACTCACTTGTGTCCCTCTGTGGCGCCGTGGCACAGCCACACTTCGTGTCAGGGATGCTCCAGACCCAGCTGTGTCCCTCCGTGGCACCGTGGCACAGCCACACTGCATGTCCAGGATGCTCCAGACTCACTTGTGTCCCTCCGTGGCACCGTGTCACAGGCACACCGGGATGCTCCGTGCTCAGCCGTGTCCCTCCGTGGCACCGTGGCCCGTCTGCTCCGCACCTCTGGCTCCCTGGGGGCTTCGCGGGCCGCTGCTCCGTGTCCCCGGGCAGAGCCCCCCTGCCCTTTCGGGAGCAGCTGCCGCCTCGGGGCCAGCAGCGTGCCCGGTGGCACCGGGCCAGCGAGGGGCCACGTGCCCGGCCCGCCAGGCACACCGGGGGGGGACCGGCTCCCTGCGCGGCCGCCGGAGCCAGACAGTTGTTTAATTTCCCAGGCGCAGGGCGGGAGGGGGATGGAAAGTTTCCCGGGGCTGCCGGGGCCGGGACGGCCGCGCGCTTCCTGCTCCGCACCGGGGGCGCCGCGGCCTCGCCGCCAGCGCGGGGGTCCCTGAGCGGCCATGCTACCCACCGCGCCCCGCTCGCCGGCGGCTTCTCCGGCCACGTCCCCCCGCAATTCTCCCGTGCTCTTCAGGAAGCTCCTGATGAACCAGAGCATCCGCCTGCAGCGGCGCTTCACCGTGGCGCATCCCCTCTGGTAAGGGGGGCGCGCCGGCGGGGGGGTGGCACCGGCCTGGGCTCCCGCCGGAGCTGTGGCTCGCCCTCGGGGCTCTGGGCACGAGGAGGGGACAGCGGTGTCCCCTCAGGGGCAGGGGGAGCCGCCGGACGAGCGGGGCTGAGCACGGACACGCTCGTGGCAGGGACCCGGTGGGGACAGAGGGGACTTTGCCCCCCGAGTCAAGGCACCGACGCRCCCRCCGCGGYTCCTCCGTGCCCTCCCCGCCTCGGRGCTCTGTGGGGTCGGTTTTGGGGTGCCGGCCCCACCTGCGGGGCGCCCTGGGGCTCGGCACATCCCTCCTAASCAGCGACAGCAGATATTTATAGCGGCCCCGGCCCCCCCGGCACGGACAGCGCTCCGAGGTCATCAGTGCCGAAACGAGGGGGGTTAATTGGGCACCGACCCCGTGGCGGGGGCTCGTGTCCCCCGGGGCTGTCCCCCGCGGTGGCAGCGGGGTCAGGGCTGGTGGCACGGGGCCGGGAACAGACGCGGGCATCGCCCCGCGGGGCCGTCGGAGGGACAATGCGGCTTTGTGCGGCCGGTACCATCGGCGATGGGAAGCCGAGGCAGGAAAACAAGGGGCTGCGGGATGGCATGACGCGGTGCCGGCTGGCACTGCCACCGCCGCCGCCGGGCACGGCCGCGCCACAGCCGCCGGGGCTGCCGGAGCGGGACGATGCTGCCGGGCAGCCGGTGCCCGTCCCGGAGGCACTCCTGCATCGGGTACGTGCTGGGACACGCTGGGGACACGCTGGGGACGCGGCGGCATCTGCGCTTTCCCGAGCTCTGGGTGCCTTGTCGCCGTCCCCGCGGCGGTGGCGGCTGCGGGAGGGGACAGGGCTGGTGGCCCTCGCTGTGTCCCTGTTGCGCGCAGCCTTTCCCATGACCCCGGGGCCGGCAGGGTGGGAGAGGCGGCCGCGGCCGGCTTGGGGACGCTGCGGGGTCACCGTGGCTGTCCCTGTCCCCCCCGGATGCGCACGGCTGCCAGGTGACTCCGGCTGGGGTGGCCCTGGGCTGCCGCCAGCGTGTCCCCAGGGGCCGGGGCTTGGCTTCTGCGGCGGTTTCTGTCCTTCGATGTCCCCTGGCTCCGTGCCGTGGCTGGGATAYTGTCCCCTCCATGGGACACGGCACCTCCAGACGGGGCTGATGGAGGCTTTGGAGGATTTGGGACCGCGGTGACAGGTAAGGGGAGGGACAGGCGGGAGCCAGCCCTTCCTGGGGTCCCTGSAGCTGGGAGCTTCAGGGCAGTGCGTGCTGTCCCAGCTGGGGGACATGGGACAGCCTGGCTCTGCCTGTCAGGGTCCCAGGTGCCAGCAGAGAGCGGAGAGGGTCCCTGTGGCCGAGCTGTGCCCGTTCTCAGCGGGTGGAGGAGCCAGCAGGGCCAGACCGGGCCCCGCTGTCACCACAGGGTCACCAAGGCCGAGCGTGCCGGACACAGCGGGACGGTGGCACCGAGAGCCCCACAAACCCGGCAGCATCCCCCGGGCTGAGGCCCCCGTGCCAGCCCTGTGCCCTCTCCCCTCACAGCTTTGACCTGGAGAATGGCCCCCCCGGGCGGGGCGCCCTGGACCCCCAGGCCAGCCCGGGCGCGGGGCTGGTCCTGCAGGGCTCCTTCTCGCACGGCCAGCGCCGCGAGTCCTTCCTGTACCGCTCCGACAGCGACTACGACCTGTCCCCAAAAGCCATGTCCCGCAACTCCTCCATCGCCAGCGACCTGTGAGTGCCCCCCAGCCCACCCCCCCCGGGACCCCCTTTTCCCTGCCCTGCCCTCCGCGGGGCTCACGCTCCCTGTGCTCCCGCAGGCACGGAGAAGACATGATCGTCACACCCTTTGCCCAGGTAGGTGCCRGGGGGACACGGGAGGGGACAGGGCCAGCAGGTGTCCCGGGGGGCTCCGCAGCCCGAGCCCAGCCCCCTGTCGCCCCCCAGGTCCTGGCCAGCCTCCGCACCGTCCGCAGCAACCTGAGCCACCTGCAGGACCGCGCTGGCATCAAGTGAGCGGCCGCGGGGTGGGAGGGCGAGGATGTCACCCGAGTGGGGACCCCAGCCCACGGCCGGGGGTGGCACCGCTGTGGGGGTCACAGCTCCTGAGCCCCCCGTGTTTGACAGGCGAGGCTCCAGCAGCAGCCTGCCCTCGGGGAGCAAGGCCAGCCTGTCCGGTGAGTGGGGGGGAACGCTGGCGGGGAGGTTTCGGGACGAGCTGGCTGTCCCCGTGTCCCCAGGCTGTGTCCTGCCGTGCCCTGGGGGTGCAGCCGCCTCCCCCAGGCCGAGGCAGAGCTGCGGCTTTGCCCTTTGGGATCCGTGTCTGGTTTTCGGCAGCTCCTCCCGCCCTTCGCGGCGGTGGAAAAGCTCCCGTTGACGTCAAACCTTCCATTAATAAAAGGCCGGCGGTGAGCGGGGCCCCGCGGGAGCCCGGCTGCCCCCGGGGCTGGCTGTCACCCCACGGGACAGCGTGGCACGCCGCGTGCCGGGGCTGCCGGGCCGCGGGCACRGCGCGCCGGGGCTGGGCCCCGCTGCCCAGGGATGCCCGACCCCCCGTGCCCCCCGTGCCCCCCGCTCGGGGGGTGCTGGGACCCCCCAGGCTGGCCAGCCCCCGCGTTTGGGGTGGCACCAGCCCCCCCGAGCCGGGTGGCCGCGCTGCTGGCGGGTCCCTTGCCAAGCTGGCGGGTGCCCCCAGCAGAAGATGCCCACCAGAAGCTCTCGAGGGAGACCCTGGAGGAGCTGGATTGGTGCTTGGACCAGCTGGAGACGCTGCAGACCAGGCACTCGGTCAGCGAGATGGCCTCCAACAAGGTRAGGGACCTTTKCACGGCCACCCTGYTGGGCATGGGGACCCCAGAGYCCCCCGGGGTGTCCTGSCAGCCCCCCACACCCTGACCCTGCCACCCACCCGCAGTTCAAGCGGATGCTGAACCGGGAGCTGTCGCACCTGTCGGAGACCAGCCGCTCTGGGAACCAGGTGTCCGAGTACATCTCCAGCACCTTCCTGGGTGAGGACCCCCGCCCCAGGGTCACCTCCTGCTGCTGGCAGCAGGGTGGGCTTTGTGCCCCAGAGAGCTGGGGTGCCCACGGGGAGGATGCCAGCRGAGGGTCCCTCTTGCTTCTTGTGGWGGAATGGARTGKGGGGASCAGGGGGGTTYTCCCGGGTGTCCCAGTGGGATTTGTCCCACAGATGTCACAGCATTTGTCCTGGCTGGGAGTGCTGGCTCATRCTGGTGTATACTGGTGCACTGGGGCTGTTGGGGCCACCCCTGTGTGCCCCGGAGGAGTCCCCTGGTAGATGTGTGGCCTGGTGAAGTGCTGCAGCCCCCACATTGTCACAGTGTGCCCTGTGCCTGTCCTGGGCGTGACCCRGGGAGGTGCTGGCAGTGACATTCGGCCTGCCCGTGTCACCCCAGACAAGCAGCATGAGGTGGAGATCCCCTCGGCGCTGGCCAAGGACAAGGAGAAGGAGCGGAGGAAGCGGCCCATGTCCCAGATCAGCGGCGTCAGGAAGCTCAAGCACAGCTCCAGCCTGGCGGCCGCCGGCATCCCCCGCTTCGGGGTGCGCACGGAGCACGAGGCGCTGCTGGCCAAGGTGGGCCCTGGCAGGGTGACCCCCCCGGCCGCGGGGTCCCCAGCACCGGCCCCCCACTGATCTCTGTCCCTCTGCTGCCCAGGAGCTGGAGGACACCAACAAGTGGGGGCTGGACGTGTTCAAAGTGGCCGAGTACTCGGGGAACCGCCCGCTGACCGTCATCATGTACAGCATCTTCCAGGTGAGCCTCGCGCCGCGGCGGCCCTGTCCCCGTGCCCGCGTGGGGACGAGCCACCTCCTCCTCCTCCTCCCTGCAGGAGCGGGACCTGATGAAGACCTTCCGCATCCCCGTCAACACCTTCATCACCTACATGCTGACGCTGGAGGACCACTACCACGCCGACGTGGCCTACCACAACAGCCTGCACGCCGCCGACGTGGCGCAGTCCACGCACGTCCTGCTCTCCACGCCCGCCCTGGAGGTGATTCCTGGTCACCTGAGGCCACCCAGSTGTGCCTGGCYGGGCTGGCACGTGTYCCCARTGTCTTTTCCCACCATTCCTAGGCTGTCTTCACGGACCTGGAGATCCTGGCTGCCATCTTTGCCAGCGCCATCCAYGACGTTGACCACCCCGGGGTCTCCAACCAGTTCCTCATCAACACCAGTGAGCTGGGGCTCAGGGATGGACCTGGGGGATCCTAGGGTCATCTGGGGGTGACCAGTGCTGTCTCACAGACTCAGAGCTGGCCCTGATGTACAACGACGCCTCGGTGCTGGAGAATCACCACCTGGCCGTGGGCTTCAAGCTGCTGCAGGAGCAGGACTGCGACATCTTCCAGAACCTGAGCAGGAAGCAGAGGCAGACGCTCCGTAAAATGGTCATCGACATGGTATGGGGGGGCTGCACCTGCCCAGGCTGGGGTCTGGGCTGGGGGACCAGGCTGGGACCCCTTCCCACCTCTCCCTGCCCAGGTGTTGGCCACGGACATGTCCAAGCACATGAACCTGCTGGCGGATCTGAAGACCATGGTGGAGACCAAGAAGGTGACCAGCCTGGGGGTGCTGCTGCTGGACAACTACTCCGACCGGATCCAGGTGGGAATCCTTCCAAACGCTGCAGGTGGTCCATCCCAGACCTGGCTGCCGGGATGTCCATTTGGTGCCACCACATCCCCAGCTCTGGCCTGCCGGGATGTCCCATTTGGTGCCACACACCATTCCAAACCCACTGGGGGGCCAAGCGGCGTTCGTGGCCCAGTGTGGGTGGCCCTGGGGTACAGAGGACACGCTGTCCATGCCCGCAGGTCCTGCAGAACATGGTGCACTGTGCGACCTCAGCAACCCCACCCAGGCCTCTGGAGCTGTACCGGCAGTGGACCGACCGCATCATGGTGGAGTTCTTCCACCAGGGGGACCGGGAGCGGGAGAAGGGCATGGAGATCAGCCCCATGTGCGACAAGCACACCGCCTCCGTGGAGAAATCCCAGGTGAGACACACCTGGGGACATGGGGACACACCTGGGGACACNATGGAGATCAGCCCCATGTGCGACAAGCACACCGCCTCCGTGGAGAAATCCCAGGTGAGACACACCTGGGGACATGGGGACACACCTGGGGACACACCTGGGGACACCTGGGGCCATGGGGGGTACAGGGAGATCAGCCCCTGGACAAGCACAGCGCCTCCGTGGAGAAATCCCAGGTGGGACACACCTGGGGACACACCTGGGGACATGGGGACACACCTGGGGACACCTGGGGCCATGGGGGGACACACCTGGGGACAAGGGGACACACCTGGGGACATGGGGGGTACAGGAGATCAGCCCCTGAACAAGCACAGCACCTCCGTGGAGAAATCCCAGGTGAGGGACACCTGGGGACATGGGGACACACCTGGGGCCATGGGGGGTACAGGAGATCAGCCCCTGCACAAGCACACCGCCTCAGTGAAGAAATCCCAGGTGAGACACACCTGGGGACATGGGGACAAGGGGACACACCTGGGGACATGGGGGGTACAGGAGATCAGCCCCTGGACAAGCACAGCACCTCCGTGGAGATGTCCCAGGTGGGGTGGCAGCCCGGGGACAGGGCAGGGTGGCAGCCCGGGGACAGGGCAGGGTGGCAGGGCCGGGCAGGGGGCTCAGCTCCGCCTCCCCCCAGGTGGGATTCATCGACTTCATCGCCCACCCGCTGTGGGAGACCTGGGCCGACCTGGTGCACCCGGACGCGCAGGAGCTGCTGGACACGCTGGAGGACAACCGCGAGTGGTACCAGAGCATGATCCCGCGCAGCCCCTCCCCGCCGCCCGCCGCCCCCGCCGCCTCCCCCGCCGCCACCGACAAGTTCCAGTTCGAGCTGACGCTCGAGGAGGAGGAGGAGGAGGAGGAGGAGGGTGAGTCGGACACGGAGCTGGAGGGCGCCGAGAGCCCCCTGGACGAGGACAACAGCGGCTCCAAGACGCCGGGCACGGATGACTCGGAGCCGGCCGACGCCAAGCGGCTCTCCCCCGGCCCCGGGGACCGCGGCTCGCCCGTGCCCCGCCCCAGCGACGTGGACAACCGGCAGGCGCTGGAAGGGACGCTGCCGAAGGACGGTGGCAGCGGGTGCTCCGTGCCAGGGCCCGAGGGCAGCCAGGGGCTGTGCCTGGACACGGAGGGCAATGTCACATTCCTGTCCCTGGGCACGTAGCGGCACCGGCCCGGGGGACGTGGGACTGGGCACTGCCCTGAGCGGCGCTGGGGACACTGGGGAGCRCTGGCACTGCAGGGACTCGGAGGCACCCAGGATGTGTCCCCGTCTGGGAGCTGGGCAGGTGCTGACAGGTGCGAGGACGCTGCTGGATTTCTCCTGGGAAAGGTCCCTGTCCCCTTCAGACAGGGCGTGGGGACAGCCCAGCCTCTGCTGCGGGCCCAGCCCAGCCCTGGGGACATCGCACCGCACAGGGCTGCAGGAAGAAGCATTCCAGCACCTTCCCCTGGCAGGACGGCAGCCCCGGGGCGGCACCAGGTGGGCAGAGGGTGCCGGTGACCCCCCCAGCACGAGGCACCCCCAGGCACGGCACGGGCACGGCTCAGTGCTTTATTTATTTGGGGGACAARTTCACTTTTTAAAGCCTTTTGTAGCTCACTTTTTACTACGAGCCTCCCCGAGGCTCACACACATTTTTGGGGCGGAAAGATGCTTTTTTTTAGCGGGGGGGAGGAAAGTTCCATTTCTGCTCTGTCATCACTCCAAATGCCATTTGTATTTCACACTTCGGACCCTGGCGGGTGCTGTCACCACCACCCCACACCCCCATCTCCATTATCCTGCCTGGGGCAGGGTCCTTTGGCATTCTTCCTTCACCTTCCAGAGATTAAACCCGGTTTGTTCCACCCTTAACCTGAGCCTTGCGAGCGCCTCTCTGTGTCACGGGAGCCGCAGGCAATGTCCCCAGGCACTGCCGCGGTTGGCGGCCCCGTCTCCCGCCGGGCACCGGGCAGGGCCTGGCTGTGCGCTGGAACAAAAGCCAGCTCCTCCCTGGAAACGCCGATCCATCRCTGGCAAACACGACCTGCTAAGGTAAATATTTAATCGCCGGCTTGGCGCGGCGCGGAGCCCGCTCCCGGCTCTTCCGCATTGCTCCCCACGGGGATTTACCTCCACAAACGCGGCCCCACCCGGGGCACTGCCCGGGCACGTGGGGCCCTCCCCCCCTGCCTGCCCTGGCAGCGGCGGTGGAACCTCCGGAGCTGACGGTTCTTCCCCAGCCCAGCCGTTCTCCAGGGTTTGGCCGGGAGAGCCGGGTCCTGCACGGGGTGCTGGCGGCTCGGTGCCATCCCTGGTGGTGCTGGATGTCCCCCTGGCTCTGCAGATAGAAACGGGCTGAGGCTCTGTGCTCTCAAATCCCTCAAATCCAGATCCAGCCCAGACTCTGCCAGGCTGGAGTGGGGCAGGGGGAAAAAGCCCTTTTCCCCCCCATTTCTGGCTGGGGGGCTGCAGCATGAGGGGCGTAGTGGGGCTGTTGGTTGGAGAAGGTGATGGAAAATGGCCACGGCAGCCTGGATCCATCCCTGAGCCTGGATCCATCCCTAATTCTGGCACCATCCCTAATTCTGGTTCCATCCCTAAGCCTGGCTCCATCCCCATGGCCCCGTGTCCACCCCATGGCTCCATCCCTGCTCGCCCACCCCAGGCCGTGCCACCCATGCCGTGCCACCTCACTGTCCCTGAGGGCCGTGCTCCACATCCCCGCTGCCCACCCGTGTCCGGCTCGGTCCTGCCGGGGCTGTGGGTGTGCAATGAGCCTGGGCAGGAGCCAGGAGCGGCACGGGCACGGAGAGCACGGAGCCCCCGGGCGGGGCAGGGCAGGGCAGGGCCCGGGAGGCTCCGGGGCCAAGGCGGGCCAGGGCGGTGCCGCTGCCCTCAGGCCGCCATATGCTGCCGGCCCTAATCCCCGCTGGAGCCGCAGGGCGAGGGAGGACATGGCCGCCCACCTGCGCACCAGCCCCRCCTCAGCGCCAGCCGCCCTGTCACGGCAAGGATCTGCTTGCCCGCCACTGCAGGTCTAGGGAAGGCGTCGCGATAGCGCGCCATGTCGCGACAGGGAGGCTGTCAAATTTCGTCCCCCCCTTTGAGTGGGAATGGTTCGCCCTACACCCCCGCCGGCTCTAGGGGTGGTTCATCCCGGCGCCCCGCGGAGCCGCGGGTCCGGCACCCGACACCACTGCGCGGGCGGAGGGGAGAGGCGGCGGCCCACCACCAGCGCCGGAGGGGGGGTCTCCTCCCCCGTCCGGCCGCGCTGTCCATCAAAGCGCGCGCCGAGCCAATTCATGCACCTCCTCAGGGCGCGCCCGTGACGTCCATGCTCATTTACATAGCGAGCGGTCCGCCCGCCAGCCGACGTCACCGGGCTCAACCATCTGCTGCAGTCGCTGCGGGGAGGAGGCGGTGGCGCGAGCGGCGCAGAGGTGAGAACCCCCCCCCCCCCCCAACCTACCGGCCCCCCCCAGCGACAGCCCCACCGGGACCACCCCGATGACCCCCACCGGACCCCCCCGGCACCGGGAGGGAGGGGCGGCTTGCAGCGGAGGAGCCGGAGGCTGGGGGGGATTGATGATGATGATGGATGCAGGCGCGGGGGGGCTTGCGCAGGGTCTGGGGGGGGCTCGGGTTGCGGCGGGGACCGACGTGGCGTGCAGCGGGGTGCGGGCTGCCGGGAGGAGCAGGAGGTGACCCCCCTCCCCATCAGCCCCGTGCGCGCCCCCCTGTCAGCACCTGAACCCCCCCATCAACACTAACCTGACCCTGCCACCATCAACACCCTGGAACCCTCCCCCCCGATCAGCATCCTGAACCCCGTCCATTCATCACCCTGACCCCCCATCACACCCTTGACTCCCCATACAGCGCCCCGACCCGCCCCCTCAGCAACCCAACATGCCCATTTCCTGCACGCCCTCCCGCGCATCCCTGCTGCATCATGTCCCGCATCCCCCTGCTCCTCCCTGGGCACGCACCTCACCTCCTTGCTGCCCCCTTGCCTGGCATCCCTGCTGGGGTCCCCTCATCCCCCGGGGTCCCGTGCCACCCCCCGGGCCCCGTGCCACCCGGCTCGGCCACCCCCGGGTCCCGTGCCATCCCGGGGTCCCCAGTGCATCCACCCCGGTCCGTGCCACCCCCCGGTCCCCGTGCCACCCCCCGGTCCCTGTCACCGCGCTGGCCGTGCCGCGCGGGGGCACCGCCGCCGGTGCCATTTTGTCACCGGGAAGATGCGGGAGAGGCTGCGGCGCCCCGGCCGCACCCGCAACGCCACCGGCAGATCCCGGCAGCCACGGCAAAGCCTGGGAGCCGTGGCAAAGCCTGGAAGCCGTGGCAATTCCTGAGAGCCACGGCAAAGCCTGGAAGCCACGGCAATTTTCCTGGGAGCCGTGGCAAAGCCTAGAAGCCACGGCAAATCCTGAGAGCCGTGGCGATTCCTGGTAGCCACAGCAATTCCTGGGAGCTGTGGTAAAGCCTGGAAGCCACAGCAATTCTTAGGAGCCGTGGCAATTCCTGGCAGCCGTGGCAAATCCTGGCAGCCACGGTAATTCCTGAGAGCCACAGCAATTCCTGGGAGCCATGGCAGTTTTCCTGGTGGCTGTGGCAATTCCTGATAGCCACGGCAATTCCTGGGGCAATTCCTGGCAGCCACGGTAATTCCTGAGAGCCATGGCAAAGCCTGGGAGCCGTGGCAATTCCTGTGAGCCATGGCAGTTCTTGGCAGCCACGGCAATTCCTGACAGCCACGGCAATTCCTGGGGCAATTCCTGGCAGCCGTGGCAATTCCTAGGAGCCACAGCAATTCCTGGGAGCCGTGACAATTCCCGGCAGCTGTGGCAAATCCTGGTAGCCACAGCAAAGCCTGGGAGCCAGGGTGAATCTCTGTGGCCGTGGCAAAYGCCGTGGGCCACGTGCCCCACATTTACCGTGGACACACCTGCTCTGCAGGTGACAGGAGGTGGCCTCTCCCTCTCTGAGCCCTTYGGGGCTGGGTGACCCATGGATGGCCACACCACGGCCCATCCTGAGCCAAAACATCCCAAATCCGTGCTGGGAAATGGCTCCGAGCGGGGCCGGGCGCTGGCAGGGCTGTCACGGCCTCTCCCCACCCTGCAGATGGCGTCGGCTACTGACTCCCGCTATGGGCAGAAGGAATCCTCGGACCAGAACTTCGATTACATGTTCAAGATCCTGATCATCGGCAACAGCAGCGTGGGCAAAACCTCCTTCCTGTTCCGCTACGCCGACGACTCCTTCACGCCCGCCTTCGTCAGCACCGTCGGCATCGACTTCAAGGTCAAGACCATCTACAGGAACGACAAACGCATCAAGCTGCAGATCTGGGTGAGCACAGAGAGCCCTGGGTGCCCCCAGAGCCCTGGGCTGGGGTGGGGCGGTGGGGAGATGGTGGTGTGGGGAGATGGACGGTGGGGGTGGTGGTCAGTGAGGGGTGGGGGTCACTGTGGGATAATCCTTGGTTGGGTGATGGTCACTATGGGGTGATGGTCATTATGAGATAATTCTCGGTTGGGTGACAGTCAGTGAGGGGTGGTGGTCACTATGGGGTGATGGTCACTGTGGGATAATGCTCAGTTGGGTGAAGGTCAGTGTGGGGTGGTGGTCAGTGTGGGGTGATGGTCACCGTGGGGTGATGGTCACTGTGGGATGATCCTTGGTTGGGTGGTGGTCACTGTGGGGTGATGGTCACTGTGGGATGATGGTCACTATGGGGTTATGGTCACTATGGGATAACGCTCAGTTGGGTGATCGTCAGTGTGGGGTGACGGTCACTATGGGGTGATGGTCACCATGGGACAACGCTCGGTTGGGTGAAGGTCACTATGGGGTGATGGTCACCATGGGACAACGCTCGGTTGGGTGAAGGTCACTGTGGGATGATCCTTGGTTGGGTGGTGGTCACTATGGGGTGATGGTCACTGTGGGATAATGCTCAGTTGGGTGAAGGTCAGTGTGGGGTGACGGTCACTATGGGGTGATGGTCACTGTGGGATAACGCTCGGTTGGTGAAGGTCACTGTGGAGCTGCCCCACCAGGGCGATTCCAGGTTGGAGCCAGACCTGCCCCCATGGTGGGACCCCTGTGGGGGTGTCACCGCACCCCCGGGGTGACATTCAGCTGTCCCCTGTCCCCCCAGGACACGGCGGGGCAGGAGCGGTACCGCACCATCACCACCGCCTACTACCGCGGGGCCATGGGCTTCATCCTCATGTACGACATCACCAACGAGGAGTCCTTCAACGCTGTGCAGGACTGGTGAGCACCACGGGGGGCTCTGGGCACCCCACACCGCCCCAGCCGMCCCCTCCCCACCCCTCTGATCCCCCTCTCCCTTCCCCAAGGTCCACCCAGATCAAGACCTACTCGTGGGACAACGCCCAGGTGCTGCTGGTGGGGAACAAGTGTGACATGGAGGACGAGCGCGTGGTGTCCTCGGAGAAGGGCCGCCAGCTCGCCGAGCACCTGGGTGAGTTGGGGAGGGGGAGCCCCCCACCACGGCTGCCAGCCCACAATTAATTTAATTAAGGGCTYAATTCCCTGCGTGTAATCGCTTTGCTCCGACCTCAGCGGTGACTTGGCRCCTGGTGAAAAACCACAGAGTCACTGCACAGCTTAAACTCTCTGTGAGARGCTGGGGGGAGGATCTGGGGGGTTCTTTGGGTGGGAAAAACGGGATTTTGGGGGTGATGGGGGCAGGTTGCAAACCCTTTAAATATTGAATGAGGAGGAGGAGGAGGAGCCGCGCGGGGTCGGACGCGGGGCCGGATCTTTGACGTGCGTGCGTGTCCCTCGTCCCTCTGTCCCCTTCCACATTGTCCCCCCTGCCTTCCCCACCACCTCAGGGTTTGAGTTTTTCGAGGCCAGCGCCAAGGACAACATCAACGTGAAGCAGACCTTCGAGAGGCTGGTGGACATCATCTGCGAGAAGATGTCGGAGTCGCTGGACACGGCCGACCCCGCGGTCACCGGCGCCAAGCAGGGCCCCCAGCTCACGGACCAGCAGGCCCCCCCCCACCAGGACTGTGCCTGCTAGGGGCCAGCCCCCCCCAGATCCCCCCAAAATCCGGTCAGTGCACCCCAAACCCCCCCCCCCGAGCTCCTCCTCTTGGGGGTCCCGCGGGGGCTTTTGCTGCTGATACCTCCGAAAGGGCTGCGGCCCCTCTAGGAGCCCCCCACCCCAATTCATTAGGCTATGCCCCCCACCCCTTAATTTATTTTTAAGCCTGGGCTGGTAGAAAACTTTCCCCCCCCCCTCATTCTGCTTTTAATCACTGTCAAGAAACCATCACCCCCAGCCCCATTTGCCCTGGTGAAACCCCCCAGCCTGTCCTGGCACCCCTTGCCCTGGAGACCCCCCTGTCCTGGGACCCCCTGTCCTGGCACCCCTTGCCCTGGAGACCCCCCTGTCCTGGTACCCCCTGCCCATTTTCCTGCCCTGGGACCCCCTGTCCTGGGGATCCCCCTACCCTGGGACGCCCCCCTGCTCTGGAACCCCCTGTCCTGGGGATCCCCCTACCCTGGGACCCCCTTCCCAGCGTGTGGGTGCTGTGACAGGACCCCCAAATCCCCCTCCCCAAATCCATGCCACCCCTTTTACCCCGAGAGCTCCTGGTGCAGGGGGCTCYTTGTGCCCGGCTCCCCTGCCCCTCCGGCTGGATGGATATTTCCTGACTCTTGTTTATTTGTATAAATAGATGCTAATTTATGCTCCCGCCGTCTTCCTCCTTGTACATACAGAAATTCCTTGTAAATAGGCGTAGGAAGTGACGCTGTGCGCGTGACCTGCTGTGCTGTGGCCGTGGTGGTGCATTTATATATATATATATATATATATTCTGATTTTTTTTTGTTTTTTTTTGGTTTCTCTCAGTGTGGTAACCTTGCTTGTGAATATCACTTAAAAAAAAAAAAAAACCCACCAAAAAAAAACAAACAAAAAAAACCCCACCCCCACAACCAAACGACGACAGAACTGTTATTATTTAAATAATTAGATTTCAAATGAAAAATGAATTCAACGCATCAGCGAGGCCGAGCCAACTGGAGCGGATCTGCCCCGGTTTGGGGGAGCCTGGCTGGGGGTGAGCAGGGCTGGTTTGCTCCAGGGATTTGGGATCTCGTGTTCCTGTAGTTCTGTGCTTCTGTGGAGACTGTGAATAAGTGGATATTCCCGTAGCCATGACAGAGCTGCCCTTTATTTATTTCTCCTGGAGCGCTGTGTCTTTATTTTACAGATTTCCCTCTATTTCCTCCCCATCATGATTCCATCTCCTTCCCTCCCCACCCTCCTCTTTTTTGTGAAGTTTACTTATGGAAGAGTTACACTGTACTGTACAAATGTCAAAAGTGTCAAAAAAAAAAAAAGAGTACAATTTCCTAAAAATCACTGTATTAAAAGAAATGTTGTGAAGAAATAAACCAATGCCGATGAGAAGTTCCTCGGGGTCCCTGAGTTGCCAGAGAGGAGCAAAATTAATGGGATTTTTTTTAAATTATCATCCCCCCAATGCTGCTGAGGGAGGAGCTGAGTCCCCCCCGGGTGTGTGACAGCAGGACCAGGGCAGAGCATTAAGGCACAGCTTTAAAAATCAAGTTAAAAAAACCCCATTCAGGCAATTTTCATTGACACTGGAAATAATTCAGTTCTTGGGTTATGCAGGGAGTGCCCAGCTCACCCAGGGCTGGGAGCAGAGGGCTGTGATGGCCAAAACTCTGCCAAAATTTGCCTCCAACCCCCCCTCATCCTCCCGAGCTCTGCAGAGCCGGCGGGTGCAATCACATCCCATCTCCATCCCTATTTATAGAGGATCCAGGTGGCTGCAGCCCCCGCCCGAGCCGGGGGGGAAACGGAGCTGAGGCAGCTCAGGAGGAGTGCAGTGATTCTATCCTTGAGAAAAAGCACGAGGGGAAGGAGAGAGGAGCTGCAGGGAGAGCAGAGGAGCAGCCACAGTGAAGCAGGGACCGGGTTTGGGTTGGAATGACCTTAAATCCCATCCCTTCCCACCCCTTCCACCATCCCAGGCCGCTCCAAGCTGGCCCTGGGCACTTGCAGGGATTCAGGGGCAGCCACAGCTGCTCTGGGAATTCCATCCCAACCCTCACAGGGAAGAATTCCTTCCCCATTTCCACTCAGTGGGGCTCCAGGTGGCTGGAAGGTGCTGGAGGAGCAGCACGGGGCTGGTTTGCTCTGCAGAGGGAACAAATCCAGCCAGGCCCCTTCCCAGGGGCTGCAGCAGCTCCTCCTCACCCCGGCTCTGCGGGCAAATCCCAGAAGAAATCACTTCACAGCTTCTCCTGCAACACGAGATTGTTCCAACCCCAACCCACGGCTGTAATTAGCAGATGAGTTAATCAGCAGCAGGCACGTGGTGGGGGGGCTGGCTCTGGCCATGCCCTCCCTCAGCTGGGGCGCTCCACCAAGGCCAGAAATCCACGGAAATCCATCCGAGTCCATCTGCAGGATGCTCTGGAACGGCCTCGTGCCTCTCTAGGCCCCAGTGCTGCTCTGGCTCTGCTGTGGTGGCTCCTGCCCGGCTGCCGGGGCTGCAAAACACGCCAGGGGTGAGCCTGGGCAGGCGAGAGCATCCTGTGCCTCTGCTGGCACTGCCCAAGCAGGGAGAAGCATTCCTGTGCCTCTTGCTGGGCACTGCCCTGGGGAGGGAAATCATCCCTGTGCCTGTGTCTGGGCACTTGTCCCGGCAGGGGAGAGCATCCTGTGGCCTGTGCTGGGCACTGCCACGGCAGGGAGAGCATCCTGTGCCTTGCTTGCGGCCACTGCCCAGAAGCCAGGGAGCAAGCATCCTGTGCCTTGTGCTGGCACTGCCTGGCAAGGAATCCATCCCGTGACCTGTGCCTGGCGCCACTGCCAGAGCAGGGAGAAAACCATCTGGCCCTGTGCTGGGCCACTGCCCGGGCAGGGAAACATCCTGTTTGCTCTGCTGGGCACTGCCCAGAGCAAGGAGATGCATATCCTTGCCCTTCTGGACTGTGGGAGGAAACCGACCTTGTGCTGAGGCGGGAGAGCACTGTCTGTCGGGCACCCAGAGCTGCAGACATTGTTGCTGCACTCCCAAGCAGAGACATGCCTGTGCCTTGGGGCACTGCCCGCAAATCAACGGTGAGCCCAAGGGAAAATTCGCCGTGTGCACTGCGGAAATCCTGCTTCTGTGGCCCTGCCTGAGCAGACTCTGCCTTGTCTGCCAACAGAAATCATCTGCTCTGCTGGCACTGCGACAATATCTGCTTGTGCCAACTGCAAGGATCTGAGACACCTGAGTGCGATGGCAAGAGGGCAACGGGCGCTCTTGGAACTGGGAACAAAGAAAACACCTGAGGAGGAAGCCCTGGTGAGGGGAGCTGGGGCGTGCTCAGCCTGGAGAAAAGGAAGGACTCAGGGCGCCCTCATCATCTCTGCACCAGCTTGCTTGGGGCTGGGCTCTTGCTCCAGGAACTGTGGGCCAAGGGAAAATACAGGCTGAATATTGGGAAAATCTGTCTTACAGGAAAGAGTGGATAAAAAGTTCTGGAATGGTTTTCCTGGGGAGGTGGTGGGAGTCACCATCCCTGATGTGGCACTGGGCTGCCAGGGCTCAGTTGAGCTGTTGGGGCTGGTTGGGGCTCAATGACCTTTAAGGTCTCTTTCCAACCCAGGATTTCTAGTGAATTTCTGTGAATTTGGGGAATTTGGGAATTCCTGGGCATCAGGAAGTTGGTGGAGAGTCACCATTCCGCTGGGTGTGTTTAACAAAGCCTGGATGTTAGCACTGGTTGCCAGGCTTTGGTGTTGAGGTGTTGGGCTGGGTTGGATTTAATGACCTTTATGTCTCTTTCCAACCATAATATTCTGTGAACTTTTGTGGGGGAATTTTGGGATTTCCTGGGGCAGAGGAGGTGGTGAGTCATCCAAATCCCTTGGATGTGGCACTGGCTGCCCAGGGCTCCATTTGATGGTATTGGGGCTGGGATGGACTCAGTGACCTTTAAGGTCTCTTTCCAACCCCGGGTGATCTTCTGTGAATTTCTGTGAATTCCTGTGATATTCCCGCGCTGGCAGGGGCTCAGGCTGGCGACCTCACCCTGTTGAGGATAGGACAGGTAGGTGTTCCCAGCCCGAGGGTCACCACGTTGACGTTAAAGCCACGCGGAAACTCGGGAGCGGGCACCGAAGAGGGAATTCAGGAATCTGCGCCGCCGCCCACACGCGTCCAGTCAGCCTGGAGGGACAAGGGGGGACAAGGAGCAGCTGGGGGCTGCCCACGGGCTCCCAAGCAGACAGAGGGACGGCTCAGGAAGGGGATCACCTTTAATAGATGCGGTTGCCCAAAATTTCTCCTTTCAGCTCGGCCCAGCTCTCCTGCAGAGATTGGCTCTCCAGGCGGGTTGCGGATGGCTGCGGGGACAGGAGGGGTCAGAGGGAACCGGGAACGGGAATTGGTGTGTGAAATGGTCGTGAGGAAAAAAATGGGTGGGAAGATGATCGGGAATGTGGTGGAATTGGGGGTGGGAAAATGGACGGTGAGATTGCCGGGTGGAAATGGGGTGGGAAATGGGGCTGTGGAAATTGGGTGGGAAATGAGCTGGAATTGGGTGTGGGGAATTGGATCGGTGAGGTGGGGAAATGGGGGGGAAATGGGGTGGGAAATGGTGTTCGGGAATTTGGGGTGGAAATGAGGAGGGAATGGGGTGGGAAATGTGGTGGGGAAATGGGTGGTAAATGGGGTGGAAATGAGGAAATTGGGGTGCGGAATTGGGGTGGGAATTTCGGGTGGGAAATGGGTGAAATGGGTGGGAAAATGGGAGGGGAAATGCGTAATTGGGTCGGGAATTGGGAGTTGGGAAATGCCGGGAGGGATAATTGTGGTGGGAAATTGCCCCAAACCCCCTCCCAGTGTGGGCGGGATGAGGGCAGCGCCTTGCAAGGCACCCAGAGGAGGGAGGAGGAAGGAAATGGGAAGGCAAGGTGGTGAAGCTGGGAAGGCACAGATCAGTCTGGGAACGGCTGGGGCTGTGCCAGGGGTGGGATGGAGGTCAGGGAATGTTCTGGGGTTTGGGATGGAGATCAGGGAAAGGTTCAGGGGTTTGGGATGGAGATCAGGGAAAGGTTCAGGGGTTTGGGATGGAGATCAGGGAAAGGTTCAGGGCTTTGGGATGGATCCCAGGAAAGGTTCAGGGGTTTGGGATGGAGATAAGGGAAAGGTTCTGGGGTTTGGGATGGAGATCAGGGAAAGGTTCAGGGGTTTGGGATGGAGATCAGGGAATGTTCAGGGGTTTGGGATGGAGATCAGGGAATGTTCTGGGGTTTAGGATGGAGATCAAGGAAAGGTTCTTCCCCCAGAGGGTGGCACTGAATTCCCCCAGGGAATGGTCCCATCCCAGCCCTGCCAGAGCTGCAGTGATGCCTGTTGTCAAATCATCTGTGAGGAGAACTTGCCCTCACTCCGCACGGACTCAGAATTCCACCCTAACCCAGCACAGAGCCTGCAAGCACCAACCCCGACCCCTCAGGCACCACCAGCAGCTGCTGGGCCGGGCTCTGGGGGCCCCCACGTACCCAGGAAGTACCAGGCTCCCATGGTGGGCGATGCCACCAGCTGGTCTATCAGCACCTTCTTGAGCACGGTGCGCAGGCAGCGCACGCCCCGCGCCGGGAGCGCCCAGTCCAGCCACAGGTACCAGTAATGCATCAGGGGGCCCAGGCTGCAGCCCACCACAAACATCCTGCCTGCAACGACAGCGACAGCGCGGCCSGGGGGCAGCTGGGGGGGATTCAGCACCGGCAGGGCGGGGATGGATTTCCCCCAGCCCTGGAAGGGCCCAGGAGGGCATTTTGGGGAGGAATTCCTCACTGGGAGGGCAGGGATGGATTTCCTGGCTGTCCCTGGATCCCTGGATGGATCCCAGGAAAGGTTCAGGGGTTTAGGATGAAGATCATGGAAAGGTTTTGGGATTTGGGATGGAGATCAGGGAAATGCCATGAGGGCACTTTGGGGAGGAATTCCTCCCTCTGAGGGCAGAGATGAGTTTCCCCTAGCCCTGGAAGGGTCCATGAGGGCATTTTGGGGAGGAATTCCTCACTGGGAGGGCAGGGATGGATTTCCTGGCTGTCCCCGGATCCCTGGATGGATCTCAGGAAAGGTTCAGGGGATTTGGGATGGAGAGATCAGGGAAATGCCATGAAGGCATTTTGGGGAGGAATTCCTCACTGTGAAGGCAGGGATGGATTTCCCAGCTGACTCTGGATCTCTGGATGGATCCCAGGAAAGTTTCAGGGGATTTGGGATGGAGATCATGGAAAGGTTCAGGGGTTTGGGATGGATCCCAGGAAAGGTTCTGGGATGGAGATCAGGGAAATGCCATGAGGGCACTTTGGGGAGGAATTCCTCGCTGGGAGGGCAGGGATGGATTTCCTGGCTGTCCCCAGTTCCCTGGATGGATCCCAGGAAAGGTTCAGGGGTTTGGGATGTAGATCATGGAAAGGTTCTGGGATGGAGATCAGGGAAATGCCATGAAGGCATTTTGGGAAGGAATTCCTCCCTGTGAGGGTGGGGATGGATTTCCCCCAGCCCTGGAAGTTTCTATGAAGGCATCTGGGGAAGGAATTCCTCCCTGTGAGCTCAGGGATGGATTTTCCAGCTCCTGGATCCCTGGGAGGTGATGGATTTCCCCCAGCCCTGCAAGTTTCCATGAAGGCATCTGGGGAAGGAATTCCTCCCTGTGAGCTCAGGGATGCATTTCCCACAACCCTGCATCCCTGGCAGTGCCCCAGGCTGGCCTTTGGAGCAGCAGGAGGGTGAGAGCTGTCCCTGCCCTCCCTTCCCCGGGCAGTGGGATTCCCACAGCCCATCCCAGTGCCCACCAGTGCCCACCCGTGCCCTGCCCAGCTCTCACCGGTGCGGCCCAGCTGCAGCTGGCTCTGGGGGTGCTGGCGGCGGTGCCACTCCTGGTGCAGGCAGTCCCCGGCTGCCAGGAGCCCCCCGCAGCTGACGGTGTTGGTGAGGAGCAGCAGGCGGCCCGTGAACAGCGAGCGCCACGAGCGCAGCAGCATCCTGGGCACGGCCTGGCACGGCACGGCCTGGGCACGGCCTGGCACGGCCTGGGCACGGCCTGGCACGGCCTGGGCACGGCCTGGCACGGCACGGCCTGGCAAGGGAACGGGAACGGCCCCAGAGTCACTGCTGGCTGCCCCCAGCTCTCCCCGTTCAGCCTGGGTACCCTCCCAGTGCCCCTGTGACTCCCAGTAAGGGCCTGGGTACCTCCCCAGTTCTCCCAGTTCAGGCTGGGTACCCCCCCAGTTCTCCCATTTAGGACCTGGGTACCCCCCCAGTTCTCCCATTTAGGACCTGGGTACCCCCCCAGTTCTCCCAGTTCAGCCTGGGTACCCCCCCAGTTCTCCCAGTTAGGACCTGGGTACACCCCCCAGTTCTCCCAGTTCAGCCTGGGTACCCTCCCAGTGCCCCTGTGACTTCCAGTTCAGGCTGGGTACCCCCCGAGTTCTGCCAGTTAGGACCTGGGTACCTCCCCAGTTCTCCCAGTTCAGGCTGGGTACCCTCCCAGTTCCTCTCT